>VZSC01013939.1:7578-38113 GCA_013398225.1 Steatornis caripensis | reverse complement strand
ATTCCTGTGCAACCTGCTCTAGGCTAACCTGCTTTAGCAGGGGGGTTGGACTAGATGATCTCTAGAGGTCCCTTCCAACCCCTACCATTCTATGATTCTGTGATTCTATGATCTCCTGTGAAAGTATTGTTTACATTTTTGACATCAGCATAAAGATTCCCTGAGATAAGAGTGCTGCAATATTTTTAAATTAGATATAAATTTTTTTTCAGCATGACACTGTGGACTATGGAATTGCACACATTGCATGGATATTATCGAGCCTTAGTTTTCCTGTAAGATTAAATTCAGCATGGAGGGCAAGAATGGAAGTTGCAGTCCTTTCACTTAACATACATGTCTCAGTAGGAGATTTTAGAATATTGTGTTTATTAATGATAACATTTATTTCTTCATGCTTTCAATGTTTCTGTCACTTGGTTTTCATAAAAAAGATTATTGCAAAATAAGTGGGGAAGCATATTTAAACAACTTCTAATCAAGCTCCTTGATGCAGAACATGGATGCAGCATGCACCCGAAGTATGAGAGCAGGCACAAGAGTTATACTTGAGTAAAAGCAGCCAAAACCAGATATAGCCAAGGTTTCTCTAGCCTTTGCAGTTGTCAATTGCAATTGAAGTCTGCACTTGATTTCCTTGCTGGGAAGAGAAAGATAATTTGTGAATCACTCGTTTCGCACAGCATTTCAGGAGTGATCCAGTAGGGAAGTGAACAGAGGTTAGAAATTATCATCTTGGAAAAAATCCCGCCAGTCAGTTGGGTAGAAGACTTACAGAAAATTAGTTCCAGCATTTTTGGGTCATTTAAGTCTTACATTATGTTGATGACATTTTTCATTTTTACCAGGAGACTGATTTGTTACCAGGCTCTGACTCAGGCAGTACTGGACAGTCTGACGTCCAGGATTCCCCAATGCAGGTCACTGCTTAGCCAGCTGGTGGACTCCATGCCAGCTGGCTGCTCACTGTCCTCCAGCTTTTCCTGCAGTGACATCCAGACACTTTCCTCATTGTCACCATAGGTCACCACAATTTACACTTGCAACGAAATCACACTGTCCTACAAACACAGTGAGTAATACGAAGTCCTTGCTCACTGACTGAATCATTGTCATTGTCTCTCAAAGGATTTAGGGTAAATTCTAAGCATATTTTATGTAAATCTAGAGGAGTTAACAGTACTTTCCTCTCCAATAACTTAGAGCATTTATTCCTGTCCTGGAAGATCACAAGAAATCAAAATTTTGAGACTACAATACAAAAGAAAGTAGGAGAGCTATTTGAGAAGGTCTAGCTATAATTTTAGTCTCTCTTTCAGATGGTCTTGGTGGCATCACCTATTCAAGCCAGATCTGCCTCAATAGATAGAAGGTTGCTTTTTTTTTTTAAAGAAGTCATTGAAAATAAAATTTGTACCCAAAAATCTTGAAGGCATGANGCTATAATTTTAGTCTCTCTTTCAGATGGTCTTGGTGGCATCACCTATTCAAGCCAGATCTGCCTCAATAGATAGAAGGTTGCTTTTTTTTTTTTAAAGAAGTCATTGGAAATAAAATTTGTACCCAAAAATCTCGAAGGCATGTAGCATAGGCAATGTTTGTGAAAATAGGTACGCATATCATGATTGTATTATCTTTGTTCCCCCACCCCGGTTCTGGCTAAATGAACAATAGCCACATCTCAAATCCTACTTACTACTTATTTAGGTTCAAAAAAATAACATCTACAGTTTCTGTACCACATGTTGGGTACAATAGCACAAAGCCAACCATGCTACTTAGGTTCACACAAAAGCTCTCATTCTCCAAGTGCAGTGTTATGCAAGGAAATGAAGACATTTTGAATGATAAGGGCAATTGGCAAGGACTCTGTTTTAATTTGCTACAGTTTGAATGTCCAGGTTTTGTTTCAGTCTAGACTTTAGGGAAATAATTAAGTTTCTTTGTATTCCACTTCTCTTTCCCTACAAGGAATACAATATAAAGTCCAGGCAAAATATTATGCCACCAGAACCCAACAGTGAGGTGTGCTGGGAATATTTTTTAACAAATAGTAAATTCACATTAAATGCAAGAAAATTTGCAGGCTTAGGGCTGTACAGTTCATAAATTTGAGTCAATTCAATTAGTAGTGTCAGTCAGAAAAAAAAGATTGATTATTTTGTTGGTGTGAAAGAGTTGGGAAAGGTTAGGCAAAAAGTCAAACTGGATATGAAACACTTTATCTTGATGTGAGCAAAATGTTACACTGACACCAAACATATTTAGTGTTATTTTTTTGACTAATTAGTTCATTCCAACGATTTCTGTTCCATTTAATGTAAATCATATCCCTCCTTTTCTTGTGTCCCTCCCACTTGTTCAGTTCTGTCATGCTAGTGAGCACTTAAGTACTTTTGAACAAAAAGAAGATCATAAAGAATTTTCAGATCAGCATTAGGAATCCACAGTATTACCCAGGGAAAATACTCAGAATAAATCTAAACTACTCAGATGTTAAAAGTAAGAATGAGGAGAAGCTTAAAAAAAACAAAAATTCTGCAGGATGCAGACAAACACAACAAAGATACTGCTGCCCTATAAAAAGCTGAGTGACACTGCAGACAAATTTATGTCAGGAAAATACCATATTCTTTCCATATGTACACACACACACAAGAGACAAAAATTACAGGTAGAGATACACAGGTACACCACTAATAATGATTTCCAATAGAATCAAATCACTTGAAACGAGCAGACAGGAAGGAAATAAATCAGTACATTTCACAATCAGTTAATCCTTAGCAAATTCATTAATTTTTAAAGAGGAAAAGAATTCAATCCAGAATTATGAATCTCAAATGGCAATGGTGTTTCCTGAACAAACCCGTTATTGTTAGCACTTACCACACTGCGAGGCCATTAGAAATTTATTTTTAAATGAAAAAATAGAAAGCAGCTTTGCAAGAAAATTGAACAAGATCATTTCTAACAAGGACAGAATGTGTCCCATATTTGTTCAAAAAAAGTGACAGCTTTTCTCTTGGCTATTTCAAATTTACAAATAGCAGGATGAAATTTTCTGCATACATACAAAGTACTGGCATTTTGATGAGGTAATGGGAAATTTAAATTTACCCAACAGACTGTTTGAAAATGAATATCCTGTCCTCCACTTTTTTTTTCCCTTAATTAAACATTCATGTTGCCCTTAATTGCTAAGTTTGCTCAAAGTGTAATAAACAATTGAAGAAGCCACTGGGTACCAGGTAACAAATAAAGTGCTTAGCATGATATGACAAGAAACTACCGGTTCAATTACTGACACGGATTCTTTAGCGCAAGATTAAAAAAAAAAGAAAAAGATCCCTAACGAAAATAAGATGCTCTGCGGAGCCAGAACACTATCTATGCATTGCATGCTTTGAAGTCTAAGGATGTCTCCCGGGAAGACTGAAAATAATGCACTAAGCAGGTCACAGAGTAAAGCCATTTACTTTGTGTGACATTTTTTGGCTGTGTATTGCAAGGGTGTATTAGGAAGAAACAGTATTATCAGCTGTGCAGGGAGAGACTTGTTTGACAAAGTTAGCAAAGATTGCAGGGATTATAATGGAAACTACGAGTTTTCCCACAAGATGTTGTTACTAGTCTGAGTAATCCCCCTGTTTATAAAATGATGCTCTTACAGACAGGTGCCTATTTAACCTGAGATAACACATTCACCATCATTGCTATCCCTTATCCACTCTGCCTAATCAAAGGGAACTTTGAGGACACTCTCCTGTGATGTGCTGAGTGTATCCAACATCCAGGAAAGTCTCTTGGAGTTAAAAGCGTGTTACTCTTCCCACAAGACACCCAGCACCTCACAGCATCAGACTCAAAGGGAAAGTGTTAAAGATCCGATAGAAAAAAAGAAAATTTACTTGAAAGGAAAGTGTGGCTGGAAGGTCTGTGAGCTACAAATCAGAGCAATTAAATTCAGTAGCGATGCTTCTCCTACTTAAAAGGAAATTGCAAGAACTACAGACTCTTGAACGGCAGTTTTGCTGCTGAGGTGTAAGGTTTAAAATGTGTTTCACCGTCAGCTTTTTTAAGATATTGCTATGTGTATTAAAATCCACAAAATACATGACTTCAGTTTTCCCCAAGATGTGAATATATAGAAGGTCTCTCTTTACAGTAACTCTTCTCTGGCCTCAGAAGGAAGAATAGTAAATCAACTGCCTCAGATTATCTCCAATCTTTTACGAAGCTGCCTGAGGGATATTTCTACGGTTTGGAATTCAACCACTAATAAGGACAAAGTAAATGAGGAAAGAATTTGCCTCCTAAAACCACACAGGGAATCAGTACAAAATATTAGTACAACCTCAGACTGTCACCTTCACACTGTAGAAAAACTCTTTAATGCAGGAAGCTGCCAGCGTGGAATTTGTTGGCAACTGGATTTAAGAAGAATTATTCTTCTGATGAGCAAAAACCAATCCTGCGTGCTGCTACGAATGGATCTCCATTTACGACAGATCTGCAAGAGGCAAGTGTCAAAGAACCTGCAGTGATGGCAGACTGAACCCAAGGATGTTTCTGCAACAAGCCAAACATATAAACACTAACTGAAGTTTGCTTCACAAGCTTTACCTCCCCTCTAGTTCTTCTTTCAACTTTTCTCTGCAGAAAGAGGGAGAGGGAGGCGAAAATAAGAAAAGCTCTGGGAAATCCCTGTTGTTGAGAACTACCACTGCATTTTACGATTGCCCAGAGTATGACCATAATAATTTTGAAACATATTCCTAAAAAGCACAGTGTTCAGCAGACAAGTTGAGGAAAAAAAGTCTGCTTATGAGATCACCTGCGTTTATTTTACACCAGTGTAATTTCACTGACTACACAGGTATGACAAAAGATTCATTTCAGAAGAAAATCCCTTTCTAGTTCTTGTTTTGTTTTCTAAAGGCCTAATTCTGTATAATTGTTTCTATCACTTCATTGTAAGGAATCCATCATAACAGCCTCTGAGTGCAGGTAATTAAATCCATATATCAATTTACTCTGCCTACATTAGGAAAGGAAAACTACCCATCCCACCGCCTAACTCAGCGGCAGCACAAAACCACACTAACACCTTGAGTTGGAATGCAAAACTAAAAACACATCTGTAAATTACCCTGTTAACGCGGATCATCCTTCTTGTAACTCAAGCAAAGAGCATACAAAGCAAATATGTAACGCACAATGCAAACACATCACATGCACATAATAAAAATCAGATCTCACTGGCACAGAAAGCATTTAAAACGTGCCAAGAAAACCTAAAATGTTTCACTAGCCAGGCTTTGTAAAGGAAACAAGAACCCACAGAGAAATTTTCCTTGGGGATAAATGACCAGCTATGGCTAATGGCATTCGACTTCCTCACAGGCCATCGTTTTTCTCCTATCATGAATCACTAGGAAAAGAAAAGGGGGAGCGGGAGGGTGGGCCTTCATATTATCACATAAGTGAATAGAAGACTGTAGGAAATACTTTTGATTTTATACGATCAAACAGGGACATACAGAGAATTGGGAAACCTGTGCATGCGCCACTGCATTTTTAGGGAATGTTTTCTTCTTTATTTTAAAGAAGGTTAACTAGGATAAGATGAAAGAACAGATTCAGGTCTGTTATTCTCCGTTCATTTTCAACCACTAATGGATGTTTGCTCATTTCAAACTGATGCATATAAGCCAGATGTAATAGTGAGCAGATTTTTCACTTGTTTTGGTTGATACCTCCCTTATACTTTGTTGCAAACTGGGGACCATTTCAGATTTGTTAGAAACTTACTTTTTCTTTTCCTATGCATATACATTTTGCACAACTGGGACTCCAAATACCTTGAGTTGTAAAATTCCTTGAGTGGTAACAGTCTGAGCTGACCCAAGCCCTCACAGTATTTGATATTATCTTTGTCTCAAAGAAGAAAGAATGTCCCTCTACACACGTTAATTTGTTAATCTTACAGAAAGCTTGCCTGTATTTTATTCATTTATTTATTGGCAAGAACCGATACTGTCAAGGTTATCTGCACAGGATTTCTGAGAATCAAAGGCAAAAACAGTAATCCTTGTCATCCTTCTCCTAGAGGTGCCACTCTTAGGTGTGGCAAGGTACAACACTTGCAAATGAAGTGATTTTACTACACCGAATTTAAAAACTACATGTAAATTGTAAGATTATATACTCGTATTGTAAAAAATCCCCAGAAAACACATAGTTAAATTCAAAATGGGATCATTAATACATTACACTGAATTAATTTTCACTTAAATTTACAAAAAATAATACGTAGGCAAGCGTATTTGTAGCTGTTCTATTGCTTGTTATTTAAAACAACTGCTAGAACAGCTAGAATGTTATTCTAAAAAACTTCTTCAGATGTTTTCACAACATAGATGACTTCTTTATGTACCAAAGTACTTTCCCTACTTTTGAAGGTAGGCCCAATATTTTAACCTGAGACACCTACATTTAAGCATATTTACCATCTCAGAGAGCAAAGCCCCTAAAAAAACTTACTGTTAAAAGATTTAAACCACTACACAGTTTACACATGCCAATTGCTAACAGATTAAACACAGAAATAATATATTGTATATTGACCAGGAAACATACCTCAGATTTAGTGTTAACTACTATACCACTACTAACAGCAGCCATTGCTACAGAAAAGTGAATGAATACTTGTCTTCCATTCCTATTTTGCCTGCAGTTTAGTTTAGTCAAAATAGATAATGGTTTCATTATATTTAATTACAAATCCACTATACAAATAAAGTTGTTTAATTTAAATATTAACCTTGTTATAACAGTATGAGAAAAATAATAAATAAACCCACCAAAAAAACGCAGAAGTGACAGAAATAACAGAAACATGCCATTAAAAAACCCCAAACTATTGTACATTCAGGAAAATTAATTTATGTGGAGATAGCCTACACATTTTCGAACAGCACCTGTTCAAAATGCAAAGGCATATGAGTACCCTATTTTTATCAAATAATGACTTCATGCAATATTACTGTATCATATTTTTAATTAGCAAACTCTGTGCAAGAGATTTAATTATATAAGTCTGCACTCACACCCAGTTTTACTCATGATTTAAGGGTCTACCAAACAAAGCACACAAGAAGTCAAAGTTTTTTTTCCTAAAGTATAGAGAAATGAACTGTTCTGCCTTCCAGAAAAAGCCAACACACTGAAATCACAAAAACAGGTGCTTTTGGTGCTACTGAGTAAAATAAAACTAATACAAAAAATACAACAACATACTCCCTTCCTATTTATGGGACGCTTCCACTTGCATCCTTTTACTCTTGGTGGGGGAAGAAGGGGGCAGTAACAGAACTGTAGAGGATACAACACACTGTGAGCAATACTATATGAAGAGTGTTGCTGAAAAATTTTAAAATATTTTAAAGCTGAATGGTTATTCTTCTTTCAAACTCTACAGGATTGCTGGCTGTTTCTATCTACAATCCATCACACAAGATTCTTCTATGGACTCAGCCACATATTCCTTTGCCATCAGTATGAATATCTATTCAAATATATTGATCTGGTAAGGTTTGAATTCAAGATAAAAGGGAGTTGGTTAGCTCCAAAGCTGTGGTGAAGACTTTGCCGAACTTTTCAGATTTATAACCTACTCTGCTCAAGTCATATTTCTACAGAGCATGCAGAAAGTCCTGGAATGAATGAGACTCCTCAATAATCTTACACTGCAATGGATTAATAGGGACAGCAGATTTCTGCTAATTGAGATGCCTCATCTTTGCACTTGGAAAGAATATAGGTGCTCAGAGGCCATTTAGTGTGTAGGAGTAGGAGCTCCAGCTTCCCAAGCACGCCCGTCTTGTCCCTGCTCCTCTAGAAATCATTCATCTCCTTTAACCGATTTCAGGTTAAAATGAAAGGTCTCCATTACAGCACAGTCCTTTAAAGTCAATGCACATTCCTCTTGAAGGGAGGAAGAAATCGACCTCAAATTCTCCATTTAAAATGCTGTGGGTTTTTTACTTTATCGCAGAAATTTTCCCTTTTTTTAAGTGAGCCTAACAACATTTTTCTGATGAGTTGCGTAGATTTTAGAGCAGTCACTTCACAAAATCCTGTGTCCTGTCCACCTGCCTCACTCCCCAACCATCTCATACAAACTCACAATCACCATCTCATTAAAAAGTAGGTCTACATTAGAACTTGATGCCTAATTAATATTGCCTAACTCCACCACTAATAATGATTAAGAGCTGAATAAGTTTATTTCCCTTGAAAAAAGGCTATTTACACTTCCAGGCAAAATTCTAAAGGGAATTAACAAGTCATTTTCAGAAGCAATTTAGACACTCTGAAAGTTATATGTATTACTGCATTATATGTAAATTATGTCTACAGAGTCTTTTACTAGCAGCTGAAAATTCATACACCTGTGGCATCCAGAAACCATGCGTAGCACAAGGTGAGGCTACTGAGTCGTGCTGATAAGCCGTATGGCTTTTGATCAGGTTCAGAAAGTGGGTACAGTTCACGTGGGTTTCCCATGTGGACATACCCTCTGACTCCTCAAATTACTTCAGCGCTTTTAAAAACTTTACCCTACGCCAGAGTAGGTCAATGCTACGAACCAAGAAAGCAGCAAATGAAACAGGGCATGTGAAGCATCCTTTGGAAATTGAGCGAATGAGCCTCAGCGTCTCTCTGCTTCTAAGGTAGGCTATGGACTCAGCTCTGATGGAAAGAGATGCTCCCTAATGATCGCCTTGTTACACAGCTGAAGGCACAGAGCTAAGAGGGAGGGTTTACATCTTCAAAAAAGAGAAGAAAGGTAAAGGGGTATTCCTAAAGAGAAGAGATGGAAACAAGAGGTGGAGTAAAACAGAAACAAAATGAAGCACAGAGGGAGGCGGGGGAAAAGTAAGGGCTGATCAGTACCAGACAAAAATGCAGTAAGTATGAGGAAAAAAGTGTGCATTAGAAAAGGAAATACAAAAATTGGGAGATGAAAACAGAAAAAAAAAAAAAGATAAAAGCAAGCGGTCCAGTTTTAAGTATTGGGATTTCTGCAGACCATATAACTCCAACAATAACTCCACAGAGTTCTCCTTTAGGACCTTGATCCAAAGAGTATTACTTTCACTCTAATGGGCTTTGGATTAGGCAAGCGCCCCAGAGTATAAATTTATTTATGTAGAAGAAGATCTTTTCGTTTAATTCAGCACTGGCTAGCAACTAGCTGGGTACACAGCTTAAATAGCTCCTTGTTTGAACCTGTGCAGTATTATACAAAAATCCTATCTGCCAAATTCTTGCCCCATTTTACTCATCCCCAACAAGAAAGCACGCATCGCTGGATCACAAAGGGCATCTCTCTCAGCTTGCATTGTTATAAACAGACTCGCTTTTAAAAACTCTCCTCAGGAGTTACATTCAGCTGGTGAAACAGCCCCACATTTCCATAAGACACTCCAAATACACGCCACAGATTAACCTGTTCTACAGCTGAATGCATCCGCGCAACGAGTGAGTGAAATATAATAGCTGAAAAACTATACTTACTGACAGTACGATCCCTAGCCAATATGCAGGGTATAAATACGCTTTAATGTTCCTTTTATAAGCTGTGCCTCTGTTCTTACAGAATGCATTAAATAGGCTGGCATTTAAATTGAGTGCCTCGAGGGAGCCGCATCTCCTGAAGCATTTAGTCACCTGCATTAAGAAACAAGACGTCTCTCCAGTTTAGCAACAGGTTTTATAAATGTGTGAAAATTCTTTATAGCTGTATTTGTTAACAATATGAGATCTTTTTCGCATGTATAGAAGGCATTTAATAATTCTTAGGGAGAATTTTTCCAGTTTCAACAAGTGAGGTATTATAGTTGCTTTAAGTTGAATTGTAAGCGACTCCACTAGATCTTCTTGATTCTCTTGCAAAAAAGGATATGTTCTTAATTAAGTTTACTTCCAGTTATTATAAATCAGTGAGGTGGCATGAAAAAATACTACTTTGTAGTCCAAAAAACTAATTGGATCCTGGATGTGGGCAGACTGATGCAGGCTATGCCACCAATCACCAGGGGGAAAAATCTCTTGAGTAAACACTCAAAAATTAAAGCTTTTCTGTTGACTGAACATTCATTCCACATAACATAAGCTGTCCTTGCAGACAGCTTAAATCTTTCTTAAATGTTACTATTCTGATTTTTTGTAGCATTGTGTTTGTCAAAAGATTATTATACAATTCAGACCAAAAAAAAGAATATTCTTTGATAGTGTCCAAGATTGATTTGATCATGACGCTACTGCTTTGGGAAACCAATTTTCTTAATCACGTAGTCCTCTTTATGAAACAGCTCACTTGTAGATTCTTCTCCTTTTGTAAATGGAGACAAGGTCAGCTACTCTTCAGCATGACAACATATTCCATTATGTCCATGTCTAAGACAGGAGGACTGAAAGAAAATTCTCTACAGAATACATTATACACTCCATTTCAATAGTGCATTATACATCAGTTTTGCAATATCTTAAATTATCTACATGATATATTGGTCCATATTATGTATCATGTATTCATTCCCCTGCAGCAGTTTCAGATTCTGTTCCACTGAATAATGTAATGCAACTGTTGGTTCTTGTCCTCCATCACTTTATTTCATATTATATTACTTCATTCTACATATGGTTCTTTCTCTATTATGGCAGAGTTGCAATATATGAATCACCATAACGTCGATGTTCTCTCAATATATATCGAGTGATAGGTCCCTTTCTTTGTGTAAAATTACCAGTGACAAAAAATGAGCAAGTCAAAATGTTACAGGGTTACTGAGTGTACTTCAATATACATTACCATAGGTGGATTTTCACATGACTTATATTGTTCATCTTCACAGAATGCATTCACAAAGTAAACAAGAAGTAAACTGTTGCATGTGAAATAAATTTTTTAAGAGGAACTGATTTCTGCAGGTATTCTTCAAAAGCAAGTATCATAGCCCAGTGTTTCCCTATGTTAATAAATAGAAAATAATCTATGAATAACTATAGCATGAATAACCAAGATCTCATTATAATTATGAATCACAGAATATGAATTAAGTGAACTAATCTTTTGATAGTAATAGACCTCAGAGCCTTGTAGAATAGACCACCTTTCCTCAGAGAGTAATAATTTCTTGAGTCACAGCTTTTCCTAGAGCCACCAAGAGCAAATTGGTGCTGAAAAATACAACCCCCGGCAAGTATGAGATGCAAAGGGGTGAAGAAAGGAGCAAAGGAACAAAATGTGGTAAACTGGAACAGAGCTGGGAAAGAATACAGATAATGAGTCATTTATTCATCCACCTAATTACGATAACTGATTTTTGACTCAAAGTTTCCCCAATTCAAATAATGAGGTGAGGAATGTTTCCGACTTATCACTGTAATTTCTTCTAGATTTGCAGACGGAAAGGTGGAAGAAAAGAGAATCTAACTATTTTTATATTCCTTTTCTAATCTTTATTTCCCAACTCTTTCCTGGTGAAAACAGTTTGAAAAAATCCTTGATAAAGAGAAGGCTGGATGCAGGTCCTTCTAAACCCAAACTCCTCTGCAAATGTTGTATATGGGGTTTCAGCATAAAATGAGGATTTGCAACTCTCAGTCTTCCAAGTCTATATACTCTGCTCTCAGCAAGAGCAGAGATTAATTAATCTAGCAAGATTCCTTCATTTCAGCAAACCTCTTTTCGAGAAAACTATTATTGGCTTTAGATACTTTTAATTACAAGTTTAAGAGATGATCAAAGACAAAGGGCATTTCTCAGATCCTTCAGTCTTCTTAAAAATAACTAAGCCTTTGACTAACACACATTTAAAGGAAAATGATTAATTACATAGTCAAGACACTGTCAGTCACAAGCTAATTCCCATTTCTACTGACATTTGTATGTGACAAAACCTACTGTATCAAAAAGCTAAGACTGGCTGGACTAGTAATTAATTAGCTGCACCAGCTTTGCTAAGATGGCTCATGCACTTAGCTTCCTACTTCCTTAAAAGAATTGTCTTAGCAGGTTTGCAAACAAGTATCTCGTAAAAACACTAATGCTCAATTGACGTTTCAGTTCTAGAGTAAGTCACCAGACAGTATTTATATAGGAACGGAAAAAAAGAACATATATAATTTATATTTATATAGTTAGTGTATTTTGAATGAACAAGCCTGACTATTTCACAAACCTGCACATATCCTTCCATGTGCTCACTTAATTTACAGGTTTAAGAGAGCTAGCTTTAGCATATACACTTAGGAAAAAAAGCACATAGGTTTATCTCCCTGTGTTTTGTAAAGCAATACATGTTTATGTAATATATAAACTTGTTCATTTCAGATATTCTACACATTTCATATGCAAGAGCATGAATTTTAAATGAACTGTTCTCCAGTGAACTGACGAAGATACCCCAAAACAAGCAGCAAATATTTTCACCAGAAGTTTTCTTTTCTTCATGAAACAAGTAGCCTCTAAGACTGAAGATCGCTTTCTGAAGGTTCCCCTCACTATTCAGCCATGACTAACACTATACGGCACTGTCGTAAGGTTGAGATGGGACATGGAGGGGTACAAAAGAGATTCATAGCCTGAAAAAATCTACGGTTTTATACTCAGTGTAATGTCAGGGGTTTTTTTCTTATTGCCATCATGACAAGTTCTAAAAGGCACTAAATATTTTTATCATAAAATACAAATTCACATTTTCTCATATTTTACAGCACACAATCATATACTATTCTTTTTTCTTTTATAAAATAGCTAGCCTGTTTTTTACAATGATAATTGGCTGTAGGCTTGAGGATATTATTTCTATCACCTATCTTCTCACCTAAAAAAGTAGGTTGGAAAAGTTAGGGAGGAAAAGGGAGCAAGAAAAGAGACCGTTCCAATTAGTTTTGAAGTAAGGAAGGTTTGAAGAGTGAAACCTGCAGTTTCAGCAGGGCCGCTCTTTGGCTGGTATTTGGGGCCAAATGAGGCTCCTGAGAGGAAAATGCAAGAACTTCTACTCTCTGAAGAGGTCAGGCTTCCTGCCGGAGCTAAAATATATGCTCTCCAGACTGAGCACAGGAGCAACAATGGATCACACACACTTAATCCCGTATGTTACTCTGTCATGCCAAATCTGCAACCCTGAGTGTTAGAGAATGATTAAAATCCAGGAGTCTGGTACCTTTTAAAAGCAATAAATCACTTACTATGGGGAAACTTACTTTAAAAGTTGTACACGCTACGCTCTCGTAGTCATACAGCTCCAGCTGTTGTTAAATGAGTGTAGACCTAGATTGCAACCATCAGGTACCAATTCAAGTTAGATTTATATTACAAAGTACCACCACTAAAAAGTACCAAGTTTCTGATATCTAATGTCACGGCTATACTGTAAGACAAGATTACAACCACTGAGATAAAAAAAGAAAATCAAGATAAATTCAGAGAAAACATGGGAACACGGTCACGTGTCTTCTAAGATCCTGAGGACAATTCCCACCTGGCTGGGTGAAGCTGAGAGAGCAGCGGATCTGCCACACTCCCAGCAGGTCAAGTGGGTCACGCCACAGAGAGCCTGTCTCACACACTCAGTGGTACTTCTTTGCCCTTGCAGTTATCTCACTTCTGATTCACATGGCCTGAACCCTTTCCCCGGTGACACAAGGACGTAAGTGCTTTTGATTAAACTATCGCAGATTCTAGGCTGAAGCAGCAAGGCACGTACCAGTTTTGCAGCCAGCAGCCACAAGCGGATGGTACCGTCAACCACGTCTACTCATGTCCCTTTCAGGATTTACTACTACACCTGGATCTGGGTCCTATTGCCTACATCAAATGGCAGCCTTAGCGTTAACTCAGTAGAAAGAATTATTGCTAAAGCCTTAATATGTGCAGAAAACACCTGTGTTTGTGAAAAACAATGGTTCTTACCAGAGTACAGCAATATCTACTACCATAAGGAAATCCATCAAAAATTATTATCTAGTTTAGGACAAAGCAGCCTTTTATAGACCGTAAGAGTAACTGGAACACACATAACTTATTCCAATTAGCTGGAAGTCCTGACATAGCAGGTGGCAGCAGTGCATCCATTACTATAATGTGGAAAATATATGGCGCATGGCAACAGGCAGTTGTATTTGTCTTGATTATGGAACTTGAAACAGTATTTTCTATCCTATCTGCTGTGCAAGAACCACTTTTTCTGACCCTACCACAGAAACGAGCCTTGAACAATGTATACAGGCAACACTTTCACGTATCTTCTGCTAAATGAATATCAGGACCATGATTCTTCTATGCAGAGAACTGTGTTAAATACCCATGACAACAGAAGCTGATTGTGAAAAGACATAGAAAAAAAGTAAAAAAGAATTTTGCGTTATACAGGCGCTTCAAAATCTTCTGAGCTAGAGGAGTGAAGATGAAAAGATCCTTCCGACCACAGTACACACAAGGCAACGGTAGCACGTGTAGTAATAGTGCCTAACAAACGATAAATATTTGTATCCCTTCCGGAAACAGTAATTATTTGTGATTATTGTTCTGTACCCATGCTGTAATTACAGGTTTACCTCTAGCTAATTCAGCCATCGGAGATCTGGATCTAAATTTTCCTTGATATCTCAAATATGCCTTTGTGTCAACGGCAATTTTATGAACAGAGCAGTTACTGCATCATTCCCGCTCATGCCTAAAAGACGGGAGATCAAACACAACTAACCAGATTCACAATTTGTTACATCCTGCAGTCTTCTATTGTTAGGCAAAAAAAATGCTTTGTACAACTGGAACCATGAGATTCTTGCCACACAGTTGAACAAGACATTAAAATCTCTGAAGAAAAGACAGCCTGATGCTCTCACTGACCCTTTGGCTTAGCCGTATTTAAAGCAGCGGATGATAATGTTGCAAGAGCCTGGCCTAAGAGCAATGAATGTAAATCCCTTTTTAAATAACAATTACCAAATATTATTTCTTGCCCATGTGTTCACAACATATTTTACTCAAGATTGTTACTGGCCCTACAGGAGGCAGGGAGGAATTCTTAATTTATAGATGAGGAGCCTGAGAACCGCTGATAATATGACTAACTTCCCAGAGGAGCCACAGGCAGCACACCAGAGCACAGGGAGATCTCTGCTCCCAGTCCTGCGCTTCACACCAGGCCTGCTGCTCAAATACTCCATATGAATACACTCATGCAATCACGTGGGACTTACAGACAGCTAAAATCACGCCTTTATATACAAGGGCAGCTTTTGAGCTAAGACAGCAGATTCTAAACACAGGTAAATACAGTCTGATTGTTTGGGACGCCTGAGATCAGAACCTGCCTCATTAAACACTTCATCGGAACAGCTATATCAGTCCTCTTTTTTTTTTTTCCCTTTAACATTCAAGATGTAGAAGGCATAGTAACAGCTTTGTCTTAATGCTTGCAATGTATTATTAAAAGGAAAATGTACACACATATGTATACACAAATATATATATATAATGTGTGTATATACACACACACACACGTGTGTGCGTGCGCGTGATTGAAGACTACCTTACATCAAAGGGCCATAAGTTTGAATCCAGTACAGGTTGCCAAAAATGATAGCTGAAGACAGCTGAAGATTCATCACGCAACCAGGCAACTCTCTTAGCAAGGGGCTGGTATCATTGGTGAAGAAACTGGTCTATCTGCTATGTCCAGACAATCCTGTGGATAAATTCCAGCCTCTCCTGCAGACTCTGCTTTCCTTTAGGCGTCCCCACTCAGTACATTTACCACACCTGAAAAAGACTGGTTTGGCCATTATGTAGGTGGGTTTTTTTTTTTAGAAAAGCATATTCACATAAGAGGTAAAGTGTTACTTTCTTCTCTCAATAAAGAATTTTTGGTAAAAGAAAAAAATGTATAACTCTATTCCATTTAAAGTAATTTTCCCTGATAGGAACTAGGTAAACGACAAAAAATTGTAAGTATAATCATTTTGTTTCACATGCATGAATCAGTATATGGGACAGCTAAATGCCAACTGGTATCATTGTCATGCCTACCAAGTTAAAACACAGTGCTTTGTTATTCTTACTAACCATTTGTGGGGGAAATTTTAATTCTGAAAGCAAAAGTGGTCTGTCAAAAATACTCTGTTACAAGAAATCTTAAAAGAAAAAAGACAGGAAATGTTCTTGTGTATTGTTCATTTTAAGAAAAAAAAATAAAGACAATGCAGCAGAAGAGAAGAAAAATTATGCATAAGTAGAGGTCCACGCACACTTTCAGCAAGGCTCCAGGCATGTTGTTTTCATCTATATTTAAGATGCAAAGACATTTTAATCAAATTAGCATTTATATAGGGAGTTCTCAATTTAATGGAACATTTAAGAAATACCCAGCATGTAAAATGACATCTTTTAAATTGCTAAAATACCTGGGTAAGATTTCAGGATGTGTACCTTTCACTTCATGGATAATTCATTTGGCTATCTTGGCAACAGTGTTTACCATACACAATTTTTATTCACTAAAGACTGTATTGCTACTGTGATCCACAGAAACATAAAATAAGCAGCAGTTTAGCTGCAGTAAAGGCTCTTTATCTGCTTTCTTAAATTAAACAGGACTGTCTATGCCTTGCGTGACGTTAGCTTTCTACCACTGCTCCCAGTTGGGGATGCTGGTCAAGCTGGAAGCAGAGCATTCACTCGCTGATATACCAGTAATGCTCTCCTAGTTTAAGAGCTTGTGACAATGAGGAGCATATTTTATCCAATGGTTCAATCACACCTTTGATTAGCTAACTCTCACAGGCATCTTCAACAGATCTGCCCGCACAAATGCTGTAACAAGCAATTTAGATACCAAGCTGAAGTGTCAATCTTCCCGGAAGGTATGTCCATTAAACACTGCAAAATACAGCTTCCAACCGTGTCTATTAGGAGAGGATCTGACCTAGATGTTTGTGGCACCTAATACCAGACCACAGTCACCAGCATCCCTCTGTATCTACTCGTACAGACACACCTTATAGCTAGGCCTAATGAAAAAAAGCCTGGTAGCCTGAAAACCATGGCTGACAGCAGCGTGAGGTAGGTGAGACCCCAGTTCACTCAACCACTGCTTTATACAGAATATGTAGGAACCTCATACAATAATAATAACCTCGAAGTTAACGCATACATCATTTTCTTATTTTCAGAGTATCTGGACAATCACATCAGAGAGAGTTGTGCATACTATCTCCCAAGGAGGAGGCCAGAGGCTTTTCCTCTGTATGCTGTTTAATGTTACAACACACGATTAAGGACATTCAGCTTAGATGAGTTTGCCCGTAGCTGTGAGTCTCATTCTCTTTTTTTCTTTTTTTTTTGTAATAAGAGCTTGTTGCTGTTAGTTGATTATTTTATTTTCATATAATGCATAGGACCTAGATTTTTAGAAGCTGGTGATCCAGGTTAGATGGACAGTACCTGCATTTGTACACTGTATTCACCTGCATTGTTTTACTCTAGTGATAAATACTGTGTAGCAGATAAATCATTTTAACTTTGTTAATGAACTACCCACAGGACTATATTAGTGAATCTGCAACAGTTTGTGTGTATTCAAATCAGAATTAAAACAAGTTCACTGACCAAAATACAACACTGTGAATCAGCAACACTGCGTGCCAGTGATGACACTACCTGAGGACCCAAGTCTGAAATGCAACGGAAAAGCAGGGAACCGGAGAGTCTTCTCCTTTCAAATCTGCTACAAACTCGGTTTCCATTTCCTAGAAAACTACTAATAAGGCATGAACTTACGGAGAAATCGTAATCACTTTTACCCTTACCAGAATTTAATACGCTCTATTAGATAATTAAAATTGCAAGACTGCAAGGTAAATGTTCTACAGGGTCTTTGGCTGGCTGACTGCAAAAGAAAACAGAGACAACACGACAGTGATTTAGAATTAAGACAGAATGGCTGAACATGGAAATACATCCAGACTTCTTAAAAGGGTTATCCATAAACATTAGATACACCAGTAAATTCTAACTACTGTACCTTCACTGCGCATATTTAACTCCTTGACAATTATGCAATATAGCCCTGAACACTTGGATTGATGTCTCTGCTGAAGTCAAAGACAAGAAACATTTTATATATTGCTAAGTGACTGTCCAAGAATATTTAATGGGTTCCCGTGAAGACGTAACAAAGGTATATCTAAGGTAATGGAAGAAGCTATCCTCCAGCTGTGTTTATTAGGAAATACATCACTATTAAATCTTAATCCATCCCATAAGAAAGTAAGGAAAAGAGGCATAACTGTAGCAAGAAGAATACCCTTATTATATGAAGATCTAGGACTACCTTTATTTCAAAATTGCATTAGAGGTATGACGGACTGTGCCACATAGCAAAAAAGGTCTGATGCCATTAATCAAGGAATCTAAAATTTGATAAAATATGTGTGTGCGCAGAAGGATCATTTCATAAACACATTTAAGTGAATATGATGTAATAAATTGAGCCTATGGACATGTGCTGAATAAATATTTATGATAGCAGTAAAATGTGCCAGTGGTATTTATTATTTCAGAGTTTTCTCCATGACAGGTAATGATTTTTTCCCCTGCTAATTACAATCCAGCGCTACATCTTTATTTTTAGTTTTTCCGCTGCGTATATGCACCGAACATACATTGTATGAAAAAAATAACGTTTTTAGAATGCCATAACAAAATCAAAACCATCATGCCACACTGCAGATCCGGAGTCCAAGGGAACACGTTTCCACATTAGAGAATACAAATTGACCTGGTACCCGAAAAGCTACTAAAGTAGCTCATTAACAGTAAGTTCCTGTTAGATAAGAGTAATGCTCTCTGATTTCTCATCTCTTTCTGCTGTCAGTGAAGAAAATTATAAAGATGCTGAAGAAACAAAAGGATGCTGATTCAAATGTTGTGCCTAATAAACCTTGCTCTGAGGGATTACGCAGACTCCAGTGACCCAGAGCTTTTGTTGTGAAGAAATTCCATAAAGACCACTTTTGTGCACACTGTTAGAAAGCACTCATCCACTGGACTCACAGTAAAATCTGGACTTTGAGGTACAATCTTCAACCCCATCCTCTGGCAAACCTTATTTGCAGCCCCTCCTCTCTACAGAGATCCCTCATGCCAATCCAATATGAAAGAGGGTTTCAGTACGTGAGGAACAGCTTATTAATTTTACACAGCTCGTGAGCTATTTTGAAACCTACCCTGGAGACTACTGTCAGCAGTAGAGAGTGATTATTTCCTCAGCTTTCTTGTCTTTTTCTATTCAATCCATCTGCTTAGCACAATAGGCTCACAATCTCTGACTGAAATTTCTAGAAGCCACCATAATACAAACAAAAAATATTAAAAATTATAACATCAGATAAGAAATGAGACACACGACATGATCTATTATTACTCAAAAAAAATTCATGAAATTATGAAAGAAAGTTAATGCTGATCTTCCCTCTGTGACTGTTGACTCTTCACATCTATTGGCATTACACATGGCAAATCCCGCAGACCCACTGCAAACTAAAAAGGCTTGTCCCAGTCATTCTCACAAATAATGGCCTGTGAAATCATTCCGATGAACTGCTAATTATCCTAACAGTCCTAAGGTAACATATGAAAGCAACTAGTCCTTTCAAAGAAAGCTAGATGTGTCTTCACTTATGGAAATCCTCACCCCATTCACATTCACTTAGGAAACAGAGAGAAAATACCTCCCTTACTGATGCCAACATCCAAACATCTAGAGCAATTACAGAGAGGGGGAACATTTAAATGGCAAGCAGTACCTGTAAAGCAAAATGACGTGATGTGAGGCCACCAGTTCAAATCTAGACTCAATGCATTAGGACTGCCCTTCTCACTTAATAGACATCAGATACCATGAGCAACTGGAATTACAAGACAAGCAGAGAACAATATTTAAGGGGACTGCCCCCCATATGGCCCCCAAAATATACGCACTGACAGGGAGTTTGGAAAGATTTGACTTATACCAAAAGACAGGCAAGTGTCATCTGTGAAGGCATGAGAGCTCTAAGCTTGGTGTATAGGCATACACAAAGACCAGTATTTTATGTTTTTTCTACATCTAAAATAATTACAATAGCTCTGTAAAAATCGAACCATGGTATTGGACTGAGAGAATATTCCCCGTTAAAAAAAAAAAAACACCACAAATTTTCACAGGGATAAAATATTCCTGTTTTTCTTAAACAAAGTTATGCTCTGCCTGCTCGACCCATTTTCCTTTTCTTCTTCCCCTTCCCCATTCCTCTGCATCACCGTTTTTCTTTTTTTCACAAATCAGTTCCACTAGTCCCACAGCATGACCTACACACTGAAGGAAGAACCTATTTGTTCAGTAACTAGTACATTGTTGTAATCGTCCGGGGTCTTAGTATTACCACAATACAGTAGAACGATACAGCAATACGCAACTCGGCGAGTCTTTGTTTAATTCCTTTTCCTATTTTAGGCTGCTGTGTGACTTACAGTTAGATGCTTGTCACATTGAAGATAGGTAAAGCTGCCTACTCCTGAAATAAACCGGATGGCTATTCATTAACAAGCACAAGCAAAGGCTGAACAGAATAACCCTTAGCCTCTGCTGCACTTAGTTTTTTGTTTGACACACAGCTGTGGGAAAAGCACTACCCTCTGAATTGCTTATGGAGGGATGACTGAGGCATGGCATACGCTAAGCCAGCATGGTATCTGCTTTAAGCTATGCCAATTGACAACAGAGTGTTACACACTCTGGCCATGCCCCAGATACATCTCTTCTATCACAGGCAAGTGCACAAGAGACACAGAGGGAATTTGCAGATGGCAAATCTGACCACTGCATGATTTCTTTGAATCATTCAAGAGGGAACACAAATGAGAAGCTGATTTACCATGCCTCAGCTCCTCTCCGTGAAAAGGGAATAACCATTCCAGACAAGCCCATTGCCAAGATATGTTGTGGCGCCGCAGAGATACAAGTGCTTATGCAGGACAAGAGTTAACGTACGTATGCCACTTTTTGACGGGACAGTTAGAAAGGGCAACAGGACTGGGGATGGGGGTTAGCAATGTCAAACTGATTTACGCTAAGTATCATTTAGCAATAACGGCTGCTCCTTTTCTCCTCCCAAACTTTCCTTATTTCCAAACTATACTTTGGCAAGTAACTGATCCTACGGAAGACAAAAGTATGACCACACGCTATATGCATATGCAAATTTACTCCTAGATTACATATAATTCTCTTTTTAGCTTTTCTTCCAATTCGAGTAATTACATTTGGAAAAAGGAAAAAAGAGGAGAGTGGTTATCAAATAGCCAGCAGAGACCAACTTAATGACTTGAAACAAACAGAAAATACTTGCAAAATCCTGACATATTCATTTACTCACACCACAATTGCTACGACCAGCTTAAGATGAGCCTTTGGCATGTCTCCAGTCGTGACCTTGTACTGAAACAATGACATTTGTCCCTAGTACAAGTGCCAGCAAGAGCCATATGAGATACACAAATCGCACTGAAACCCACCTTCCCAAAGCCTAAGGCATAAGCCCCCTGACAGGCAAACTTTATCCTCCAAGTATAATGAATAGATAGGATCTGAGGAGTCTCCAGTTGAGTCACCTGCAATTTATATCAGTGTTAATAACTGCTGTATCTAACTGCCTCTACAGATATCTAGCAGATGTATCACAACTTTTCCACATTTAATTATTTACCTTTGCTGACCTCAGGCTCTTTGAAACTAAGCTCCTGTACACTTATGTACAAACTGTGTTTTTATTTAGATAATCATATAAGCCATGAAACCACTTCCAGCTACAAACTGAAATTTAAGTGTCTGAGTTAGATATTTACAGGCCACCAGTCTTCTTAACAGACCAACAGCTCTTATCTGCATGCTTAACTACCATTTTGCAATGTCTTGCACAGCAAGATATTCAAACATCTCACTTCAAGATGTTTGGTTTTGCTGTTGTTGCTGCAAAATAATGTTGCTACTATTCTTTCTTCACCAACTTCTCCTTCTCAATGCCATACAGTGGATTTTACCATATTCATGTCAGACAACAGCTAAGGCTGTCAAATTGTGCTGAGTGATGAAAAGCAAACTTTATGAGCTAATGTGAGACGATTTCTACAAAAGTTAAAAATTACCATTATAAAAAATGTTCTGGCTTCAATCTTAGTGAATGACTGTTTTTTTATTAGAATTCAGCACAGCTGAAATGAGCATTTGGCCTACATACCCTCATACATATAACACATTCTGGCCAACAGTTTCTAATGAAAGTATGTTGCATGTTTCTTAGCCATAGTACTTGAAAAATAAAGTACTAAACTTCTAATTGATAGGGCATGAAGTGAGCAGTCATACTCCTGCCAGTTAGCTAGATATTCCAAGCAATAAAAAATGACTTGGAAAAACTTCCAAGCAACAAAATAATGGTAGACTTCTCCCCTACCTTCCTTTGCCCATACAGTGTTTTATTTAATTCACTTGATATAACAGATTATTTAGGAAGATGGACATTCACAGCATTTCATTCTTTTTTTCTTTTTTTTAGAATAATCAGCGGTATTTGAGAGCTGCTCTGAATGCCGGGGTTGGGGTGCACGCCCCAGGCAGATTTAAAACCCACAGCAAGGCAAACTGCAAACACAAACCATGCCGAGAAGAGCGTGAGTGGAAGGATGGGGCTTGGACAGGAGCCACAGCATGTTCTAACTAACTGGGACACCAGGATTTTAAGACACATCCATTTAGACACAGCCAAGGGGGTTAATCTCACATCTGTTGTTTTGTCACAACTCCTAAACCCCTCTCTGTGGGCACTGAATATCCAAACCCAAAATAACAGCATGATTCAATTCATGCTCATATGTTTTCCATAAATATGACAATTCATTACTTTTGCTGAAAGCTCCCTCATAACTCTTATCATGTGAAATAAAGTGAACACATCCACTAACTGCATCAAACCTGTTTTAAAAATATATGTGTTTGCATTATTATCTGCAATAATTCCTTCACAGCTTTAAAAAGCATTGTTTCGGTGGAGCGAGAGCACACCAGAAGCGCTGCGTGCGTGAGGGACATCAGAGCTGACAGAGGCACAAGAGATCAGGTCATGCAGTGGAAATTTTGTGCTTGACCTCAATAAGAGCAAATCAGGCCCAAGCCAATGATCCGAAACAGTGTCTTCTTTAGCCCTCAATTCCTTCACATCTCCTCAGCTCCACTGGTCAGTGAGGAGGAGCCAAGCCCATGGCCATTTCTCCCCATCTCCTTTCCACCTACGTCCCAGGGCTTTGGAGCTGCTGTCACTGAGGAAGTCAACCAAGTCCAGTGATTCAGCAATGCAAACATGGATTAAGACTACATGTGACTCCTCTTCGAGGTAGAGAAAGTTTCTCAGAGCTTTCCAAAGTTTCTTCCAGTCTAGCCATTCTCTGCTCTTATTTTACAGTTGCAGATGAGCTGAATTAATAAAGTAAATTAGAGAAACCCTAACTCCGCTGCAGATGCAGGGATAAAAGAACAAATGCATTTGGGAAGCAGTCAACTCGGTTTCAAAGCACGTTGGCATTTCTTTGCAGATACAGCTGCAGTAAAAGAGAGCTAAAGAAAGAGTTAACACTTCTGTCATTTCTGAGTAGGTGTCTGAGCGCTTCCCCCGCTAAGGCCCAAGAACAGCAGAAGGATCTGAGCAAATCTTGTATTGCTGAGCCCTCCCTCTCTCCCTGCTGGAGCAGCGAGCTCTTCAGGAAACACCGATCTATGTATTTAAAAGGAAGACTTGTCATTGTGCCATTTACAGTTCAAATATGTCGACTACGCACGTTCCTCACCCCTTCAGGTAAACCCTGCCTCAGCTTCAATCTTGTCTTGCCTTTTGAGATTCGAGATCAGGGATACCACGTATCTATTGTATGTGTACATTTTTCTTATCAACCAAGTCCCAGAAATGGTAAAGCTCTTCGACTCTTATCCTACTTACAGTGCGCAAGCCACTCACACCCTTAATCTAGGCTATTTGATGGATTTGGCTAGTTTGGTGCTTACAGAAATTCAGAACGAATTGCTACAGTTTTCTACGGTGATTCACTAATTATGGGCCAGGGACAGCGACTGCTCCTAAGCATGGCACCCTCCCACCACCTCATCCCAGCTCTATGGAGTGACATCCAGCAGCACTACCTCTCCCCTCCTCCTTTGCCACTTTATTTCACTGGCTAATTTTTTCTGTCAACTAAGGGAGAATGGAATAATTAATTATATTGTTCTGACCAATTACATCTGCCGTTAATGAGCATCGTCACTGAGTATTTTTCAAGATTTTCAACTCTCAGAGAAATGCTCTCTTTTTCAGCTTAGCACTATGGAGCATATTCTCATTATGAGGAAACATCAGTGATACGTGTGTGTGTGCATGCACATGCCTGTGCACAAATGTATATAAAGTTATGAGAAAGAGGGTGGAAAATTGCTTCCCAACGTCCATGTCTACTCGGAAAGAAAAAAACATGTCTAAATGATGCTAAGTACATGGTCTCTCTTCTTTATGTTTGTTACTTTTAACTTTATAGAACAGCACTGTTATTTATAATACACTTTCTTTCATCAAATCAGACTGATCCATTCTACTTATAATCACAGCTACATTCACAAGTCAACTTACTATCACAGCAAGATCCATCAGCTCTGCCTACACTGTATTTACAAACTAGAAAGGAAGTTGTTAGCTTAGAAAAATTTGCTATAGATACCCTGGCAGACCTGACGACATCAAACTTAATAACAGAGAGATAAATTAACTGATACTGTGGAAAGACAAAAAAGAGGTCAGTAAAGTCATCTTGATTACTCAGAAAGGTTAAGAACTATTGCAAGCTTTGACCAAGGCGAAGACGAAAGACTGACTTCAGTGAACTACGCTACGTGATCCATTGAAAATACAACAATGAAGCAAATCATCCTATGGTTAACCATGGTAGTGGCCATCTGCGTGAGAAAGCTGAGAGAATATTAGGACTGTAGAATTGGTTGTGCTTACTCACACTGGGCATAGCAGTTGTACATCAGAGCTTTGCCTACAGAGTTATCTCCTGGACTGAAATGAAGAGACAGAAAAAAATTTCCCTTAAAGCCAGGCCAACTTCTTGCTATCAGAAAAAATTCATCTTTGAAAATTAGAAACAGCAAGAAGTACACTGTATTGAATGCTAAATTAATTTCTTCTGATAACTTATTTCAAAGAGTATTTGATTAAAAGACAATAACACATGCTTTAAATCTAGCAAAACGTGGTTACCGCAGGCTGAGGCAAAAGTGGTATTGCTGATAAGTAACAACCGAGTGTTGTTATTTATTTAGCTCTTGTAAAGGCACCCCAGTCAATCAATAGCTGTGCATGTACTAAGGCAGCAGGGCTTATATAAAGATGCTTATCAGAAATCCATGAGCAACATTCCACTTTTGATTATAGTGCTCCAGACTGTTCGTAATACTGCTGAAGACTGTATGCCTCTTTGACAAGCCATATTGACAGAAATAATAATACAGAAACCACACTTCCTAATATGCATATCTAACTGCACAGCCAATTAACCACTACGCTGACTGAAATTGCTTTGTTATTCATTTTATTCCAACTGATGTTAATACTTTGGCAGCTGATGGGGATAATAACTGATGGAGCATATTGGAAATTTTGAAAGGGGATATAAAATTTATATAATTTAAAGATGTACAGAAAGCTGCTACGCTTTACAGTCTTAAAACATGAAAATTTCTCAGTAATGTGTAAGAAGTACTCCGAGCAGGAGAACTAGTCAGCATCTTGAAATCTGTGAATGAAAAGGAGATATAAAACAAAAAGACTGTGATATACAAACAGATTTAAAAAACATTTAAAAAGATCTCTCTCTAAAAAAAGGCAATTCTAACATGAAGATGAGACTTTTCCACTTCTGCTTCTAATATCACATTGCGTAACTATGCTTGAACATCTGGAAACAGTTACATTTGATGTTTTAATCAAAATATAACCCTTTTCTGCAACATAATAAGCACATTCTAACCAAAAAAATGTCATTTCATTTACCCTGAGCCCTAAAAATATTTGCTTTATTATCATTAGAAGTAGAAATAGCAATTCCAGCATATAAAAAATAAAAGGTCATAAAATTATTTTAACCTACACTAGTAAGTCTTTCCTTGCAGCTTTGTTACACAGATAAAATGCTATTTATACCTCATATGCACATCTTTCAAAGTTGTTTTGGTCATATTTTTTACGATGGCGGTATAAATTATTTCACTGCAGTGTTGTAATACGGGTCCTGCCGTTCTTACTTGGCAAAAGCTCCCTTGGAGTTCAAGAGGCGTCTTCATTGAGCAAGAGCTGCCTGATCCAGCCCGCAGTCTGGAACTCCAGTAATGGCGAGCTGGTGAATCTGTTACAGAACCCTCTCTAAATGGACATAATGTGGATGAACCCAGTGTACATGAACTTCAGCAACAACGGGAAAGCAGAGACTGGAAGAAGCTGGCCTAGCTCAGAAACGGGAGATCAGTATGCGTGTCCCTGCTGCCACATCACGTTCTGGATAGAAATGACCGGAGGAGGGAATGCGCTGTGGTAACATACCATCCCGGTGCTCAAGCTCATCTCTCGCCTCCAAAAGCTCATTTTTTTCCTCAAAGCTCTGGTTTTCCACAAACTCTTCTTCCTGCTCAGGAACTTAGCTGTTAAACCACTTTTTCACCCCCTCTGCTTAACAGCTTAAATCCCTTTACTTCCCCACCACAAAGGTTCCTATAGTTTCCCCATCCCAAACTACCACTTTCTTAACAATTGCCCCCAGCACCCTATTCCCTCTACTTCAGATTGTCTCCACTCCTCCTAAACCATTGGCCTGTATCTTGGTCGTAAGCCTCAAGTCAAACCACTTCGGGCACCGTGCTAACCCAGGTCCTTAAATGCACGACCCCTACACACACTGCTCAGCTCTCTCTGTTCTGCCTGTGAACACGCCGATCCTATTCCCTCCTCATTTTTGCCTTTTCTTTCCAAGCACATGCACATACCAACATGCAGATTTCATTAGTCACCTCCTGGCTCCCGCTCTGGCAGATCTAAAAAATACAGAATCAACTTATATTTATAAGAAAACAACCTGAACAAGATCCTGAGAGCGCAGAAAGGCAAAAACGCTAGAAGAAACAGCCATACTGTGCTTGTCATTTGGTAACTGAGTGAGGAATTGGGGGGCAATAAAAGGCCCAGCCCAGTAGACACCAAAGAGGTGTTTGCAGGAAGGAAGGGGTGAATGAGGATGGTGACAGACACGGGTGCACTCTCAACTTTTTACTTATTCAACGTGCGATTTTCACTTCACACATGATCCATCGTGTTCCTGGATTCTTAAAAAAACTACCTTTCTTCATTTAAAGTTACTGAGAGAGTTGCAATCGCTTTCCGTCTACATGGGCTTTCGCCATGGACAGTCCATGTTTTTGTGATCTAGAGGCATCGCAATATGAGCTATTCTATCTACTCCAAAAAAAGATTGCATAGTAGATTCAGCTATAACAAAAGGAATAACCGTCTCCTTAAATGGACCAAGGAGAAATGAACATACATCATCAAATACCCCACGTGCTGCAGAGACAACTGGCAAGCGCTGAGCACCCTAGGACTTACATTCGTGAACATCAGTCTCTCTCATACTTCCCCGTACTTCTTTTTACATTGCTGATGTCATGATCCAGAGAATTATTTTCTTATTTCTTCCTGTGGTAAAATTTTCTTTCAGCCATCTTTCTCCCTCTCGAGTTTAGTAAGAGTCAGAAAGCGAAGTCAAAAAATCATTTGGTCAGGCTCGAATGATGTTTAATTTTTACTTTTAGTATATTAAAAAACTACACACTGAACGACTTCTTGTCTAATAGGGTGAGCTAATTGCTTTGTTGGAATTTTTGTTTATGTCTCTGTGAGGCACAATACTGTCCACTAAAATCACATGAGATCATACTACGAAGCAAAATCCCAGCAAAATTACCTGACGAGAGTGTTAGCAGAGGATTGTGGTTTGGTTTTTCAAAAGAAGTGGAAAAAATCCAACCATGCTGGGCTTTTGGCTTTGCTTATACTATTAGCTGGAATTGGGTTGGCTCAAGGAAAACTGAAAGAATAAAAAACCCAAAGCATTTGCCAAGAGGATGGGAGTGGCAGGGCCGCCCGGTGCCAGAGCTAGAGGAGGAAGGTGTGGATGTCTGAGGACTGTGGTGACATTTATTGAATGCCTGGACAAAGTGATCGTTTATCCTTGCTTTTACACTTCTGATTCACAATATTAGGAAGCAACGCTTTCATTGGGGATCAACTAAATGACCTACCCTAAAAGCTCTTTTTGACTTTTAACAGGTACGATGCTACGAAAGCTGACAAAGTAACAAAAAAGCAGATATGAAGTCATCATAAAGACTGTGACATTTACGTACACGTTAGACTAGAAAAGAATAACTGCAACGCTGAATGGAGCTAACGCTGAAGGATACAAGCCTGTGTATCAAATCCTCACGCTCACCTGGCTAAGCTAGGAGGGGCTGGGATGATGGAGAAGGGCACTCCGACGCTGGGGTAAGGAACTAGCAATCCCCCCCAGCCCTCACCCAGTTCCCTCTGACTGATGCTTAGAAACGCAGTGACGGGCTCCACAGGAGCTGTGTCCAACCTGCTCAGCCAGAAAGAGAAATGCTTCTGTCAGGCTTATAGAAGCAAATGGGAACACCTCTCTGAAGAATTAATAATGAGAGGAACTAGATGTCGCACAGCACTGTCAGATAGTAGAATTTCTGACAAACACAGAAAAGCAAAGACGTTTAGAGTTATCAAGTAAAAACCCTGAAATGCCTTCTTAGGACATGTAACATCCTTCATTTTGTGAAATCAGCTACTTAACTTCTGGAGAGGCTCCTGGGCTTCCCTAAGAAGTCCTTAAGTGGCAGGTCCACCACTTTATCTTTCTTTTTTGTTAACAAGACTTGTTTCTCCTGAGCAAGCTGCCTTTTTACACCATCACCCTTTGACTGAGTCCAAGGTAATGTTTTTTAAAATTAGCAAAAGATGTGATTTTAAAATGCATTCTACGGCATTGTAGCTGGTACCTCTACAATCACGTTTCTCTTCCCCTCATTCTTTTAGCCCTTCCCCAAATTAATACCAAGCCCCTAAACAATACTCCCTTATGGGCAGAAACTGAAAGAATAACCATGTACATGTATGTGCACACACAAACATCTTTAATTTTCCCCTTTAAGCACATACGGTACAGAACATGCAGCATTCTCAACCTTGCACTGCCTCTGTGCACTACAGAGGAGAGCGATGGCCTGAATTTCTCAGTCTTTTTTTTTTTTAATTAGACCAGATAGCTTTTTTTTTTTTTAATTAACAAAACGCTTAAGGAAAGCCATTTCTGTGCACTTCGCCTTTTCTAGCAGCTGAGTATTAAAGAGTATTTTGCACACAGTGGGCATTTTCAGGTAAACAATGCTATCGCATCCACTAACACTAGCGTTGTTAATCACTGAAAAAAATCCAATAAATCCTAGTACCTCGTGCCTGCAACTGGGTCATCTTGCACAGCGAGGCAAAGGTTAAGTGCAAGATCTGTTTTTCACTTTGCAAAGCTTGTAAATGACATCGCATGATCGTGCAAATGAAGCAAGGCAAGATGAGAAAATGAAGAAGAATGACGCCGTATAATCTAATCAGAAGCCAACAAGGGTTTTTCTTTATCTTTTTTTTTTCTTCTCTCGGAGACAAAGGGAGGCTTTGGTTTACAATTCTTAAAACACAGTCTGGTGTTTCGCGTTCTCTTACAGCTTTCGGTAACGCTGAACATACGCCTATCTATTTTGCATGAATTTGTGTGTGCAGGTTCACGTAAGTATGCATGCAAAAAGAAAAACTGTAAGAGGGCTGCTTAAAGGGCACTGAAGCAGCTTCCTCTCACTTCAGAAACTAAGTACCGGAGCACTGTAATTCTTAAGCAAAATGTATTTGCACTTCGAAAGAATTTTATCTCGGTCCCTTTCCCGGCCGCTGCCGTGGGCATTATCTCCCCTTCTCAGTGTCTAAACGCCTACTTCTCCCCGGATCCCCTGCACAATTAGCTGACCTTTGCTTTAGTTCATCGACTTTAGACCAAGGTAATGAATCGGAAGGATCTCGATCATCACCAGCAATTTAAGCAACACACAGGCTCCGTGCCCGCCCCTCGCTCCCCGCCGGGGTCCCTTGGGCCCTGCCCTGCCTCTCGCCGCGGCGCAGGACCGCAGACCCCGGCCGCGGGGGCGCCTTGCTCCGGTGTGGGTGTCCCCGGGGTGGCGCAGGGAGGGTGCCGGGGCGAGGG
>VZSC01013938.1:231287-312076 GCA_013398225.1 Steatornis caripensis | reverse complement strand
ACTTGCTGAGGGTACGCTCTGTCCCTTCATGCAGGTGGTTGATGAACATGTTCAACAGGACTAGACCTAGTACTGACCCCTGGGGAATACCGCTAGTCACAGCCCTCCAGCTAGGCTCTTCGCCACTGATCAATTAATGAAATCATTTAGACTTCAGAACTGGTTTAGATCAGTGACTCCGTAGAGTTAGACTTTGGACCATAGCCATGTCAAACACCTCTAGGAAGAGAGAGGAGTACAGTGAAAGAAAATGTCCTTTTTTTTTTCCTTCTATCCATATCAACTCTGTTTTCCAGAAATCCTGCTGACAAAGGAAGTATACTCTTCCTTAATTATGTCCATACACTCAAAGTGAATAGCAAAAGTAATTCCCTGCACAGTCCAATTCCTTCTTCCTAGATCTGAAAGTTGTTTGCTCCTTTGAAAAGACATCTCAGAAAACAACTTACGCGCCATAGTGCATCACTGAAGAGTAGTCATAGGGAAGGCCCANGCCTAACAAGCCTAGTTCTGTCAAGCTCATGTCCTCACTCTATCAGCCATGTCTCAGTGATACTCTCCACAGCCCGTTACAGAATCACAGAAGGCAGGGGTTANGTTGATGAACATGTTCAACAGGACTAGACCTAGTACTGACCCCTGGGGAATACCGCTAGTCACAGCCCTCCAGCTAGGCTCTTCGCCACTGATCAATTAATGAAATCATTTAGACTTCAGAACTGGTTTAGATCAGTGACTCCGTAGAGTTAGACTTTGGACCATAGCCATGTCAAACACCTCTAGGAAGAGAGAGGAGTACAGTGAAAGAAAATGTCCTTTTTTTTTTCCTTCTATCCATATCAACTCTGTTTTCCAGAAATCCTGCTGACAAAGGAAGTATACTCTTCCTTAATTATGTCCATACACTCAAAGTGAATAGCAAAAGTAATTCCCTGCACAGTCCAATTCCTTCTTCCTAGATCTGAAAGTTGTTTGCTCCTTTGAAAAGACATCTCAGAAAACAACTTACGCGCCATAGTGCATCACTGAAGAGTAGTCATAGGGAAGGCCCAGATTTCTGGAATTAACTTTTCCAAAGTTCCCTTGTTCCCCTGTAAGGTAGGAAAGCAACATTTCAGTCAGAACAACTATTGTTGCTCTAATAGTGCACTGCCTGCTCTCATAATCCTAAGAGTAACTTAGGATACAAATACTGGTTCTCATGAAATCTTGGATCTATCAAAACCACCAGAACATTCTGAAGCCCATGGGAACCCAGTTTCACTCAGTCTAGTAGGTTTCAGAATATAAACCAGATCAAATAAGTCAATTTTTTGATATAATCACTGAATCCGTTACACTCTTCACATAAAGGTATTCGTCTGCCCATGAATAGGTATTCATATCCATGAAAAGGTATTCATCTGTTCATCTGTCCAGAGAGACAGTCTGGAATTCATGTCACCTTCATTTCTTTGTTAGGCGCTGAAGCTATTCATCAGGGCCCCCAGGACAGTCAGAGAAGAGGGAGAGAAAGAAAGACACAGTTGGAGGGAGTTTCATCTGAAGGCATCTACTTCTCTCCATTGACTGGAGACCATAAATACGAACTGCACCCTGGGTCTCTTGTCCATGGTAAGACAGGCAAGCAAACAATGTCAGAGCAGGGAGCTGAATACAGTCAGGCTGGCATTTAGGCTAATGCCCTAACCACTGTGCACTCCTTTCCAGTTCAGCATTTATACCTTCATTATTGCAACTAGTGGTTTGTAAACCACAAACCATCTGGACAAGAGTTCAGCGTTGGACGCTTGTCAGAAAAATCTCTGGAGTCTGCACAACTTGGCTGGCAGGCTTGCAATTACAGCCAGCCTCTTCAGTAATGTCCTTCAGCACTGGTCCCAGTGAGGGCTAGGAAATGCAAAGAGAAGCTTCAAAATCCTGTATTACAGAAAGTTTGGGAATAAACATAACTTCGGAGATTTTCAGAGCTCCAAAACTCAAACTGGTTCTCAACAACATTGGCTTTCCTGACTGTTAGGTTTTTATCTCGGTTCCTCTTTTCTGCTGTACTGACTTCAGAAAGAATTATCAGCAAGTGCACAGCTTCTTTTGAGGTGATGAACAGAGAACACAAGTTCAAATGCAGTGAAAGATATAAGCATATGGCTACTGTTTGGCACGTAAGTGATTTGCTGAATTGGTTTGCTAAAGAAGAAAAAGCAACAGCAGACTGGCTGGACATAGTTACTGCCAGCAAACTACTATCTGCCTCATCGCATGCCAGAGAGATTTGGCTGTATAGACCTGCACACGTGTGGGACTTTACCCATCTTTTCCGCTCTAAAAAAAAAAAAAAAAAATCTACCTCTGCCAGAATCTAAGTGTAGTGACTCAGAAGAGCTGAAGAGGAAGCTTTGGCTGAATACTCTGAATAAAGTATTTTTCCCCAAAAGTCTGGGAAAAACAAGCTGACTTTCAAGTAGCTAAGTGGACAGCGACTGGTCAGGCTGCATTTTGTCAAAACAAAGAAGTAGGATGGCTTCCAAAGTGAATTGCTGGGTAAAAACAAAACCTAGCAAACATCCACAGTACTGCAGTCCTGGCAAGAGAAAAACAGCTTGTGTGGGAGAGCTGGGAAGCTGCAAAAGGTCGAGGTCTAGTTCTGCACCACTGGAGGTCAGGGGGAGCTCTGCCATCGGCACTGTTAGCAGCGTGTTTTTACAGGAGATGTACACTAACAGTCCTCATGAACACAGCTGTGTTTCTTCGTTTCCTTTGCTCTGCATATCTTGCATTTTTCCACTACAATGCTTGTGCTGCACACACTCTGCATTCTAACTCACTTGTGATGCCTGTCTTCTCAGCCTCCACTCCTGGTGAATGCTGTTCAAACACTGCAGATACACCCATCTCCTTTTGCATACTCTTCTTCACATCTTCTCCCACTTTTATCCTTTCATAATACTGTGCCTGAATCAGAGCTTGGTTACATCTGCATCCTTTAGGAATGCTGACATCTGAACCCATGGACTTCCTCCTGCAAAACTAGTGTAAGATTTTATGTGTGTCTAGTATCTTTGCTGTAACTTCGTTTTCAACTCCTGTTTCCTAGCACATCCTTTGCCAGCATTTCAAAGTGGCACACCCTTGTTATACAATGGCAAAGAATTCATAGCAAAATTACACCTTAACAGTAGATCTGAAACCTCAGTAAAGAACAGCACAAATGGAATTTACTTAGGATATCATGGGAATAGCTGAAAAGAACAGTGTGCTAGGAATTTGCAATAAAAACAATCAAGTTCCATCTGGAGAAAAAGACAGATATATTTTCAGCTGTGCATGACATTGAAGAGCTGAGTATCTTATTTGTTGAAGAGACTTAGCTAGAATTTAGTATTCAATTGTCCAGCCTCATTTATTATTATTTTCTATAATAAACTAAGTACACTATTATCTTTTTGCAATTGTTGTGGGTTGTCCAGCTCTCATAGCTGTCAGACAAGTGATTCCTTGCATCCTTTCTTCCTCTGCTTTCCTTCTATGTATCACTTTCTCGCTTTCCCTGGGACCTCCTACCATTTTCTCTACCTTCCCCTTCGCAGAGCCTTGAGGGCCCATGTTCTATGCTCCCATTCCCAACACACAGATCAAGGGCACATGCCCGAACTATTCATCCTGCATTCCTTTCCCTACACAACATTCACTTGTTTTCCCCCTGCAGATTTACCAGTCCTGATTGCTCCCCATTGCTCGTTCTTTTCATGGCAGCGTATATTATTCTCTCCTCAAGGAGGAAATAATTGCAGTCCTTCCTCTCGCATCATGCCAGGTCCTAGAATTTTGCACACGCTAGTTGTTGCATGTGCTTCCATTCTCTCCGCACTGAGTCCCTTATTCATCTACATTTTAGCTTATGTGCATTTCACGCACTGCCAGTGCCAAGATGCTTACCTGCTGCCTTCCCTATTTCCATGGCTTTCCCTGAGATAGAGCTGCTGTGCGATTCCCCACCATGATCTCTGAATATCATGTTTCACCCCATCCCAGCTAAAAGTCCCATAGTCTTGCCTCCTGGTCAAGTCTCTGCAACAATATTTTGCTTTCCTGATGATGTTGGTATTTTGGATATAAGGTGAGTCCGGGCTCAAGATGGCAATCAAAATAAGAAAGTAGAGCTACTTTTAGGCTGCGCCTGCCTTGGAAGACCATGCTAAGTATAGCCCCAGAAATTCCCCTAGTACAAACACTGAACAAGAATTCCATCACACTGAATGTGATGCTGCTGCAATTCAGCCAGCATTAATCATGATTCTTATTTGCATGGCTGTTCACAGAAGAAACATTCCTCTTTATCGGAAAGTATATGTTTTCTCTTAAGGTGTAGTGGACATACCTGCCACAATGTGTTCCCACATAATCTTGACAAACCTGTCCCGATCACTCCGTGCCTGTTCATGGAGGAAACCCAGTGCGTGGTTCATTTCATGCTGAATTGCTCCTTTATCCATGCAACCATTTTTCACCAGACCTACTGCTTGACGTCCTCCAATTTTTCCAAAGTAAGACCAGCAGCTAAGAACAGGCAATCAATAACCAAAATGATCACATTCAGCAAATACAAAGAAATAGATGTACTGATTGTGCCACCAAGGGCCTCCAGATGTACAGCCGCAGAAGGGGACATGCAAATAGTCACTGGCTTGAGATATCTAGGCTTCCAAAAGCAGCCAAGCTGTATAGCAGGAGAAATAAAGCCTTTGTGATGAGTATGGCAAATTTTAAAACAGTAAAATGGCTATATCAAACTAAGATGAAGCAGTTTAAAGTAGTTAAGCAAAGAACTTGAAATAATTATACTTCTTTAAATCTTTACAACAATTAATAAAAATACCTCATTTTGTATTATACCCCATGATCTTTATGTCCACACACACATTTATTCCTGCAGCTTATTAACTGATCTAACTACCAGTATATCTAAATAAAAAAAAAATTGCACCTGCATTCTGAATCTTGAATCCTGGGATAAAAAAGGGCAATTACTTAAATTCAGATCAAAACATAAAAGAAGCTGAAAGACTCCACTCCCAGGAGACAAGGATCTTACCTCTGCCCACGTTCAACATACACATAGTCTCTTTCTATAGTGCGATTTACAAACCGCACACAGGTCAGCGTGGAGATCTCTTGCAGAGCATCAGCAATCCAAGACCTCTCTGTCACTGCTAGAAAGAGAAAAAGGCTGGGAGAAATCTTTCTTAGTTAATCAAAACCAAGGTGCATCAATGGGGTGCATTCCTTTAAAACTTTACACCACTTGTTAGCTTTTTATCATACAAGTATAATAAAAAGGGGGACACAGCCTTCAGAGATCTTCAAGTTGATTGGACTTTTAAGGGGAGATGCAAGAATTGTAGCTCGCCCTTATGCATATTCTATAGGAGACAGCTGATGAAAAGCAAAAGACTGGCATTGTTTCTTCCATTAGACAGAGTGGAAAAAATGAAACCGTTTCAGATAGATACAAATAATTGGATTAAAGTATCCCAAATGAGCCATCTGACCATAGCTAAGCATGAAAAACTGATTTGTTTATCAAAGTTAACAAATGTCTACCATACACTCCTTGGAATCACTTGAGACAGCCAGTGTTCAGAAGCTCTGAGGATCCCAGTGTTTCTGTTCAGGTACCATATAAAGATCGGAGTGTTTATCTACTTTTGAACATTTTGGCCTAATTTGGCTTCCTCAGTTATGAGTCATCTACAACTGATTTGTATCTTAATGTCCTCATCTTTAAGGTTTGGAGAGAGGGAGGTAGATGGAATAACCCTGACCTAACCACGAGAGTATATGCTGCAGTTCTGGAGGCACTAGAGGAGCAGCCTAGGTAATGCAGGGACTGGGCTCTCCTCAGCTCATTTGATAACACAGATTCCCTTTCCCCAGGAACGGGAATCAGGCACAGGCTCTATTTCACTTCCATGCTATTTTCTCTCAAGGTAAGATCTTTTAAGAAGGGTCTGTATGGAAGCCTCAGACCAGAGAAGCCTCAGCAGGGGAGGGGTGGAAGACCTACACAGCACACGTGAAGTCTTCTGGAACAAAATTTTCTAGATTAATGCATCGGCCTGTAGCCTTTTGCACAGAACAGAGCTATTAACTGACTACAGGGAAATAATAAGGGAAAAAATATTTCCAAGGATTTTTTCCTCCATTTTTGCCTCTAGTTTTTAGATTTTTAGTTTTTAGATTTCTAGTGCAGGCATAGTTCTGTGAGAGATTTGAAAGAAAATTATAGTGTTCAAAATAGTGCTCCTAGTGGTAGTTTTGACAAAATACATTCATAATGTGCACAAATTACATTTCTTCTTCTGTACTTGTTAAATATCAAAGTGCATTGTAGCTAGCAGGAATAAGCTAGTATTTTTAATTAAATTAATTAGCTGGTATTTATATAACAACTTTTTTATTTTTAACAATATTTAACAATATATATTTATAACAACTACTGAGTGTAGGGCTGGAAGATCAATGCTAACTTCACAGCATCCATTTGCATACACTCACAGAAATCAGAAGAGATGTTAATTGGAACCTTGACTAGTCCATCTTGTGACTTGGGCCATAAACAGCTCTCACAGTTAATTGCACTGCGTCGTCCTCTTCTCAAGAGGATGTCTCCTTCATACACAGCTATTTCACTACCTGGCAGATGAAGATAATAAAGAATGTACAAGGCACTGAGAAGGCAAATAGATGTGCAAAAGGGAGATGAGAGGTATACACTAACCAAGCTTTTGTACCTTTGGAAATTTCTTTCACTGAAGTTCATTTCCCAATAATGTGAAAAAGGATTAGTAAATTAAGACTGAGTGAATCTAGCATTCACAATATGCTAAGACTGGTTAGATGTGCCTTGCTTCCTGGGTAGAAAAGATTAATATTAATATAGATGTCATAGTGCAGCTGTAATCAAAGTTGTGACTAAATATATTTTAGCTTAAGAAGCTTTGGGAGCCTTCAGAGTGGAAGGCTAAGTATTATAAGTCATTGTTCTCTTCATTAGAGCCTGTGGAATTCAAGAAGAATCATAACTGACCTCTGCAAAAATTGGATGAATCACAAATAAATTACTATTTTTATCATGCATATTGAATGCATGCAAGCTATTCATTTCCAGGTTAACTGCTAATTTGACATAAGACATTGTGACGTGCTCCTCAGTTCTGACTCCAAAATACTTGGAATACATTTCTCACAGACAAGAGCTATTGGTTATTATGGCATAAATGTACAATAGTCTTGGGTAGAGCAGGCAGACGAGTGCCTTACATCACATAGGAAAGAAAGCAAAGGGAAAAGTATTCTGATTTGCTGAGGCTACGTATGGAAAAGAATGTTCCATGTAGCAATTGCTCAATAAGTCTTCTTAATTTCTTTATCCTGACAGCATAAATAATCGCACTGAATGTGACTTTAAAACACCTCTGAATTCTGTGAATTGTTTTCCACTGATGCTGGAAAATATTTTTAAATAGAAAAATATACCAAACAATGAGAACGAGGTATAGAAAAGCAGCCCCACCAAAACCTACAGTTATGGATATAATAATTATAATCAAACTCACCTAAGTCATTGTTTCCTGTAGCTATCTGCAAAAAAAAAAAAAGGCATATTTTTCAATACATGCTTATGTCCATAGCAGAAAACTTCTATCCTGTAGAATCACAGCAGTAAAAGTTTGTAACTACTTTTAAGATAGAGCGACTCAGCGGCAGCAATGTAAATTCTCCACATCTGAGAGCAGGGACACACCTGGACAGGTTTACTTAGTGCAAAGCTATAGAGAAATGCTAAATGAGTTGGCAGAAGAAAGTACTTCATCTTCAAGTTTCCGAGATGATCTTCTCTGCTCTGCAGCCCGGTTCTCAAAGCTGTGGTTAGTTTACTTGGGGCAAGTTTTATGGGAAAATTGCTGCTGTTGTTAACAAGTGTAACAAAATTAGATAACAAGAAGTATTTTCACAAAACAAACAAGCTGCAGGACCTCTCAAGAGAATTTCCAGGCTCTCATTTCTTATTTATCTTCAGAAAACAGAGGAAGTGGAGCAATAGGAAAGAAAATCCAGCGATGTTAGAAGTGACTCATCTTTAATTCTAAGAAGAACCCACGAGCTGCTGCAGGTCCCCTCACTGACGACCAAGGGACAGGATATCCGGTAGCAGTCTGTTTACAGCAAACTCCATGTCAAGGAACTCTTTGATCCATCCACACTAACCACCTGTCCTAGAAACTCCTTACCTTGCTGCCAGGTGCCACCCTGCTCCACAGAGCCTGTCTGTCAGCCTGCTCCCTCTGTGCGCAGCTCTCAGCCAGGCATTGCTAGCCAGGAGCACTGCAAATCTGTTGGAGCCAGAGATTGTTGGTTGAAATTGTTTTTCCAATACCATACCTTGCAATATAATCATCACTGGCAGTGACTGTGTGTCTTTCGGGAGGTTACAAATAAATAAAGCCACCAGCTTCCGGAGTTTTGGCTTCTCACCTTCTGGGAAGCCCCCCTTCCTTTGATGTCCACAAATAGAAACAAGCCAAGAAAGGCAGGCTGAATCCTAGCAAACCTGCACGGTTAAGACTAAGCCACACAATGGGAATGTTCATGTTGAAGTCACATGCATACCACCATAGGCAGGCAGAGGTTGCTTTCTCCTCCCAGCTTCGGCCCTTGCACAAATACCTACTGATATAGAAAATCCTAAGGATTTGCTGCATCAGATCTTTAAGAAACAAGCAAGAAAACCTTTGGAATTGCCTGCAAAGGCAAAATTCAGAGGAATGTATGTGGTTCACAGCAGATGGAGATGGCAGAGATTTCCAGATAGATGCGTGGGCTGGTCCTTTGTTTTTAAAGAGTACTTTGCCAGGAAATTTTTAGCTGATATTATGTAAAGCTTGGCTACTAGTATTTGCAATTTACCCTACTAATAGTTTGTTTCTACATTTTCTAATATATTCCACATTTCTGCGTCTTCCACAATCCATGTACAGTTACAATTTCCATGTGTATTACACTGCAACAGCGAGGTGCGGACACAAAGGGTCCCTTTTGCTTTTGCTGGTAAGAGGATGAAGTTCAGAAGTCCTCACTAGTTTGTTACACCAGTAAACAGCGGGCCTCCCACACAGTTCCGAGCAACCTCCATGTCTATTCAAGATCATGTTCAAAAGAGAGACAGAGGGCGTCGCAGGAGCATATTTCTGCTGCTACACATTACAAAATGACAGGAGAGAGAGCAGACGTTATTAGATAATAAAAGCAAGAGAGCAAGACTAGAACACTGTGCAGACCCTGGAGCGGGGTCACTCCAGGTGTGCAGCAAGGAAGGCCAGAAGAACCCTTTGAAGTTCTGCCATGCAGCTTTGCGTAGCTGTTCTGTGAAAGGCTGTAATACCTTACTGACTCCTGTTGCAAGACCACAGACTAGAATAACCCTTGAGTCAGGAGATTTATCCCATGGTTTAATTCATTTTCCTGACTGACAGAAAGAGTTGGTTATTTTTCAAGGCTAATTAGAAGACCAAAGTCTCATATCACCTGGTAACACATTATCAGAAGTTGTCTGGTAGATGCAAATTTCCTTTTTGATGCCGCTTGTCTAAATTGTCTGCTTTGATATTCCAGCAGAATAACGTTCAGGTGTCAATCTCATTCTCTACCTGAATGCTTTGATTACACAGCTGTAACTTGCATCCTTTCTCCTGTACACCTTTTCTTACACTGTCTTGATATTTTTCATTCTTAGCCACACTGTCCTTGATCTGCCAAGTAGTTTATCACTGCTGTTTGTTAGTAATTTTAATATGGTGTTTATCACATTCTTAGCAATGCTTACTTAGTTTCACCTTCACTGTGCAGCAGAGAACGGGCACTTCTTCCAGCATGCAATCCAAGCCCCTCTTGGTATAATATTAAATGACACAGGTAGAAAACCCAAATACCTGTGGGTGTTTAAGTATAGGTTTTTTCCTAGCTCTGTATCAGTAATAGGTATCAGCAGAAGCAATAGGAACACTAAGTCCAATGATCTTTCCATAACAAGAAAGTACATAGGGCACTTTCCCTGGCTAAAGCATTAAAGTGTATGGACCTCAAGGGAAACAAAATTCAGGAGAGTGAAAGGCCATGTGATTGTCCAAGGATTCAGTGGAATATCACTCACACGCTCAGTTTCTCAGCTATTCACACAAAAAGTTATGCAGACAATTGCTAGTGAACAAGCAGTAGGCTTAACTCAGCTGCGTGTTCACCTTAAGAAGTTTATTATTTTTCAGGAGGATTCATAGTTCTCCCTACAAGTTTAAATAGGCCAATTGTTCTTACTACATTAAGAGTCCTAATTTTTTTAAGTCCCAATAATTGTAGTGTACTTACTACATGACAATTGTTTTTAAACTTGTTTATGTGCTGCTGCATTTGGATAGAAATCTTCTGCTGAAGAGCATTTTAAAATAACTTTGTGGCTACAAAGTTAAATGAACCTATTATACTATAAGAGACTGAAAAGAGATACATAATAAAAACATGCACAAAGCTTCCTTTGTGTTTAAAATGATGTTATTAAACAGTTATCTGTTTACAGATACTGTGTCCTTCAGGATGCTTGGATTAGTGAAAGCATGCATTCATGCCTCATTATTTACTGATGGGGAGAAGAAAATGAGCTTTCCTGCTATTCAGTTGCCAGTCAGTTAATCAGTTTAGAACAATTAAATCATTGACCTTGATCAAGTACAATAGAAACGTTTTAGCTTTTGCAGAAAAGGCTACAATCACAAAAATAAGATTTTGTAAATATGGTCCCTGGTGCCTACTCCTTACTTTGTCCCAGTTACCAGCCAGCAAAAGCAAACCTTTCCTAGAAAGGGTTACTATCAAGCATAGTATATGCTTGATACATAAACACTTGAATTTTAGTTTTAGTATAATTAGTCAATTTAGCATAGGTTAGATCATCTTATGCCATAGCATGCATTGACAATTTTCCATATTTTAGGTACATTTTTATTTAAATGAAAGATTTCTCCTTAAAAGAAAAAATCTCCAGTGTAAATACTGAGATGTGTTGAGATTAGTTTGAAAGGAATGCACGTTTGGACTCTGTTCCTCCTAAACCACTCCTGCAGCAGTGTGATCTCTGGTATTTTACCATCATTCATATTTTACCTTTTCCATGTCAGAATTATACCATAGTGTTAGAAAGGAGATGTGCAAGTCCAAACACTCTGCACTGGAGATAACTACAGGTGTCAGTGAGCCTGAGGTGATGGCTAGAGACAAGAATCAGCTGAAATTTTTACGACTAACTTGGTTTTATCTGGTCTGCAGTAACTGTAGGCTGAAAAGAACTTCATTGTAGGTTTTGAACTTGATGCATGGGGAAAGCTGGGTTCCTGGAGGCAAGCTACAAAGGTTGGTTTCAGTATTTGAGTATCCAAGGGCTGAGCCAGATNTCTCCAGTGTAAATACTGAGATATGTTGAGATTAGTTTGAAAGGAATGCACGTTTGGACTCTGTTCCTCCTAAACCACTCCTGCAGCAGTGTGATCTCTGGTATTTTACCATCATTCATATTTTACCTTTTCCATGTCAGAATTATACCATAGTGTTAGAAAGGAGATGTGCAAGTCCAAACACTCTGCACTGGAGATAACTACAGGTGTCAGTGAGCCTGAGGTGATGGCTAGAGACAAGAATCAGCTGAAATTTTTACGACTAACTTGGTTTTATCTGGTCTGCAGTAACTGTAGGCTGAAAAGAACTTCATTGTAGGTTTTGAACTTGATGCATGGGGAAAGCTGGGTTCCTGGAGGCAAGCTACAAAGGTTGGTTTCAGTATTTGAGTATCCAAGGGATGAGCCAGATGGGACTGACTTGTTTATAGCTTCCCTGGTTCTGATAAAATCTGATCTGAAACCACAGCTTCTAACTACAGACCTCACCCTAATGCTTTGTTTTATTCTTAAGTTGTTCAGGGACATAAGGGAGGTCTTGATCTAGTGCTGCTCTCTAGTGGCTTGCCATTTGTGCAAGCAGGACGCTTTTCTGGAAACTCCCCATCACCACTCACAGCCTGTTCACTCCTTTGATCCCTGTCTGCACAGTACCGAGCAGTAGTGTCTGTTCTGTAATCTGTGCTGAGAAATAATGCATCAATTTTAGCCTCAACCATCTCAAACCTTTGTTTTAGCATCTGCAGCTTGTCACTTCACTATTCACCTTCTACAGATACTTATAGATAACATATACAGATTCCACAGCAGATGTCTGAGGTACTCTGATGGCCTGTTAGGAAAAGGAACAATTTACCTGCACCCTTTTCCTTAAAGGATTTTTAAATCTTAATATTTATTTTATTGATTAGTCCTCCTAAAAGCTTTTGGAAAGCTTATACTGCAGAACCTAAATACTCTTCTGGCTCTGCCCTAGCTCCACTTCAACTTCAAAACATAGGTCATTGCCCCATTCCCTGGTTTGCCTTGAAATAGAACAAAGACAAACGGGCCAGAGGGAAGCAGCAGGAAAAGGGCTACCCCATAAGGGGGGCTCCCCAGCAGCTGTGACCACAGCACAGTCTCACAACACCTGAGCACAACAGGGGTGGGCAGGTAACGCAGCCAGTTGACAGGTGTTGAATCACATCTAGAAACTGAAGATGGAGATAAGCCTGAAGACAAGGATGCATGCAACATAGGTCTAAGATCCAGCAAGGAGCCCAAAACCAGACTGGAGATATGTATTCCCGCTACACGGCCCAAGCAGGGAGGAAAGGCTAAGGCCAGAACTTAAATGGAGCCCCAGGGCCAACAGGCAGAGGTCATGGATAGAGGTCCCAGGTGAGGCCAGTCAGGGGCCATTAAGGTCTGTTGGCACCCTCCTGCCCTGACAGCTACATGTTGTAACAGTCCTCCTCGCCCCTGTATGCCAGTGTGGACTGTCCAGTGAATGCCACTGCAGCTTAGATAACTATATCCGCTGGGTCACCTACTGGATCATCATGGGGGTCTTCAGAGACCTCTAGGAGACTGTATTTCAGACTTTGTGAAATCTACGTTGTCTCGGCCCAAACATATATTTATCCCTGAGTCTACTACTTCTATTTTATTATATGTTTCTTCCAACCCTGAGTAAGGAAGAAACACAATCACTCATCCTGGATTCTTTTTGAAGTTTGATAGCACTTCGCTGTAGCTCTGGCACTGTGGTGATTTAAGCAGCACTTACCAAGCTCACTCAGCAGCTGAGCAGTTTCATATGTGAGCTGCCTCTGAACTCCTGGGCGAGTGTCATCTGCTCCTAGCAAGTTACTGTTCATTGCACTATTTGTGCTAAAAGTCTTTCTTCTGAGCAATGATATTTTCTCGCAGACGTTCTTCTTGAACTTGAGATTTCCTCAGATCGACCCCTGTAAGTAATGATCTGATTTGGAACATCCCTATCCTGCTCCATAGCACATGTCAACCTAAAGGATGCACAGGTTTTCTGCAGTAACTCTATCTTCCCCTTTTATATCTTGCTTATCTACTGATTCCATCAACTTTGATAGATTTCCATAAAAGAACCCAGCTATATTTTTACCCATGTTATACATTGCCACTTGTCAGAATTTACACTGCTTGTTATTTTCACCATTCAGATATGAATTCCACTATTTCTGCTGTTCCCTATGTCTAAGCATGATGGTTGTCTTGTTACAGTGTCTTGTATACATTTCGTTTCTCAGATAATTATATTTTCTTCCCATTTCCAAGTTTTTATCCTTTTAGTTGCTCCTTTTATCTAGTGTCTTTGCTTTTAGGGAGTTACGCTTTTTAAAGTGCCACGTTACAACCGTGTATTTTTCAGGTCTTTCCGTGCAACCAGAACTTGGACTTCATACAAACACGGAAACACATATACACGGTCTTATGCATTTCCACAGAAGCTTTCAGGGAAAGAAACCTGAAACCTTGCTAAGAAACAAAACTGGTTCCATACACAAGAGACTACTTTCAGATGAAATTTCTTAATAGGTAAGCATCAGGCAATTGGGCAGAAACAAACATTTCTTTTATAAGGTGGAGGAAGCTGTCAGGAGGAAGCTTCAGAAATTGAATAGGTTCAGTTCCTCTGTGTGTTTGCAGGGGTAGCACATGTCTTGGGAATATACTCCACTAGGCTAAAATATGACATGAAAAGTGTACAAGAACGTAATAATGTTCAGTACTCTCTCTGCATGTCTCATTCAAAGCATTTTGAAGCTACATTGAAATACTACACTGAAAAATAGGATGTTTAGTTGCATTTCATGTATAAAGAAATCCAGATGTTGACTCATGAAAAAGCATATCGAGGATCCCTCAGTAGCAGAATGAGAACTAGAAGGCAGGAGACCAGTGTCATCCCTCCCTAGGGGGATTGCTACACTTTCCTGACAAGTAACTTTGGCAAAGGAACAGAGCCTTCAGTCTTTAAGGTTTCTCTTGCAAGTGCTTACAAAGCAGTTGAGTGCTATTCCCTCTGTTCTAGACAAGCAATTAAGGTCAGGTTTTCAAAGCTGATTGCTAAAAAGAAGCACCTTCAGCCACATTTAGGATTTGAAACAGGTGTGCTAGGTCTCAGAAGTGCTTAATACCTGTGGCTTTCGCAGAATTCAAGGATCCAGCTTTGAAAAAGTTGTATGGAAGGAGTTGCCTAGGTTTACACAGGGGAAGCTTTGTTAGAGTCAGTCGCTAATCTCTTTATGCTTACTGATTAAGTATTTTGCCTTGAACCCCAAGGACTGCAGGTAGTAGTTGCTGTGGCACTGGACAGCACGTAGTTAATGGCAGGCACTGGGTCTTTTGCACAGGATTTTCCTATGTGATAGGAGAGGGTTGCAAGTAACTAAATAATTGTCATTTTAGTACTGAAAGCATGGTAGGTGCTTGATGGTTAAGTTTGTGTGAGTAAAAGAGTACAAGGACCCTTCAAGGCCACTTAGTCCAGCTTCTGCTGGTCCAGATGTTAATGTCATAGGTTAGCATTTTGTAACTTAAATTTTGCCCCCTTTCCCCCATGAAGCATATGCTCATTAGGGTACTGTTCTGAAGTACGTTTTGTGAGTCATACAGGTACTAACGATGGTATATGAGGGTTCATGGGAGAAGCTGGAGTCCAAGGAAACGTTGCCTATGACCCAAACTATCCTTTGGTGTAAAGATTTGTGATGAAGATGGATTGTAACAGGAACTTCAGCCTGGGCTTAGGTGAGTAACATATCATTACTAATAAAATAGCTGTATCCTGGTCACCGTTGCTGACTCTTAGAGCACTGGTTTACCTTAGGGAATACAACTCTACAGTCATATAGTTCTAAGGTGTTCTTTTCTGAAGAGAGAAAAACGTTGAGGGTACTGAGCTGTGAAGGATGGTGTTGAAAAGAGCAGTCTAGGTTGTCTTGGACAAATTTTTTTGTGTTTCAATTAGAAAAAAAAATCAGCTTGTGAGGCCTTTTTTTGTGGTCTCTAAGTATTCCTATCTTCCACAGAAAAACTACACTGCTCAAATAGAGCTGAAGTGCTCAGAACAGAGAAGAAAAGGCATAAATGGTCAAAGAGCAAAGTGATTTATGCTCTGCAAGAGGGATGTGTATTTTCAGCCGCTCTGGAGGAATGCGACAATATGGAGACAGAGACTTCCCCCTGGGAAGATGATAATGTTCTTTGCAAAAGCAAAGAAGAGAAGTTTAGGGGCTAGTATAACCATGTTATCCTTCCTCAGTTTTGGGAGATGTGTGTTTTCAACAGCTTAAGGCCTGACATCACGTACTAGGAGAGCTTTCATTAAAATAAATATTTGAGGCCCTAATTTAATCTCATCTGAAATGTGGAGTTTCCAGCCAAAAAGTACTTCAAATGCCAAGCTGTGAGTGTCAGCTGGTTATAATTCACAGAACAAAGAGCAATATATTTAGTAATCAGTACAGTTTCTTGTATTTATTTTGGCTATCTGAAAAATGCTTTTACACTGGTATTTTCCAGGCTTATGTTTGCTTTTGAAACCTGATGGGCTTACAGCATGTACAGGAGATATCCACGTTATAACCTTTATCCTAGAGCCTCTCAGGAGTTAGACATGTAGCAGTTTGACCGAGTTTGATTTATTGCCTCGCTGGGATTTGATAATAGCAGCAATTCAAAGATTAGAATTGCATTATCTCAGAAATCTCCAAACTGCGGCTTTTCAACTGCATATTGTTGGTGAGCCCTTCAAGAGCAGTTTCCACGCTGGGGCCATGTCATGTGAGCAGTCCTATAGCCTGTGCTGGTATATAGGAAATAAGCTGCAGCTGTATTCTGGAGTCATACTGGATTCAACCTGCACATTTACTGCTACCTGATGTCCTAATAGGTTGGTGGGATTCTTGGAGAGGTATGGCTCTCTCTAGTGGGTTATCCGTACTCAGAGTTCCTCTGTCTTGCCTCTCAGATGTTTATGAACTGCACTTGCTCTCTGGGCTCTTTTTAGCAATGCAATAGATGAAGTAGGGGTGGGGGAAAATAATTGAAAATGCAAATCTGAGAATCTGCTCTGATATCTTACTGCTGGTTGATATTAAAGTAAGGCAGTTTAGATTCCAACATTCTGCAGTGGGGGGAAAAAAAGAAAAAGTATTTCAGTCGGTCAGTGTCTTTCACCTGGAGACTGAAAAGAGGCTGAAAGAGCTATATAAGGTACATGGCTGTCTCCATCAGCTGAAGAACTGGGCACCTTGTAAGGAGTAAAATTAAAGCAGGGAAAGGAGGAAGAGTAAAACAAGGTGATAGGAGTGTGTTGTATCTGAACTTGTGCTTCGGGAACCTGTCTGCCAGCTGTGGGATTGCCATGGCATCTTTTGCAGTTGTGCTATGCAAAGTTAGCACTTGCCCTGGATGCAGTGGAGAACTGAGACCCTACACCTTAAGCATTTTGCTTTTTAAGTAGTTCATATGTTTTTTTCAACAGTTACTCGAATCCATAGAACTTGCCTGTGCTTTTTATCTCCAGGGCAATGCTAATATCCTGTCTCCATGGTAGTTCTACAGCAGGTAAGCCCAGCTCACCTTTTTTCCTTTTAGAGCTATAATTACCAAGGCACAGTCCATTAGTGGAGAATAATATGAAGGGTATGAAGGAGTTGCAAGTTCCCTTACTTGGCAATAATGGTCCTACCATTTCACTAGGATTAGAAAAAGGACTAATTTTACATGCTAATCCCCATATGCATGCATAAAATCGTAAGTGCATGCATAAATGCAGAAGCAGAGTTTTGCATATGGGCACTGTGTCTTGCAAGCACATAAGCGCACAAACATTAACAAATATTTGCTCTGCAAGGGATTTTTAAGAGTGTATAAGAACTGTAACAGGAATATAAACAGTCTGTGCAAAATAATTCTGTGTGGTGAGGATCTCCTTCCCCCACCCTGCCCTAATCCACTGCTGATAGTTGGGTCTGAGATGGAACTGGATTCCTGTCAAAACGGTGGTTATGTGTTATATTGTCAGCTCCGAAGCATTATTGTCACTCACTTCATATGCAACTTCAATTAAATATTCATAAATATAAGAAAGCACATCCTTTGACTGATGTACTGCCAGGCCCCCATCATTCCTGTTGATGCAGCATCCCCAGTGCACGGTTTAATTAATGGTGAATTATTCCCTCTTACGTGCAGCTTTTGCTGAAAGTTATCTTGGAACCACTGTTCTTACTGAGGTGATACCAGCATCTAGAGAATGGAAGAAGGTGCTTGAGTTCATTTGTCAACCAAACACTTGAGCTGGCTCTAAACCTAATCTATAAAATGGGAGTTAGTCACCTATGGCAGCTGGCAATATCTGTGTTGACCGTAAATTGCAAAAGCTACATGTGGCTTGCATATTACATCAAATAAGGGAACGCATATCCCTGTTTCTTGTTTAGTACTAGTCATTCTGGGATTACAAATAGTTGGTTTGAAGTGTTCTACACACCATTCCAGGTGCTGGTATCTGCCATAGTCTGACATAATAGGCAGCTTGAACACAGACCTGATTCTGTGGAACATATCTGGGGGGTGTTTTACAATTTTTTTGCCTAGTGATTGGCCTTTCCCATCAATATTACTGTGTATTGTCCGCTGCTCTCAGTGGAAACTTGCTTTGAGAAGCTGTTGAATGTAGGTAGTATTTAAAGCTACACAAAGTGTGCCTGTGTGAGAAGTGAAGCATCTCTGCTAGTTACTACATAAACACAGTGGCATTGACATTTGTCTTTTCACTGTAGATTGGCAGGTAGTCAGTCTCTGGCTGTTTCATTAGGCAGTTCAACAATGCTGTCACCATTCCAGAGGGTGTGGTGGAACATTAATATGGGTCTAATCCAGAGCAGTGGATGCTTTGTGGAGCAGTGATCAGGTTGGAAAGAAGACCTGGGAAAGGCGGTAAGAGAGCACTATGTCAGGACAGGTGCATGTGGGTAAAGCTGAAGTGAACAAGCAGATCTGGAATTAGACTCCAGGCCCAAGTATACCTGTAGAGCTTAGAAGCGCTCACACAGTGCCAAGCAGAGAAACAAGCCACTGCTGTTAATCGCTCCTTTCTAGGAGTACTAGTTTTTGGAGAACTACTATATTGATCAAATAGTAATGGGATCGATCAGTGCATTGGAACATACCCGTCATTAGGAGAAATACTTATGCAGTCCTGTCCTGTTGTGCAGTCTAAAAAACAGATACAAGTCAAGATGTCGCACAGTGGGATGGCCCCACCAAGCCTAATGCCTTTTTGCTGAGAGAAGAATCCACTGAGAGCACTGCTAACATCAAATGCATCTCCTCTTTTGATAGCAGATGCTTCAGGACATCAGGCTACTTTTGCAACACAATTTGCATAAAGCCATGTGACTGTGCTTAATCAAGATACCCATTTGCAAATGTGTCAACATCTTAAATGTAGTGGTAGACACCTCTGCAGGTAGGGCTCTCTACTGGGGTGCAATTCAACCTAGCAGAACTGGGTTGTAAAACACAATCCTTGGAATCTCAGGGCACAGACCTTGATGCAGAAGGAGATACAGAGCCAGCTATAGAAGCAGCAGAGCTCCACTGACAGTATGACAGTATGTGGAATCCACAGCTAACATACCAAGTTTATCTGCTGTAGTGCCACATGATGTTATTTCCCTGTGGTTCCCACTATCTAACAGCAAGTGTAGAGAATGACAGATCAGTTACTAATTTATAAACATCCAGTACTGTTTAATTGTGCACAGGCATGCCTCCACAGGGACAATGAGCAAAGCAGGGGCCTGAGACTCAGTATTCAAGGGCAGGAACTCTTACCAATGTAAGGGCACCAGAGAGAGCCTGAGGAATATCAGTGTATCATCCTTAACTGCTGGAAATGTGGGTAGGGTTGGAAGACTTGTTGGTTGGGCAGTAGCACCTGCTCAAACTACACCATAGGAATGGTTCAAAAGTCGAAATGCTACATGTGAGTGCAGCCATGATGAACTCCTGGAGTGGTCAAGAACAGTATTTGTGAAAAAGGCCAAAAAACAAAGGAGAAATCACCTTTCCACATATTTACCACTGCAGCATATGGCCAGGAGATAAATTAGTTCATCTTTAGGAGGTCTCCGGGGACAGATTGCTCTCCTTTTCCCATATGCAACTGTGGGGCAATTTAATTTAAAAGGATATACACGTGCATGTGTGTGCAGTGGTGGCAAGATGGGAAAAAGAAGAAAGCATTTTACAGGAAGAATAGGGGAAGGGAGAATCCCACCTACTCCAAAAGAAGCTCAGAAATGCAGCAGAATGTTAACCAGGCCAATATTTAATTAAGCCTTAACACTGTAAGGGACAATTTATGCTGGAATAAAAGTCTTACTGTCTCATTTCAGTGTCACTAATATTACTCTTTCTGGACCACAGATCCTGAGCTTGGAGTCTGCTAGTTGACTCCTCATTCCTGTCAGCAATGTTAAGAAACTTTACTGTAGTGAGGGGAGATCACAAAAGGGATGATAAATTTATCAGAGGATTTTGGCCAGAAGCACCGGTTAAAGAAATACCGTAACTTTGCAAGCATTACCATGTCAATGTCTCCTTCCTGTAAAATAATCTTACTGCCTGTGTAGGTGGAAAAAAAAAAAAGCCTTAAAATGAAAAGGTCAAAAATACCCTGAAAGAGAGACTCCCCCATATGAATTCTATTGTTCATGATAGAGGTGAAATATTATCTAGAGCCTTGTTCCGGCATCCTGAAAACACATCACTAGTGATTCCAAATGTCAGCAGAATCTACTAGCAGAGCTTTGCTGCCTGTACAGTTCAGAGTCTTTGGCATAAGTTCAAAGTAAAAATGAATCTGAAAATTTCTGAAGTCTGGGAAGCCCATATGTGAATCCAGTTATGTATCCTGGTATTTTGGCAGAGACAATTTTCTATTGCAAGACTTTGAAGCCTACATAAAAAAATAAATTGCTTTAATGCTCTGTAACTAAAGGCATATGAAATACAGCAGCTTTGTTTAAGATGAACCCTAAAGTTCAAACCCACTTATTTTAACTTTTTTCCCTCATTAAAATTATCAAAACCTGCTTTCATTGCCAAATATGTAGCTTTTTATGACACTAAGCTTCCAGTTGCTTTTAAGGCTGGTGAATCTCTATAGATTTTTCAATCAATCTAATCTGCGTTTTAATTTTGGAACCATATAAACCTAGATGCTTTCACAGTTTATTTGGTATAAAGTGCTTTCAAATGTTGCCAGTTAATCTTTCTTAGCGATGCAAAGCTAACCATATATTACATGAACAAACTGACTACATTTATTAAATTTTAAAATTAAACTAAAATAGTATCTTTTTCATTCTGAAGGAAGCTCAATTCTAACAAAAAAGAGAGAAAATGTGAACTTCAGACAAGATACAATTCTTGACCAGTCTGAGAATTAAACAGATGAGGTATCTGATATACTGCTGTCAAACTGAAGCAAAAGTCTAGCCCTATTGGAATTCGTGGGAATTTTGCATGACTTCAGTGATGAAAGGATTTTATTCCCTGAATGCTCCCATAACTATTATCTAATGAGCAGGAGGTACAACTGTTATATTTATGCTTCTATAATGGCTATTCTTACTATATCTTCCAGGCGGTAGCATTTTCTACCAACTATGTACTGCATTTGCAGGCATGTGCGTGATATAAGATTGATGGTAGGTGAAAAATCAGGTTCTAAGAATCCTTGGTTGCCAACAATATGCCCTTTCTTATACAACCCATTTTGTAAAAATCTCTCTAGAAAATGCCATCATATGTTGGTGGAAGTGCTTTGGCCATTTAATAGAAACATCACAAAATACTGCCTGCCATAGTGTAATAGAAAATCATTCTTTCTTGGTGCTCTGAGAAAAAGCAGTCCATGGTCACAGTTCAGTGTCTCCTCGTATCATCCTTGATATATTTATCTTCTTGTCATGTAACAGTTTGTAAAAGGCTCTGTCACAGGCATTAAACAGCTAGCCTCATTTAACAACACTCTTTCAAAGAACTACAAAGAAACACAACAAAGAACCAAAAAAAATGACACAATCAGCCAAGCTGATATTTGGAGTTCAGGATTTTACACAGTTGAGCAAAAACCATTTGCATTCAGAGAAGTGGGCAGACTGGTAAATACAGGTCTAGAAAGTAATCGGTAAGTTTTGTATCCCTGTGCAGAAGGATCTTTAATAAAGAGATTTGAAATGGATTTTATATAAGAACTTTCCCAATAAGAAGGGAAAAAAAAGAGTAAAGCCGAAGTACCATTTGTAATCTGAAGCAGCAATATGTACTTTCTTTTCATGTATCTACTTGATAGCTAGATGATTTCAGCTTACTAAGAGGGCTTATATATTTTTCTTTTTATTACTGCCATTTTTCATTATTGTATAAATCACATCTTTGTAGTCTTGCTTAGGGATCCCATGTAAGAATAATATATTTATATTTAACGTGCCTGAACCTGTTAGGAATGTAACAACACCAAATGAGGTTGACAAGGGGAATTAAAAATGTATGAAAGCAAAGGTCAATCACAAGTAGTTTTCCAGCTTATTTTTAACACTTCTGGTAAGAAAGGAGAATGTAGTATTACAGTCAACAATAGTAAAAATTAGTTACAAGAGACAAATCTGTCAATGGCTTTGTTATTCTGCTCTCCCATCAATAGGGAAGCTCACAGTGATCTGACGCTGAGTTGCAGAATAGGAGAATTAGGTCTATGAAGTTCTGAAGGCTTGCCAGCAGTGTAGTCTACTACACTCTTCTGCAAATACCTTTTAAACTGCCTTAGTACTTCACAGTGGAGCTACCACACTGTCTCTTCATGCATGCATGAGGTGTGACTATAAGCAAAAAAACCTTGGAGAAACAACGAATCCTAAATAAAAAAAAAAGACAGATATCTCGAGCTGTGTGCAATATCCATGAATAGAATAGCTTTGAGAGTTAAAATAATTTATTCTCAACATTGTTATCTGTAAAGTGGAAACAAGTTTATGATTTTAATGAACATTTATCAATGCCTGGTCTTTATATTTTGCCTTTCAGCTCAGATGGTGAAAACAGCTAGTTAAGCCTGTGTTCCCCTTGCCAACTTTTCATTCTGTTCTCAGTAAGGCTTAGGACATGCAGATATGCCAGGGACATTGTTTGGGCTGTATACTCTTCATCCTCCCTATTATTACCAAATGATGCAGCATCAGTGTTTAGTGATGAGTATATTTTAATGCACAACATTACCTCTACCCTTATTACAAAATATTCTATTAAACAAATGTGTTCTATAGCATAGATACTGAAAAGACAATGACGTAAAAAGATTGCCATATTTTTAGATTTCAAATGCTCTCAAATCTTGCTGTTGCTTGCATTAATTTGTGCAGCGGTACTGTTTTAAGTATCCATTTTTAATAGTCTGTGGTCACCAAATCTGCTTTAAATATGGGGAGTGTAACAGATTATTTAGAAATGTCAAAATCTCTTCCTTTCCATCTGCAAGACCCAGAAGTCATATGCACAAAGCTAGGCAATAATATATCAAATCCAGCTATAATGAATTTCAGAAACTGTTACTAAATCTCCTATTGTTACTATCCCTTAAACAGGCGTTCAGGAATATGCTGGTCCCTTGGCTACACTTGATTCTATTCCCCTTCTTGATACCTCTCATCTTTCCTGATAAAAAAGACTTCCCTCTGCCAAGGGCAAACCATGGCTTATCTTTATTTCATGCACTACTGAGCCATTCTTTTGCTTTTAAACATACCTGTGCACATTGCACCTAACACTAAAATGCCATGTGAAACACTGAAATCCTCACAGAGTGAAAACCCCTATTGCATGTGAGTTTTTGGCATTCCAGATTCTTCAGCCCGAGTGCCATGGGCTCCACTCAGAAGAGGGCAGATAGACCTGTGGACCTCTGAATGCTCCTTTCTACAGCTGTGGATTGTAGCCTCCACTGACACAGCTGAATCACAAGATTGTCTATGCTCTTCTTGTTATACCATTAGAATTTATTGATGTTTTAAAACTAATAGGGATAAGTACGTAAAAGGAGTCAGTTCCTGAATTACACTGTTATCAGTCCAGGACGTAGGAGACAAAGTGATGCTCCTTGCTCTGACACAAATGTTTTCTGTGACACCTGGTATATCATTCGGGTTCCAATGTATGGTCGTGTTCAGGCAACTGACTGCTGCAGGTATGTAACTTGCCTTGGTTTAGTCACCTTTATGCCTTCAGAAATCTGAACTTCATTCTCAGAAAGAATTTTATGAATTCTCTGCTGGAGTTCAGAGTGTTCTCCAATGTCCAGCTACCCAATGCAGCAAGTACCTCCCTACCTTCCAGGGATGTTGTAAGGATGAAGTTAGGAAAGAGACTCAAATGCTGCTGTACTGACAGCTATGTAAGCCTATAAAATATACAAATTTGGGGTAGTTATCTCAATACATGAGTCCTTCAACAAGACAAAGAATGAGGAAAAGTTACTGCTTACGTTATTGCAAAGCTGTGGCTAATTTGTTTGCTGGGTGTTCTTGGGATGCTTGAGAAAGCCAGTAGCCAATTTATTTTCTCAAGGTAAGGGGGAATTTTTTGATCCAGAACAGAGAGGTCTGGAGGCGTTGTAAATGCTACAGTCGTTACTAATCAGCATGTTCATTGTCTGCAAATAATTTCCTTTCTACCAGGACCCTTTAGCACATGAGCCAACTACTACCACTATATAGTGACTACCTGTTAAAAGAAGAATCACAAAATGATAGGGGCTGGAAGGGCCCTCTGCAGATCATCTAGTCCAACCCCCCTACTAAAGCAGGTTTGCCTAGCGCAGGTTGCACAGGAATGTGTCCAGGCAGGTTTTGAATATCTCCAGAGAAGGAGACTCCACAACCTCTCTGGGCAGCCTGATCCAGTGCTCTGTCACCCTCACAGTAAAGAAGTTCCTCCTCATGTTCAGGTGGAATTGCCTGTGCTCTGGTCTGTGCCCATTGCCCCTTGTCTTGTCGCTGGGCACCACTGAAAAGAGTCTGGCCCCATCCTCTTGACACCCGCCCTCTAGATATTGATAAGCATTGATGAGATCCCCTGTCAGTCTTCTCCAGGCTAAACAGCCCCAGGTCTCTCAACCTTTCCTCACAGCAGAGATGCCCCAGTCCCCTCATCATCTTCGTAGCCCTCCGCTGGACTCTCTCCAGTAGTTCCCTGTCTCTTTTGAACTGGGGAGCCCAGAACTGGACACAGTACTCAAGATGTGGCCTCACCAGGGCAGAGTACAGGGGGAGGATCACCTCCCTCGACCTGCTGGCCACACTCTGCTTAATGCATCCCAGGATGCCATTGGCCTTCCTAGCCACAAGGGCACACTGCTGGCTCATGGTGAGCCTGTTGTCCACCAGCACTCCCAGGTCCTTCTCCACAGCGCTGCTTTCCAGCAGGTCAACCCCCAACCTGTCCTGGTGCATGGCTTTGTTCCTCCCCAGGTGCAGGACCCTCCACTTGCCCTTGTTGAACTTCATCAGGTTCCTCTCTGCCCAGCTCTCCAGCCTGTCCAGGTCACGCTGAATGGCAGCACAGCCTTCTGGGGAGTCAGCCCACTCCTCCCAGAATTATTACTGTTTATTCTTTTCCTGTCTTATATCACATGGTACTTGCATTTCCTTTATGCTGTATTATCCTTTTGGACAGCAGGCAAAGTGAAAGCTGTTCAAATGTCACACAGGGCAAGTACATGACATACGAAACTAGGGCTGAAAAGTAAACGGGTAACAAGGCAGGGCAATTCTGCTTTATCATGCCAGTCACCTGCACTCAGGTGGCTAGTATGGAAAGGCGAAATAGAACCTTGCAGCAGGGTAATGTGGTATCAATTGTCTCTATTTTAATGCTTCAGTCCACCTGAATGCTTTACTATGATCACTAATTATCTCAGTATGTTAAAATACATCTAAGGGAAAGCTGTATCATTGTAGAGGTGAGATTTGGAATCTCACTTGTTGATCAGACTCTTATCTCAGAGTCAGCGTCTGATTATCAGCATAGGCAAAAAGTGCTAAAATCTGTTCTCCTGAAGTTAGCACACATGACAGGGATATGCCGTTATGTAATGCTGTACCTCAGGAGTCTGCTTTCTAGTCTACACAGCAAACATTATGTCCAAATATCACTGTCACACACATGCTCGCACCTCTACACAAAGAATGATAACTTTCATGAAACTATTTCTTTTTCTTGTAAAAAGTATTTTGGAATGTACTGTGACCAAATCTGAAGGTCAAAATATTTTTTCCACTGGTTTCAACACCTTGAAGAAAATCACAAGTGAACCATCTTTAGTCATTTAAGATGTTTGAAATCCTCAGCCTTCACTGAAAGTTTTGTGTAGGTAAATCTCCTAGAGTGGTCCTTTCTTCAGGAAGGCTGGGAAGGGAATTTCTGCATTGTAAAGACATAACTTAAATTACAAACAGTAGAGTTTAACTACGGAGACATCTACAGTAGCCTTTTTGCTTTGATAAAGACACACTTTTGAGGCGAATCTCACCAGAGCAGGCTTGAAGTATACTAACTGGATTAAATCCTTTTGGATGAAACTATATTGGAAAACTTATTCCAGGTACACAGTTGTCACAGTCATTAATGGGCATTCAGTCTCAAGTATTAGAGCTTATTCAAAGCAATCACCCCGTGAAATATGTATAATAAGGACCTAGCATCCTCAGCACCAACTGTTTCACTGAACCAATTCATATCCTGTGAGTTGTACTGCTAGTGTGTCTGTAGCCTGTGTTGTGTAATTTTTTGCTAAGGAGTGTTTTTGGTAGCTGCTGAAATAGGTTCAGGAATAAAGGACTTTCTGTGCCTAGCATAAAGTAAAGAAGTTATTATTTCCCATTCTTTTTTTTCCCCCTGCCCCTAGATTTGCCTATCATCCAGAATATTCTGATTTTTCAGCTGGAACGTTCTTGGAATGTTCTACAGACATTGCAAACATGACAACCTAATGTTAACTTGTTTAAAAAATGGCATATATTTTATTTTAGGGGCTTAGAAATTTCCTGAGAAATCATGTTATGTTCATCTGAAATTTTGAATTTTAAATGTAGAAATCCGCATTATTTTAAACGTCACTAGATTGACTCATTTTACCCTGATGAGGGAAAAGATAATTTACTCTTCAACCCTTTATAATTTAGATAGTATTCTTTTATTGGTAATCAGGCTATAATTTACATGTTAAACTCAACACAAACATGATATGAACTTTTTTCTGCTCACCATCGGACTAGAACATAAATATTGATTTCTATTAAGCAATGAAAAATCTAATACAATCTAATTCTAATACTATTGACAAGATTATTGATACAAATTTTGTTATATGGTATATTGAGAGGCTTTATATTTTGGTTATGTGTTTAGAGTTAGTATTATATATAATACATAGGGTAATATCTAACACACACACACACACATAGTGGGTGTGCTTATATATGCACACACATGAATATGTGCACGTCTGTAGAAATCAGTGTGGTCTGTGAAACCTTCCCTGAATTCGCTGGCTTCCACTACTGGTCTGAGAAGATTCACATGCTTGAAGTGAAGTATGTGTAGATGTGCAAAAGAAATTGTAAATTCTGCCATTAGAATCTGTGCCAGGGAAGGATTGCAGAATACTTCCTTCGATAAGTGATCCAGAAAATTATTTAAGGCAGAGATGTGTTGTGGGAAGCAAAGGAAAGGAGTCTCTGGAGTTGTCAGCCCATGTGGGTCAAGGGCGATACTTTGGTGTCTTTCAAGAGTTCCCTATTTAACTGAAAAATGAAAACTAGTCTTAGGGTACCACTCTACTCTCCAAGGAGGTTCTGCAGATTAGAAAAGACAGTATGAAACAAACAAAAATATAAACTGCTTTTCCTCCACTGTGCACTGAGAGAAGGCATTTCTAGACTTTAAGCGAGGACATTTTTTCTTTCTGGTTTCTGACTAAATAGGGTCCCCTGTAGTGAAGAATGATTTAGAAGACGCACATGGCTGCCAAGGGCATATGTTTTAGAGAAGAAATTGCAAAGTTTCTGTCAAGGGGTAAAAAAAGAGAACAAAAGCAATCTTTCCTCTTCTGGATTCAACCACTTGTCAAGTTGTAGTTATGTTTTCTACATAACACAGTAACTCAATATTCAACTGTGGGATAATACTAAATCAGAGAAAATCGAACTCTCATCACCATCATTCGCTTAATGTTGTCATCCAATTCCAGCAATCATGTCTTCAAACCGCCCTTATTTTTGTTTTGCTTTGTCTAGCTTTCCCATTGCATTAAATCGTTTGCTAGAAGTTAACTCCCTTCTGTCCATGTGTGTGATTGTGCCCGATGATCCTTCTAAAGCAATACATGAGAAAGACTATGTGCCAAAGACTGTTTCCAGACTCTTGATGGTCTGGACCACTGAACAGTACACACCGCTGTGAAGCAGCAGCCGTGGGCAAAGCCTCGCTGGCAGGCTGGAGACACGCTGCGCTGGCCGAGTATCACGCAGGAGACCCCCCACCTCTCCCAGCAACTTGGCACTTGACTAGGAAGCAGTTTGACTACAGCAAGCACAGAGCAAGGCCAGAGCTGAGAACAGGCTCCTCGTCTTGCCCAAGCACCAGTTCTTTGACTACGACCAGGTCAATTCGCCTCCCCTTGCTGCATTCACCTAAGGTACGCAATGGGAATTTGAGGTGGCGAATATGTTACAATTTGTAAAGCACTTCAACATCAAATGTCAGGAAGTGTTTATACTACAGCATGGCCGGTGGGGTTTCTTGGCAAAGGCTGCCCAGAGGCAGCGATGTGTCAGCTCTGACTCTCTTGGAGCGTTACTGAAAGCCCCACGCGAGCTCCCGCAGCCGCCTCCCCTGGCAAGACGAGGCCTCGGCGCTGTGATTTACCTCAGAGAGGCAGGGACGAGCTGTCCCCCACCAAGATGGCGGCCCCTGACCCCCGCGCTTCCTCTTCCGGCCGGGGTTGCCATGGCGTTGCCCCCTCCTCGGCCCACCCTCCCCCCTCCCGCCGGTGTGTGTTTACATCGGGCAGGAGGAGCCGGAGACCCAGCGCCGGGGGAGACGGGGACGCAGCCGACGGTGACGGCCGCCCGCCCTCCATCCCCGCCGGGCGGTGCTCCGGGAGACGCGGCATGAAGGTGATGCTGACGGCTGTCACCGAGGCGGAGGGCTCCCGTCGGCGGGGGTCGGCTGGGCCGCGGCGGCAGCTCCCGGGGGCTGGAGGGCGGCGAGGGGGTAGGAGCCGGGCCCGAGGCGGTAGCGAGCGGCGAGAGACAGTGGCCGCTCGCTCTGTTAACGAAGTACAACTTCCAGAAGCTTCTAACTTCGTGGGGGATGCAATGCCCCTTCTCGGAAACGTCTCTCGAGAAAGATTTCCCCCCTTCTCTCTGTTAAATCCCGGATCTGCGGCGCTGTGATGGGAAGGGGGCAGCGCGGGGGCCGGGGGAGGCTGCGGAGAGATGGCCCTGCTTTCCGTGGGCTTCTTCCCTCGTGCACATAATCGTGTAGGCAGTTCTGCTCCCCCAGCAGCTGTGGGGTTTCGTGGTTTTGGTTTGCTACCGGGAGTAGCTCTGCGCTCACCTGTGCAGCTTCTCTCGCAGGCCCTTCTGAGAGCATGGAGGAGATAGTCACCTTTCTCCTTGAGCTCTGTGGAAACTCGTTAGGAAAGAAGAGAGCTAACCCGAGCTGGCTGGCAGCTTCGGTGCCGTGCGAGAGGCGGGCGCCGAGGCTGGCTGGGCTGTAAAAGTAGCGATGTACTAGCTCTCAGTTGAGAGGTTGTCTCTTCAGTTGTGTTGGTTAGGAGTCAGCAGTGCTGTGGTGTTGTTTTTCTTCCCATTGTGTTCTGCTGTATCTCTTTGATTTGCAGGTGTATGACTTTAGAAACGGTTCCCTCTCATTAATCAGTCTGAAACGCAAGGCACACCAGGCATTCCCTGTCTCGTGAATTTATCTAGCAGTAAAAAAATTATTGATCAGCTAAACTGTAAACTCTTTTGAGGCAGAAGTGTTGTGTATCTACGGTCTGTACCTATCCTGATGGAGAAATTTGGCTCAGGCCTTCCTCCAGACCTCTGAGTCAAGTAAGAGTGTGTTAGAAGTTCTCCAGCTTGTACAAGTTTTGGGTTCTGGGCAGTGCATCTGTGTCAGTCACTCAGGTTAACGATCGTCTCTGTGCAAGAGGGGCTCTCAACTATCAGTGTCTGCCTAGCTGGTGGAGGAAAGAAAAGGGACAGTTTCCAAGTACATGAAATAAATATATATAAAAAGAAAGTTTCCTTCTTTGCAGTGGTATTTATTTGTTTTACTTTTGTTCAAAACCTGATAGTAAAGAGTAATTTTTTTTCTTTCTCTCTAAACACTTGTTAGTTCAAATAGTGTGGGATAGCAAAAAAAAAAGGCAGTTATTGGTAACCAGTGCTATCGCCCTGGCTGAGTTGTTGACTTACACCGCCAACCAAAAACCTCAGAGTCCTGGCTGAACTGTACATCCAGCTTGATGCCAAAAATGAAAAGATTTCCTTCAGCTTCTGTTTTATTGCGTGCAGAGTAAACCGTTGATTATGCTTGCTAAGCCCATTACTTCTGCTGAATTCCTCTTTTGCCCCATTAGAGTGGGGAAACCTCATGCCTATTTTAGGTGGTTTCACTCAAAATACAGCAGGATGTCAGTGGAGTCATGTTCTGATTATAAGGAAAATGTGTGTCTTTGCGGGGATAATCTTTTTAAATTTTTTTTTAACCAATTATTTATCAGGTATGAGCACTGTATGGAGGTTTTCAGTATAAAAGGGTTCACAGCTTTCTCTCTGAGTGGGTAATTTATTACAGCATATATTTCTTTCCATGTGTGCCACCTTTTGCTGTAGCAGTTGCCTCAGTTTCCTCTATGTAAGATCACTGGAGACGTGTGATTTGAAGTCCTAAGCTGGGGGGGGGGATAATTTTTAATTAGCAAGTGGAATGCATCAAAGTATTTGATGCACAGTTTTTTACCCCTTAAAGGGGGGAGGAAAGGAGAAGCGGTGTAGGAGTTGGATCTGAATCCCTTTTATGGACGTGTTCACAAATATCTCAGTGTGACTTTAGAACAAATCAAAGTTTAAGTTGTTGATCATTGCAGGGAACACATCTGAACCAAGCTTTTTGAAAAGTTGTCGTGCCTGTTTCTCCCCTGATTGTTGTTACGTCTTGGGAAATAAACATTTGAGTTTGTTTATTTTGAGCAGTATTGGTTTTGAGCCTTTGTCATTGTTGCTGAGAAGCAGGGCTGTCAAAGCAAAACAAGTTAATTCTAGTGTGTATAAAGAGGGTCTGCCTACTTACAGGAGGGAAGAAGAGGTGTAGTTCTGCTGTGGAATAGATCCGTTCAGGATGCATCACTAATGTCTAGTTGATGCTGAGGAAACTGAAGCTTGATGTATTTTGGTTTTAAGTAAATCAAATAATGTAAGTGCCCCATTAAAAAGGTAGAGTGAAATAAAGTAGTGTGGGAAAGTCATACTTTAAAGGTTGAGATGTTGAAGCTGAATTGGATTCAAGATAGTCTCTATGTGTGCTTTCCTTCCATTCCGATCTCTTTCAAGCAGTGGCAGTGCTGAAAGATGGTCTCTCTGGGCCGTTCCAGGCTATGCAAAATATAAAACTGGTTGAAACCCCCATTTACTGCACTGCAGAACAGGAATGAGAGGCAATCAGCTTGAAAAAGTGGACCGTTCCTATATGTAGGAATATTTAAGTTATATGTGGTGGGTATGCAAGAGCATTTGCTTTCCTTCAAGGGCAGATCTTCTTGATGGCAAGGAAATACACATTTTCAGGCAGCTGTAGGAGCCTGGGTAACAGGTCTGTCAGGTGGGGAGGGCAGTTTCATGTCTTAGGGAAGTGGAGAGTTGAGGGGACATAACCAAATCCCCACCCGTCCATCTCGCTGTCAGCCACCAGTTGCTGTCCCACAATACAGTATGTTTCCAGTATTCTTCCGTTGTTCCTAAGTGCTGGATTTCTCAGCTCTGAGGCAGCACTGGAGAATGGGCTTGCATCCTTGCCAACAGAACCTCTTCATGCCATATCTTCAACCAGTGAGAACTGGGCATTAGTATAGTCCCTGGTGGTAAACTAGTACGGTTGCTGCCGCAGTGACTGTGTCTAACGCTGCTCCTGTCACTGCTCTAACTTTAGATTTAAGTTAGAGGAACGAAAGGCATTGAGAGTGTCAGGTCATACTGAAGTTCTTGTTTGGAAAAGCAAGCTCAATAAGTCATTTCAGTTAAGTAGCTGCTCCCCTTTTTATTGAATTGAAGGGGTTCTACGAAGTAGAATGAGAGCTTGTGGTGCTGTGGCACGTGCTCACATTTAAGTTATGTATTTTGGGCTAAGGTGTCATAAATGTGACTTTTTCCTTTGAGAAACTTCTAGCTATATTTAAGAGAGCGAATGTGAACTTACTGCCTGTAGTTGTTCTGTTTTTCAGCCTGCCTTTGGTACTTCGTGTTTGCAGGTGAATCCTAGAGAACAGATAAAGGCAAGGTATTTTGAAGATGAAGCATCAAAAGTTATGGAAAGCCAGAGTAAATATTTCTCTTGCTTGTACTTACGGACAGCTCTGTTCCTGAGGGATGTCATGGATTGTCCTGTCAAAACTTGATGTATGTGTAACTTTTTTTTTTCACATACCTCTGATCCTGTTTAGCAGGGCTCTTGACAGTTGAAATGAAAAGTACTTGGGAAAGGAACAGCTTATAAAAAGGAGAATAGACAAAAGGTATTGCTTTGTATGGCATATATAATATTTTTTTTCCTGGTACGTAGGCCTACATTTGTTACAGGAGACAGGAGGAGAGTGAGTGTAAGTGATAGAGTAAAAGGGAGCGTGAGCTGTATATTCTGTAGGTAGTTCTGACCTAAATATTTGCCTACAAATGGTCACATCTGGTTTTCTTTATGGGTGAGCTACCTTACAAACTTTCTGGTGGTTTTGCTTTCCCAGTGTTTCAACTGAATTTCAGAGATGGGAAGAGGTTACATGCCTTCAAAGTTCTGGACAAGGTACATGCTTACATCGGTGAGGGTAATAGTAGAGCTCTTAAGCAGATTCTTCAAAAGAAATGTTCCTTATTGAACTTACTGAAAGTCACAGAAGTGGCTTGTGCTTGTGTTAGCAAATCTTACAATCTTAACACTTGCGCAGAGCTGCCTGAGGTCTAGTGTGATTCTTTGGCTTTCTTTTGATCTAAAAAATAACTTTGGAGGGAGACCCTGTGCACCTTGCAGATCCTCAAGAGTAAAAGGCAGCCATTACCAAAAGCTACTGATGCCAGAATGAATTTTTAAGTTATGTTGCTTGTGTTCATAATGATCAAGTGTTTTCTCTGTCCAATGGCTGTTTAGTTGCTGAGTGAAGTGACTGTGGTTGGAATCTTGTATGCAGCAAGTTGTGATCTTACTTGCACTTCTCACTGTTAGTTTGGAAGAAAATGAGATCTCTATGAAGCCTGAAATAAAAGCGGCATTATTGCTGGCAGTGCTTCTGGCTGTCAAGTTTAAATTGTGCGGGCTATGTGTGAAATTGGAGAGCTTGATAGTACCGGAAGATGTAGGTTCCTTCTGTAGAGTAAGTAAATATTTTATCTGAAATGTTTTTCCTTTAAAACACTACAACAATAAATGCATAAATCAATGAACAGCACTGATCTAAAAGAGCTCTGACCTGAGTTCAGAACTCATTCGTGAGGAAGGAAATACGTAACTTCCTAGCCAGGAACAAAATAAATTTAAAATTTGTACGATAAATACATCATATTACAATCTCCCAGCTAATTCAGAAATGTTTGATGATTTGCAGACAATGCATTTTGGAATTCCTAACGAAATAAGGAAACAGAAATAAGTTCTGGATTGAATGAAATATTTCATTTTCAACCTCTATTTCTGGTGTTTAAAATGACTTTTGGTGCTTTTGGAACAACTTTTAAACTTAAAATGGATTTCCAGCATTATTTTTTTTTTGTCTAATTTAAAAAAATTAAGTTAAGATTTTGGCAAGATGACTTGTGTTTCAAACTGTTCCAGTGATGCCTCTTGTGACTCTCTTTTTTTGGGGGGAATGAGGGGTGGGGGGAAGTGCTCATTTGTCAAGCTGGCTATATGCTTATGTACTTTGAATTCAGATTTTATTGTAGAAATTACTACGTTCTAGCTGTAACAGCCTTGATAAAATTAGTTAAATTTCAGCTCATTAAAGCTAAAACAGTAGATGTGCACTTTTAAGGAAATAAATGCATTGAAGTCACGTAATTCAAGTAGGTCATATGAAACCACTGTTCTAGAATACTACTTAATGCATCCTTCCATGAGTGTGGTGTTTGGGTTTTATTTTTATTTTTTTGTCAAATTGTGACCCTACTGAGGATAATGGAAAGGGTACTGCTTTTTAAGTCTCTAGCATGTTAAAGAAAATCTTACTGACCTCTGTCATATAGGCATATGTTATTAAGCAAAGGACTTATAACTTTTATTTCAGGCAAATTTCTTATGTTGTCTGCAGCTTTCTAGAGTGGTACTTCCACATCTCATTAGCAAAATGGAAAATATTCTTTCTGCAGCATGCATTGTCTCATTTCTTTAGTTTGGGTAAAACTGGCATTCATCATTAAATCCACCTGTCAAGGATCAGGCTGGAGAAAATACATTTACATTACATTTGCTAATTGTAGTTATGTAGAAAGTGCAATAAAACTGCAGGTACTTAAGTCGTCTTATTGCTTGCTTTTGGTTCACCAGCTCAACTGAATCAAGTTTTTTTGCTGAAGTCTTTGTTGACAGAGAGTGAATGACTGACAGGATGTAGGAAGGCATCTTCCCACTGAAACTAGCTAAATCAGCGAATGGTCAGTTACCAGTATGAGTTAATTGATATTTTTGAGATATCATTATTTGTGATTATTAAATTGCTTTCAGATTGGTTTCCTGTGGTGCAAGGTCATCGTTTGGTCTAGCATCGTTCCATGTCGTACTCCTCTCTGTTTTGAGTCTGTTAGGTGTTTTTCCTTTGTATCAGCCTTCTAACGATTGCTATGTTTGAGTTATGCTGTGCAGTGACACTTTGCCTTCACTTAAATTCTTTTTTCCAATCAAACGCAATTCAGCACCGTCACTTTTTTGAATATAAACAGTGTTCCGGACAAGACATACCCTTCCTTGTGGAGATAATAGTTTAAACTAAAATTGGCAGCAAATTATGCAGCCTCTTTCAGGGTAACCTTTCAGCCTTTACACTGCTGCATGGTATGCTTTTGATAATTACACTGGTAACCTGCTCGGAGTGAGGAGTGTTGTCTTTGGGCCAGGCCAGTATATGATGAATTGAAGTGTAGTTTGTTTGGTTACTTTTTTGAAAAACACTCTTAGTTTCTTTCTGTGCTAACATTGATTTAGTAGGTAAAATTCAGATGGAAAATAAGTGATTGATAAAGATAAAATTAAATAGAATAATTAGTTCAAAATCCAGAACTGTCTGAACTACCACTGAGCAGACTGTATTGGCTTGTTGCTGTGTAAATGGTGTTCTCTGCCCCATAGAAAGTGTGAATGTGAAAAGTGTAAACCAAACTGTTTACTGGCTTGCTGAATGCGGAGTAGATTGTGGTGTCATTAGTGCTGTTGCAAAGTTATTTATGCCAAGTAAACCCTAATGAGGATTACTCGCAGTACAAAGTTGTTTTATTGCTCTAGAAATAGGATTTGACTTTTCTACTGAGAACAATAAAACTCAGTTTTGATTTGGAATTTGCAACATTAAAACTTACTCTTGTTGCCTCTCTCCTCCGCTCCTGTTGTCAAGACAAAATTAAGGGTTTTTAAAATAGTAGCCTCCCTAATGTGTTTGTCCAAATGTGGAGAAGAGTAAGTAATGTAAGCAACTATTCTCGTTCTTTCTTTCAGCATACTTTGTTCAAAGTGCTATGATTTTACTCTACTGTCATCCTCAGCATTTCTATTTCCGTACTTTCCTTTAGTGTTCTAGGGGATTTATAATTGCAACTCAGATTCCCCTTGGGCTGAAACCTGGCACAGAAGCTCTCATTATGAGCGAACCTTGTTTTGCAAAATTAAAAGCAAAGCATCCATCAAGAGGCTTTCTTAAACGTGCAACAAAGAAAAAGAATATGTTCATAGTCGCAGATCAAATTTTTTTTTCCCTCTGCAGGAAAAATCCAGCTGACTTTGGAAACCTCTAAGGTGTTGGTGTGCTATCAATAGTGGTGGCAGATTCAGAGGAACGTTCCTGTTACATTTAGAAAGTTTTAAATGACAGTCTTAATCTCCAATATGCTGAAAATTCATTGCTAAAGTAAAGCTGCAGCTGCAACAGATACCTGCCTAACAGAGGTACAGTGATAGTTTTAAACTTGTTTCCGCTGTCTGAGGGTGGTTGTCTGAGCAGTAGTGTGTAAGGAGGTGGTTGGGTAGTTAGGTGCTTCAGCTGAAGTTAAGTACCTGTAGACTGTCAGTTCCCTGGAAAAGGGAGTCATAATGTTCAACTAACCTCCCTAGTGTCTGCTTGTTTAAAGTCCCTTTTTTAAAAAAAAACAAAACCAAACTGAACAAACCCCTTGTTTTCTGTAGAAATTGAGGCTTTGTGTAATTGTGTAGAAGCAGAAAGGACATTCTGAGCCACAAGCCACTTTCAGTTATGGAAGATGGAATAATTTAATTTGATTAAACATGAAATATCAATGATAAGTTCTGAGGAACTTCATAACAGTGACTGGATAGAGTAGAGATCTCAAATTAACACTGTCATTAATGATTTTGTTGTAGGAAAGCCTGATGAAGGTCAACTTAATCATTACTGGATCTGACAAGCTCTTTGGCATCTGCACACATTCAGCCCAGTCATAATATGTATCATCTCTTACCCATTTGGAGGAAGTGAACCTGGGATAAGAGCTGGGGTTTTTGTGGTTTTAGGAAGGGACAAAGCATGCAAATGTGCAGGAAACAGTGTGTTTTTTGTCTTGTGGGCATGCAATAAGCATTCTTTAAGCATAATGCAAAAATAGTCAATGCTTTCACTAAGATACTTTAAAAATACCATTGTAGTTTCCTAAAGCACTTAACAAGCTGTCCTGTACTTGGGGATTACTTCACTTGTTTCTTCCGACAGACCCACTGGGTCTTGTATTTCTTTAGGTGTGCATCTATCCTTTGTAGTTATCTGTTGAGATGTATTTGATGCGATAGAAAAAAGGTGTTGGATCTGTGCTGGGAAAGCTTATGAGAAAAATCACAGATGTGGAGAGGTAAAGTCTGTGCTGCCGCTAATTTTCCTCAGCTAAATTGCTTTCTTGGTATTGTGCCTATGTAGAGTACTAGTCAGTACTAGGCAAGACAGAGGACATTTAGGATGGCAGTTAAAGATTTGCATAGAATGAAGTAGGTCCGACCTTGTGGGCTCTTAAGGAGAGGCTTTACAAGGAATGAGGCAGTTCTGAACAATGAAAGAAGTGAGAATCTAGGCTCAAGTCCAGAATGGAAATAGATGTGAAGATGAATGTCAGAAAGGAAAAACTGAAGTGTTCGGGAGCAAGAATAGAAATGTGAAGATCTAGGTTAGGAAACAAATACTGCTTTCACTTGAAAATTCACGGGGAAAGGAGTAGCTAAAGCTGCAGATTTTAGAACAATTTTCAAAGGGTAGTCTCAGAACAGAGACACTAAACTGCTGCTGAAGTCCAGTGGGCTTTACGTTCATTCCTCCAGTTTCTGTTCTGCAAGGGGAAATGATTACTAATTAAACTCAGTATAATGAAGAAGAGTATTCATGTTGTGGGTTTTCTTTTGGTTTTGCTTATGTTGTTTGAGTTGTTTGTTTGGTTGGTTTTTTTAAGAATACTGTGTTTCTAGGAGTTCTGTAGAAACGGCAAGAAGGAACAGAACTGTAAGATATGTGCTTCTCCTTGGTTGGGAACGGGAGTAAAGTGTCTTTCTAGTAGTCATAGACTGAAGGAAACTTGAAGTTATTTGCCTCAAACTCATTCAATTTCAGTAATTTTTTTTTTCACAGGATGGATGCTTTTTTCATCTGTGATTTCTCCCTCCCCCTCCCCCCATCAGCTTTTGTTTTGGGGTTTTATTTTTTGCTATTCAGTAGCATAATCCTGGCTCAGTGAACAGTCAATTGACAGACTCAACTTTGGTGTAAGATTCTATACTGTAATTAATGTAATGCTAAGTACAAAAGTAGAATCTAAAAGGCCTAAAAGCAGCAGTGGTGGTGGCGGGTAGGGGTTTTTTTATTGTTTTAGGATGGTCTGTAGGGACTTTTTAGAAAGCTTAACCATTTCCAGTGTCAACTTACCTGTTTGGGCATTTGTAGCAAGTCTCATGTTGACTTACATGCAAAATGGGCCAATAATGGTTGCCTGGTGTTGGGATTGCTCCTGAACTGTGTGAATTTTTTGAGTACTTAATACTCTGCTGAGACTGAGATAGTATAGGCTGTTTTAATGATTGGCCATGCTGAAATCATTTGTTAATACAAATATGGTGATAAATGCAGCTTTTAGTTTTAATGTCATAAACATATCTCAGTACTGTGTGGAAAATATTGACCCTGACTCCATAGGAACTGTCTTTCTTTCTGTCATGCATGGATTTATCACAGCACTTGTAAAATGTGCAATCTTTAAATATACTGAAAATATGAGTGTATCATTGAAGTTCTGGTCAGAACTATTCTCAGAAGTGTTGTATCCCATGGAAGAGCATGAGGTGTAGTCTGAAATGCTTGTAGGTGATGTCACACTTGTTTAGTTCAGTACTGGCAATCCTGTTTGTCCGTAAATGCATAACCGTCTATGAAACAAAGTGTAAGACAGCAAACGAATGCTAATTTACCGGGTCACAGGAGAGAGTAATATTTCAGTTAAACTGCACCATACGGTCAGTAGTCACACAGTGTGATCAGAACATAGGGTATGTTCCTTGGGCAGCTTCTGTGAGAATCCCTGTAGGTTTTCTCTCTTGATCTTTATCATTTGTTGTGTTTATACAAAGCTTTTCAGCTTCATTGTAGTTCATTGAAACTGTTGGGAGGGGCAGAGTGAGCTACCTTGGAACTGGCACATTCATAACTTCAGTTTGGAAGGGTCGGTATTGCCTCTGCTTGAGTTGACTTGTTTCTAGTCAGCTTAGATCTTGTTTTAAAATATGACTTATAAATTGCCACTAAATCTTAATAGTGCTCATAGTCAGAAACTTATCAACTGCTGAAAGGAATTGTATGATGTGCTTGCTTGTGAGAGCAGGGACCGTCTCTGGAGAGCCAAGAGGTTTTTCTTAGCTGTATGTTCCTAGGCTCCGTGCCATACCTGAACTAGTCCTGTAATAATACCTGTTTAAATCTGTCCTCCTCCAATTGCTCTAGTGAGGAATGGAACCACATTCTCAATTAAAAAGGCTATACAAACCCTAAATAATTGAAAGAATATTGTACAGTTAGTAGTCTACTGATGTTCCTGAACTTTTAATACATCTTCCTGCATCGTAGGTGCTCCTAGAGGGATCATCAAAGCAAAAGCAACATTTGTGTGCATTACTTCTGCCATGGCTGCAGCTGAAAGAGGATTATTATAGAATTGCTGGGCGTTGCATGGCTGCTTATCTGCAGGCCATTAACTTTATACAGTTGTTTGCGTCCTATTCCCCTATTCATTTGTCAAGGATCCTTAAGAATGAAAAAACAAGTGTAACTGATGCCTCGTTCTTGAAATAATAGTGTAAAAAAAAAAAGTTGAGACCAACAACTTTAACTTAGTTATAAATTTTCTTAGAAGACAATTTTGTGGAATTTTTGGTTGCTGTAGATTACCGTGCTGCCAGAACTGCAGATATCTTAGGTATTGATTACCAAGCTTGCAGCAGACCTGGTGAATTGAACTCAGCAGATATAACTAAAATAACAATGAACATGCTAATCTAAGGTGCAAAGCCATGGTGAAGAGACTTTGTAGTCTTGTTATTTTAATTACTTACTGTAATTTAGTACCAACACCGTGTACACTTCTTCACTGGTCTCAATGATTAAACTGATATGCTGAAGTCTGATAAACACAGATGTTTACGAGACTACTCCTAGAGGCTCCCTATATTATAAGTGATTATATATAGTGATATCAATGAGGTAAGAACTTGGGTTATTCTATAGAAACATTTCTGACTTCATTTTAGGATCTAGGAAATCTGCAGATTTTAAGGTTTCTCTTAAAACAATTATTGGAAAAGTTAAGTTTATGGTTACTTGACATGCCATGCTTCAGTCTAGACTGTTTTCAATTTTTAATGTTGAATTTTAAAATTAAAAAAAATTGTAAATTGTTTTTTTGGAGAATAGTCTCAAAAAATACAGAAAATGCATACCAAATACGGTTCAAAATATGCTGTGTTGTGATTAATTGTTTTTCAGTAGTGAAAAAAAAATCTTCAGAAATTCTGACCATTTCTGTTAGATATTAAGAATGTTCTATAAAAGTAGTAGTTTTGGATTGTGTATTTTTCTTCTGTGGGATTCCAGTAGCAAGTGTTAAAGTTTTACATGGGAGGGAAGTAGGTGAAGGCGAATGGCATCTCAGCCATAGACTTCATAGTAGTCTGTAGTGGGCTCTGTTTTCCTCACAGCTGGATTTGTTAATATTAGCTTAGGGCTAAGGCTGCCTTCAGCTCAGATAAACGTTTATGTCAGGGTAAGTGCTGTCAATGATAACCACTGTACTGGAGAGTTGTATTGCTAATGAACAGTGAGTTCATGCATAAGGGAAAAAACCATAATGCCACCACTCACTTTTGATAGCATTTTGCATCCTCTTTGTATTTATGTAGATGACAACTGCAAGCCAAAGGAGCATCACTCACATGGCTTGTTGTTGGGAGAAGCCACTGAGCAGATTTGTCTCACGGTAGCAAAGTGAAACTACTGACTATTGTGAAGAAGGAAAGATAATGTTTTTCTTCCTGGCTTTTCCTCAGTCCCTAGAAGCCAGATTGTCTCCTTGGGCAGCTAGTAAGCTTAAGCTTATGTATAAGCTTATATATAGCTAGCTAGTAAGGACTTAAGCTTTGCCTTGCGCAGATGGTTCTGTTACTTTTTTTTTTTAATTAAAATAATTCTGGTGTTGCAAACCACAAAGTACAGGCAAAGGATTAGAGACCACTTCTAGTTTAGGAGTCGTATAGTTGTGGTTCAGAATGTTTGCAAGGCAGATATTGGTATCTCATATCCTAAATGTCTACACCTTTTGTATGAAAATAAACATTCTGATTTAGTGTACTAATGTAGCCTCAGCTTCTCCTTTCTCTCTCTGTAGCATTAATGGGTAGGAAAGAAATATATATAAATATATTGCCTGAGGTTGATGTAGAAACTTACTCAAATACATATTCTATTAAATTTGTTGCTTCTATCCAGAATTTTTAAATATAGATCACGTTGTTTAGGTGCAGTGAGGAGATGGTTAGGCCTCAGTGTTGACAAGTGACTCCTGGGTTTGATTTTTAATTCGACTAGGTCAGACGACTTAATATGTTCTCATCTGTACCCAGGGGTAAAAATATTTTTTTCTCCTTCCCATGATAGGTAATACAAGGCATGACTTAATGTTTGAACTGTTCATTGACCAAAGCTGGGCAGTATTGATACTAACTGTTTTTTAAATGAGGAGAAATAAGTAAATAGCTTAGATAAAGCTTGCATAGTCATGGATGGCAGAAATCAAGGTTGCGACAGTGGTGCTAACACAACAGACTTGCATACTTTACCTTGGTGGCCTGTTTTTCCCTGCTACCAGGCTCTTGAAAATAATGTGGGGGTACTTCTTGTTTTCATATTCATTTTGTTGAAAAATGGGGAATGGATGAAAAAGTAAGCTACTTGTGCAAAGGAAGAAATTTAGAAGGTGTGAATCTTTATAACATGCAAAAAGAGGAAGCAGAGAAAGTGTGCAATGCTGTTGGAGTAACCTTGCAGTCATGGGGTTTGGAAAGTAAGAAAATAAATACTGCGGTTTTAATGCTATGAGCCCTTTTTTTTTAACTGAGTTCAAGTAATAAAATCTTGCAAGCTGTTGACATACCAGTGTTTAAGCTGGCTTCTGTAACCTTCCATCTGCATATGCTAATAGACATTTTTCAGATAGTTCAAACTACAAACCCATTCATGTTTTTGAAGTGCACAAAAGCCTTCCTTCCTAATGACTGCTAAGTTTCTTATTTCATTCTTGACTGTACTGGCATTCTGAAAGAGGAAAATTGGTTAGGTTTTTTTTAAGGAGCTCTGTAGCTATGCCTAGTGTTTACTCTGCCATTCCTTTAAAAATAAAAAAAAAAAAAAGGGAAGGGGGAAGAGCAGAAAGGTTATTTGTTTTCTTTTTTTTTTTCTCTGATAGTTTGAAAAAGCAACTATACTTTTATAGCTCCACAAGTCATGAAAATATTGTGTGTGCAAAGTGAGTTCAGCAGCCTTAAATACAAGTGAATGCTCTCTAGGTCTACAAATCTGGTAACTGCTCACATCCCTCCGTCAGCAATGTTGCAGGGTCTTTCCAAGAACCTGAAGGCTGAAAAGTGAAAATGCAAAACTTTGAATGGCAATCTGGTAGTTTCTCAGGAGTGGTTTGTTTACCATGTTACACATGCAGGCGTACATGCATGTATAGGGGCACGCAGGGGAAAACTACATGGTCATTGGACCTGGATGGGCTAGAAGATTGTAAACAAGTTTGGTTTTTCTTCCTTTGAAAAATGAGGTGTGAGACCATTACTATAACCCATATTCATTTTCTGTATTGAACAGGCCACAGACATTTCAGAATCTAGTCTNGCAGGGGAAAACTACATGGTCATTGGACCTGGATGGGTTAGAAGATTGTAAACAAGTTTGGTTTTTCTTCCTTTGAAAAATGAGGTGTGAGACCATTACTATAACCCATATTCATTTTCTGTATTGAACAGGCCACAGACATTTCAGAATCTAGTCTTGGTAAGACAAATCAAAGATTGGGTTTTTTTCCTGAAAATCCCAAGTGATGGCAAGTCTTCTGCCACTGTTGGAAAATGGGGATTTGAATTTATTGTGTGTTTTAGAAATAGAAATTTTGATTTGCCTTTCAGTTCCTGGTTTTTAGTCTACTCAGCCCCTTGTAACTGTGCTTGCTAGTTTGAAGAGTCCTTTTTGGTTTTTTTCTTTTTTTTTCCCTGCCTTCTTTCAGTAAGTAATTAGACTACAAACAAATCTCCCAGCAACTTTCTTTTTCATCAGCTAAAGCGAGCTCCTTGTGGCCTCACTGCCTGGCATATTATCTAATCCTGTAATTATTTCTGTGGTTCCTTTCTGAACTTTCTTTAATTTACCTCCTCTTGCTGTTCTGTTCTGCAGGGACCTAGCTTAGAAACACAGATGGTGGAAGATGAAACTGAGACCACAAGTGAAGAACTGCCTCCTCACCTGCGGGAAGAGCCTCCCGAAGGTACAGTAGTAGCAGTCAATATAAACTCTTTGCATAAAATTGGGGAAAATATTCTGGTTGAGGAAGTCTTATCTATCTATCTATTTATCTGACTTGAGACTCTACATCTGCCTGTTTTCTGAGAGGGATAAAGCTTTATCAATGGTGACAGCTGAGCCAACCTCCCAGCCAGAGGTCTAGCCAGCCCCTAAGCCTACTTTTGCATTCAAAGCAAGCTGCACCCAGTGAGGTACAGACATTGTTCTGCATTCTGTGTAACAATATGGTTTCTGATTAAAATTTTCCTGCTTGATATTCCTGTCTGTAGGCTTAGGAGTAAAATGCCTCCTTTACTGTCTTGTTTGTGATGTTTTGAGCCTTCATTAGGGAAGGCTTCCTAAGCAGTCCTCTGTTCTCTCCTTGCTTCTCTCTGCAGCATCCTGCTATTGAAATTGTCCCCGGCAGAGACTTGTCAAAGTTAGGTATTCTAGTGATTTTGTTTCTTTCCACCATCTCTCTTGGAAGCCAGTTTAGCCATCTGAGGAGGAGGCAGTGAGACGCTGTCAGTCAGTAGGAGGCTCAAAAATGGCAATTTTAATTAAAAACCTTGTTTGCAATGATATGCCCTGGATTTATACAGGGAACAGATTTTTCCCACTGTGCAAATGTTGCAGACGTATATACGCAACAGAATAGGTTTTACTTTCTTTTGAATCGAAGCTGCTAACATGGCTGCAAACGATGATACATTTTGAGCTTTGTCTCCAGTTCAGTGACTTCTAAAACACAATCACTCATAATCGTTATGGACAGCTTAACCAACCCAGAGAGTGAGATTCTTATTAGCAGCTTACTGTTAAAATACCATGACGTGTCTCTGAGAAACATAAATGTGCTTTGTATTTTTCCTTTAAGAGAATAAGATGTTGATACAGCATTTATACTGACAGCCATTCTTAAAGGGAATATGAACCAAGTAGATGCTTTTAGGAATTTGCTGCTTCATCCCTTCTTGTTGAGCATTCTGTTACGGTTTTCTCATTAAGTTGTAATTTCTTGTTCTGGCATTTCATATACTCTGTGTTGGCAATTACAGTATATAGAGGTAAGTGAAAGGCAGGTTTCTTTTTGCAACTCCTATGAAGCCAGAAGGAAATAAATGTGGAAGATGTTGTAATTACTATATGAACACACAGAGGATATAATCTTGATATTCCCCTCCCCCCCTTTTTTTGTAAGTCAGTTTGTATTAACAGTGCGTTGCTGAAGTAAGAATTCTGGTCGTTAGCCTGAGCCGGAGAGCCTGGAGATCATATCCTGGAATGTAAACCGTAGGAGATCATGTCTCATCAGTTTATGAGGAATAGTCTTAGATTTTGGACAAGTGGTTTTGAATTGTGTAATCAGAAGGGGTTTTTTAAATGCGGCTAAGTATTTTTGCAAACCAGGTTTTTGTAATGGAAAGTGTTTGCTTCTGGCTGCAACCCTGCTGGTTTGAATGATGATGAAAAATGTCAGTATCAGTATTCACTTCTGCATCTTGTTGGGTGGTGTTGGGGAAGTATGTGCCCTGGATATGCCCGCTTTGCTGGTGTGAGGAAAAAGAACTGTAGCAGTTGCACTGATGTGGTAAAGCTGTGTTGNGTAATGGAAAGTGTTTGCTTCTGGCTGCAACCCTGCTGGTTTGAATGATGATGAAAAATGTCAGTATCAGTATTAACTTCTGCATCTTGTTGGGTGGTGTTGGGGAAGTATGTGCCCTGGATATGCCCACTTTGCTGGTATGAGGAAAAAGAACTGTAGCAGTTGCGCTGATGTGGTAAAGCTGTGTTATGGTAGATACTGTGAGTTCTTTTAAAGTTTGAGCTCAGTCTGTACTTCTTCATTTTAGAGCGATGTTAATAGTAGCAAAATAGGAGGGATATTGAGAGCACAACTGAAACTAGAGGCTGCTTGGGAGAAGAGGTGGAAGAATTGCTCCTGAAAGAGAGCCATCAGGATTATGCTGAACTTATAGCTGGCTCTGTGTATTATTGGAGCTGAGTATCAGGGGTCTTCTTAGAAGCTGCTATCCACATCGACCAACCAGAATTACTATAAAGATCATGTTGCAAGAGAGGTTACAAATACCCAGTGAAAGAAATAGATCTCTGAAGTTCTTTTTACTATTAAATGCCATTAAGTGCTATCTTCTTGTTGTTGCTCTTCTACTGATTTCTGGTTTCTTCTGATAACACTTCCGTAGTTAAATCAAGTGCTTTGCAATAAATAAATAAACCACGTTGTCATGACTGCTGCACTCTTGTTTCCTGGGATCTAGGAATTGGAGACTATGTCTGCTTGCCCTCTGGTAATGAGTGTATAAGGGATGGAAAGCTCTCCAGAGTCTGTGTCTTTCTAGCACAATCCTTTATTTCACCAGATTGCATCATAGTGACTTTGTTTTCTAGCTAGCACTGTGTATTTACTCCCTTCCTGAAAGGAGGGTATTTGGAAGCAGTGCTATATAAATATTGCAGTAAAATAAAAGATTACCCTTCAGGGATTGTTATGTTTCTGAACAGTGTTCCAGTATGGCCTTCTACAAACAAAGGGACAATTTTACAAGTCCATCATGTACATAACTAAATTGAATAGGTGCATGTATTGGTGACGGGGTATGGAATCGCAGACGTTGGTTTCAGGTGTAGCGCGCTGGCCTGTCAGTATTTGCGACAGGAGAAAGTTTTGTGGTTTAAAAAAGGAGATTAACCAGGAAATCTCTGAAAGGTAACCGAGGTAGAGGCTAGTATCTGCGTGTAACCAGAATCTGCCTCTCCCTGCGCCCCCCCCACCCCGTTTATTTTATCTGCTGTCAGAGTTAACTTTTTTGTGTCTAAATAAGTCACAGAGTAAATGAGTGAAAAGTACAGCGGATACAGACCCTGTAAGTGATATTACATGTCAGAAAGGGCTTTTTATTTTGTAATGAAGATGCGTTATTATCAAGGGCGTTGATAGAGCGTGCGCCGTCTGGGAATGAAGCGAGAAAGCAAAAGCTGGCCGGGGCCCAGGGACGCGGGTGAGGAGGGTTCTGGGCCTGCGGAACCCGATCCGGCCGGGGGCGGGGAGGGGCCGGGCTGCGCGCTGCGGCCGCGGGAGGGCGCTGCAGGCCCGGCCATGCCGCCGCCGGCCGCCCTTAGCCCCGCGGCCCTCGGCCGGGCGGCCCCGATCGCGCTGCTTCGGTGGGCCCGGCTGCGCGAGGCCCGGGTGGCAAACGCCTCTTGCACGCGTCCCAGCGAACACGAGGAAGTATTTAAACCTGTTAACGCCTTTCCCATAAGCTACTTTGTGATATTACAAGGGAAGCTTTCCACACTTTCTGCCTCAGGAAGGCTGTTTATCCCCTGATGATATTTTACCTCTGACTTCATGATCCACCTGTCCAATTCACGTTTTTATTTTTTTTATTCCCCTTCATCTTTCCTTTCTCCTCGACCTAACTAACATACTTCCCCCCCCTCCCCGCTCAGTTAAAGTAGTAATTAACGTTTGGGGTGCTCAGGCTCGTGGGCTTAACACTTCACGGGGAAGGCTCTGTGTGGCAGGTTTACTGTCACCAGGCAGTGAAGGACAGCGGTCTCCAGAGAGGAGTGAGTCTGTTTTAAATGGTATGGAATGCTTTCTTCTTTACAAGGATTCAGCGCTGCTGATCTGTGTTGCTATGTGTTTGAGCATTGAGCTATTTTCAGGTAGATTCTGTGTGATCTCAAATGTTTGCTGTTAAATGGCAGTCTGATTGCAGTGAGAGAGCTACATTCAGTTACCCAAGTACAGCAACATCTTGGTGTATCTTTTGCTTCTTTATCCACTGTTTCAGAGTTCTGTTGCTGATCGTTTAATACAGTGCACTGTTAATTGTTATCATTGCCTTGCTTTTCTGTCCTTTTCTATTAAATTACCCAAGGAAGGTGATGGCAATGAAATCTGATGGTGATTAAATCTTCTGTAACATGATCAATTATGAAACAGCAGCATCTCCTTTGTTGGACGATTCAGATCTTGATCTCTTCTACTTGATGAATCAGTGACCCTGACCTTATTCCTGCTTTTCCATCCTGTTGCTGGTAGTTTGAGGGAAGTGATTCTTCCCCTTTACTCACAGAATCACATATTGGTAGTGGTTGGAAGGGCCCTCAGGAGATCACCCAGTCCGACTCCCCTGCTAAAGCAGGTGTCCCCAGAGCAGGTTGCACAGGAATACGTCCAGGCGGGTTTGAATCTCTCCAGGGAAGGAGACTCCACAGCCTCTCTGGGCAGCCAGTGCTCTGTCACCCTCACAGTAAAGAAGTTGTTCCTCATGTTCAGGTGAAACTGCATGTGCTCCAGTTTGTGCATGTTACCCCTTGTCCCGTCGCTGGGCTCCACTGAAAAGAGTCTGGCCCCTTCCTCTTGACACCCGCCCTTTAGATATTTATAAGCATTGATCAGATCCCCTCTCAATTTTCTCTTCTCCAGGCTAAACAGCTCCAGGTCTCTCGGGCTTTCCTCACAGCAGAGATGCTTCAGTCCCCTTATCATCTTTCTAGCCCTCTGCTGGACTCTCTCCAGTAGTTCCCTGTCTTTCTTGAACTGGGGAGCCCAGAACTGGACACAACACTCCAGATGTGGCCTCACCAGGGCAGAGTACAGGGGCAGGATCACCTCCCTCTACCTGCTGGCCACACTCTTCTTAATGCATCCCAGATGCCATTGGCCTTCCTGGCCACAAGGGCACATTGCTGGCTCATGGTGAACTTGTTGTCCACCAGCACTCCCAGGTCTTTCTCCACAGACTGCTTTCTGGGAGGTCAACCCCCAACCTGTCCTGGTGCATGGGGTTGTTCCTCCCCAGGTGCAGGACCCTTCACTTGCCCTTATTGAACTTCGTCAGGTTCCTGATGAAGCACTGGTGAGGCCACACCTGGAGTATTGTGTCCAGTTCTGTGCTCTACAGTATGAGACACATGAACATCCAGGAAAGGGCCATGAAGACAGTTAATGAACTGGAGCATCTCTCTTGTGAAGCAAGGCTGAGAGAGCTGGGACTGTTCAGCCTGGAGAAGGATCGGGGGGAATTTATTGATGTATACAAATACCTGAAGGGAGCATGTACAGAAGACTGAGTCAGGCTCTTCTCAGTGATGCCCAGTGACAGGACAGGAGGCAGTGGACACAAACTGAAACATGACTGAACATAAGGAAACACTTTCTCACTGTGAGAGCGACCAAGCACTGGAATGGGTTGCCCAGAGAGGTTGTGGAGTCTCCTACCTCGGAAATATTAAAAAGCTGTCTGGATGTGGTCCAGTGCAGTCTGTTCTGAGTGACCCTGCTTGAGCAGGGTTTGGACCAGATGATCTCTAGAGGTGTCTCCCAACCTCAACCATTCCGTGATGCTCTACCTCATATGTACTTTGTCTGTGTGTTTAAAGCCTGTTTCTGAAGTTCCTGCATATATCCCCTGTCTATTTACACTGATTCTTACAGGAGAAGTAGCTTTACTCTGTCCAACTGCTAAACGTTACTCATTTTGGGATTGCATCCCTGGTAGGTACTGGAGTATGGCTGCAGTTTCTTTTGGCCCTATGTTGCTAACTAGTACTGAGTATACTAAAGCTTAGTGCAAGGTGGTACGATGTATTGAAAAGCTGTGTCATTAGTTAACAGCGGTAGTCTCTCTTGGGAGTTTACAAACCAGTTCTTTCTTCCATGATCTTGAAATATTAAGCATCACAATTTTATCAGCCAACCTACTATGACCAATTTGGCAATGAGCATGAGTCTTGTGTCTGAACTGTCTGCTATCTTGTCTGCAGTTTTCAGATCTAACGGAGATGCTCCTTCTTTGTCACAGATGGATTGGGCCTTGTGGAGTAAAGCTTTATTAAAAGCAATGGGTCTTAGCAGCTTGGCAGCACATGACAAATCTTGGGAAATTTACTTTCCAAATAACTGGTCTTCCTAATTCAAATTGCTTTACACTTGCAGTGGGTGAAGAGCACAAACAGTTACTGTAAATCAGATGATTTGCACCAATTTAGAACGTAGTGTCTTATGTGAGCCTTATAATCTGTCTCCCTGAAGGCATATAGCCTTTTCTGCTGTTTTCTATCTTCTGCAAGATAAAAGTATATTGCATACTTCTGTGGGAAGCTTTTGGACTCCTTAACCACAGTTTGGGAATCTCTGATCCAAAGTATCTGGGAGTTTGGATCAGAGTTTGTTGATTCAGGATTGTCTTTGGATGCAAGTATTTTACCTTGATGTATTATCCGTACAGATCTAACTCAAAAGAAAGTAGGGTTGCATTTCAGTTGAGGTACTACCATACATTTGAAATTTCTAAAATTAATTAGACTTTTTAACTTCATACTAGAATAATAAAATAACGAGAACACAGCAATTTCTTGAAGCCAGCAGATGCCAGGAGAACACGGCTGTTTAGGCATCTCATCTGAGATACAAGAAATTGAGTTCAAGTCCATGGCATAGATGTCTAACTTTGAGAAGGTACATGCCTATAAACAGATCCTATTTAGATGAATGTGTGGCACTTCTCCAGTTAGTTTGCTTAAAGTATTCTTTGCAAAGAATGGTCTCTGTCAGAGATGAAGTTTTATTGTTGGGACAAGTGTTTGCAGCAGTAAGCACCATACCAAGATTTAAATGCTGCAAACTTGAGCTGCGCCCTGTTTTGTATCCTCTTGTTGCAAGTACTGTTTAGTATGTTTGTTTCTGAACTGCCTATATCCAAATCACTGCAAGGAAATCACCTTGGAAAATGATGCAGTTAGTAGCAACTCTGTTTCCTTTCAGTGTTAAGATCTGTACTGAAAACTGTTACTGTTTCTGGTATAAAATAAGTTTAATGAAGTTGCCTGTGGCACTTAATGTCACCTGTTAGGTATATGCATACATACATACCTATGTGCGTGCATAGTCTACCAGACTAGCATCTTTAAGAAGTTCTGTGAAGCTGGCAGTGCAAAACTAGGCTATCTGCTAACCCCTCTTCTGCTTTCCCAAGTCAAATCACTCTTCAGTGTGCTACTTCGTGAGGTCCAACAGTGAAATCCTTCAACAGAGCAGCTGTTTAAATGATCTGCTTTTTTTTTTGTTGTTGTCTAATGGCCAGTTAGCAACGTTCTCAGCCTTTATTGACCTCTGCAGTTCTGTGGTCTTATAACTAAAGCAACAGTCTGGGAGCTGGGACAGCTACAATCTGATCTTGGTGCTGCTGGCGACTTGCTCTGTGGCCCTAGTCAGGTAGTTTGGCCTTCCTTGAACCATAGTATTCTTTGCGTATGAAACAGAAATCACTGTTCTTATTTATAAATGAGGATGGTTAAAAAGCAAGTTGTGAGTTTTTAAGCTTTTAGACATAGAAGACACTTGAAAAATGAAACAGAAAATGTGAACATGATGTATAAATAATACAAAACTTTGCCTGATATATAACTTGCCAGGCTTTTTTTTTTTTTTAAGTCCTCAAAGAGGACTTGTCAGATAACTTCAAATAGAAAGGCAGGTTTCTTAAAAAGCAGAGAAAGAAATTGGCAATGAGGCTATCTGTTCTTCGGAGCTGGGACTTTATGTGCCTGGTGTGTCCTCTCATCTCATCTGCAAAACCATTTCTTGAGCTACTTCTGGAAATGGCCTGAAGCTGAAGAGCAACATTTCAGAACCATCTGTGTCTTTTTAAGGCACAGATTCTGTGCAGCCATACTCTTCTGTTGGCCTGACCAGTTCTTGTTTCTGCACAAAGAAATGACTTGGAGCGTCAGCTCAGCCTTCTGCACAAAGTCAGGCTTAATATTTCTCATAGAGTTGTAAAACACTTTCACCTCTACCCAAGTTCTAATACTGTGTTTCTGTATAGTTTGTCATCATCATTGTTTTAGTAAAAGTTGAGATTCTTCTTTTTTTAAATTCTCCACTGGCTATAATGGTTTACTCATACTTTATTTAATTTTGTTCTCTGGGGGAAATCAGCTATCTGAAGTGGGAATAATACTCAACCAGTGGCTGTGTGTACCCCTTTCTTTCCTCTTTCACTCCCCCAACCCTTTCATATTACTGCTGCTGTATGCTGCTACTGACAACGGGCATCTTCCGTTTGGCAGCTGTGTTACGTGGTCTCCTAGAAACAGCATGAAAGCTATTTAAATTGTTTTTATTCCACTTCTCTCTCTGCCCTATTCTTTCCTCTTCACTATTTTCATATGATATAATGAGATGTTACTTTGACAGCTCAGCATCCCTTTTCTCTAGCCTACTCTGTGCCCTGCAAATCATTCTGTCACTAAGTGTTGTATGTGTGCACAGCATATGCTGTTAATGGCAGCATAAATAGCCTCCAAGCGCCTGGCAGACTCCAAAAGAAAGGTTCTCGTATCTTAAGTGTGGGAAACCTCTTATCGGTGGATCTTGTTAATACAATAACGTTGTGAAATGAGTCAATAACCGTCTGATTTTCCCTGAGGGTGTTTGTGCATAAGATGGGATGACAATAGTTTTACTGTTTGCCCTAGCACAGTAACCGTAAGTAATGTGCATCATCCAAATGCAAAGACGTTTCAGGGTGAAGGGCCAGTGGGAAGCCTCAGTCAGAAGATACATCTTTATCAATTATTAGTGAATGTATTTTATTCTAGCAATAGGATTTTGAACTGTAGGGGTGACAGAAATATGTTCTATGAGTGGAAGCAATGTATCTCCTTATCTTGACTGAAGTGCCAGACATTTGTCACCGTTTGTGTATGTTAGAGACGTATGAAATTAAGAATGCCAGAGTATATTCTTTTACAATGTATCTTCCATTTTGAGGCGCGAAGATATTAACATAGAGACACAGCCAATTGTTTTTTAATAAATCTTTTGGACTTGTAGCTATTGGTCCTGTTCTAAAGGTGAAAAAGAAAGCAATTCTTACTTGTTCCTAATGGACTGAAAAAAAGAGGCAAGCAAGTCTCAAGCACTAAGTAAGAATGAACAACGCAGTAAATCCGGGTCAGGAGTGAAATTGAATCAGTATTTCAGTGTGTTAACGATGATACCTTGAACTGCTAAACTATCAGAGTATTATAGCAAGCAATTAAATCATAAGGTTGGTACATGAGGCTGTTAATTCTGCCTCAGAACTGAGTGAATGCCCAGTTAACATTTCATAAACATCTGTAGTCTCAGCCTGTCTGCCTGTCTTGCTTTCAGCTGTTTGTGAACAATTTGAGCTACTACTTTGATTACCAGTATGATTGTACCAATCTGGCCTCTCTTGGACTGATCATTTTGGATCACAAAAACAATGTTATTCTGAAGAGTAGGTTTCTTTTTAAGGCTGTTCATAAACTTAAGGATGAGCTGTAGAAGTGAGGGAGTTTGTGTCAATTTTCTGGCCCTCTGCAATAGTATTCTCGAAAAAGAAAATCTTCGTGTGGAATTCTGTCTTTATTTTCTGATTACAGTGAAGACCAATGGGTGTTCTTTATTAATGTGGAGGATTCGCAAGCCTTTGTAACAGACTTCTTTGGCATATTATGAGGCATCTGTCCTCTTTCTATCTGGCTGACACTTGCCTGGTCAGAAAGAGTTTAGCTAAGATTAAATTTTATGTTTACTACTGTCTTCTTTGTTATGCCCTCTCTTTATCACTAACATACTCCTGTTTCAGTTTTTGCCAAAAGTGTGTAATACTCAGTAGGATATACCTGCTGCAAAAATTTTAGATGGCTTTATATTTTTGGGTCTTGTATTATGGAAAATTAATATATTTTTTCAGCTCTTATCCAAAGGAAAACAGTGTACATGCTCTTCATATAACATACTAAATCCTGTTTGCAAGTAATGCTAAAAATTTGGACGTGACATTTCTGTGAATTGTGAGATGATCTTAGGTTCTGGGATTGTTAAAAGAATGTCTTTGAATCTTCTTACAGTAGAAAGAACAGATTTATAGTCTGTTATACTATAGTATATAGTGTATAATATAGTATATTTTATAACTATAAAAACTTTTTTCTGTTACCTGAGACCTGATCTTTGGAATAAGTGAGAGGTGTTCAAGAGGCTGGCAGGAAATGAACAGTTTACAATGTAGCTGTATGAGCTGTTCACTGAAATACCTGTTCATTCATATAAGACCCTAAGAAAGAAACTGGTAATGTTGATTTCTTCTGTTTTTACCTTTCTGGAACTTAATTTTTATCGTAAAGGTATAATGAAAATAATAATAAAGGTTCTGCCCAAAGCAGAAGTTCTAAGTCCGAGATTGTTGTTTGATTCCTTCCCCCTCCTCCTCTCCAGACTTCTCCAGAGATCTGTGTGTGGTGGCAGTGGAGTGTTCTGGATTTTATTTTTTTATTAGTTTGTTTTTCCCCAGACAGTTCCTATATCTCTTGAATACAAAATTGGAATAATTGTAGCTAACTATGTGAAGTCATTCTCTTTCGTTAAGCCAGCTGTTTGTATGTATTTGATACTTAAAAGCGTGGTTGTATAAAGTGCCCATTACCTCTCACGGATCCCTCCAAAAGCCAAAGAGTGAAATCCCAAGATACAATGCAAAGTTCTTACGATATGTTAAAGTTAGGGCTCGCTCTGGGAAATGCAAATTCAGGCTGCAAGTTTAGTTTAGTGTTTTTATAGCTTGAGAATGTTATTGTTACCGTTATTGCAGTATTTTGTTCCTAGCATCATGAGGGCTGTTTTTTGTTTAAAATGTTCGACTTACTTAATCAGGGAAGTGGATAAGTGCTTCCAGTCTATCTTGAACCTTTATGTTGAAAAAGGAAAAAACACATTTGCCAACTCTGAATATTGCCTAAAAATGTCCCTTATGTTAAGTAAAGAAATCCGTTTCCTGTGAGGTCTGCAAACACTTAAAAGACTGTGATTAGCTGAACCCAGCTGTAATTAAAATACAATTTAGTCACTGGTTTAAGCTTAATGTGTGCCCTACTGAAAGATGTTCCTACATTCAGCCCTGGCTGCCCGTTCCTGGTTTTGCCCCACTGCATGGCTCATGTGTTTGGTTTCCAGCGCAAAAGCAGCCGAGCACCCAAAGAGAGGGTGCACCGCTTTCTGGAGAAAGTGTGGACGTAACCAGAGTGAGTTAGCATTCACATTGTTTGTGGACTGTAGATTGACGGGGGGGTTGTGCAGCTGAGTGCCTCTAGCATGTGAGCTTGTATGGAACCTAAGGACAGGTTTTGGGTCCAGTATGTGCTGCGGGGCTCTCCTGGCTTCCTCGTTACTTTAGCGATGAAGAGAGGTGCAGCCGCAGGCATCATTAAAAGCCTCCTCTGTGATAGCATACAGGAGGTCATCTTTCGATGTCTGCGTTTCTAGCAACTTCAGTGTAGCACAGTAATTAAGATGGCAAGGAAAGCGGAGGGATCTTGGCTTTCAAACTTACTCCTCCTGGCTCTGATCCAAGTGTCATTAATATGACATGAGATGTTTTGTTGGTATTTGATTAACTGGGAGCCTTGTTCTTGTTTTCTGTGACACATTGGAAGTTAACCACGCGGCATGCTGACATGTGCGATTAAAAACAAACACTTAAAACTAAATTGGGAAGCTGACTGCCAAGTGCACCGCAGGAGGAGCCTGCGCAGCCTGCCCTGAGGGGCTCCGCTCGGATAGGCCTGACCACCTTTGCTACAGATCTGGCGTTGGCGACTTCTGACTTCAGTGCTGTGTTCGCCACTATTTAAACACTTTCTTCAGCTGTCTTGTGCAGTTAGCACGCTCCTGGCGACGTCTGGGAACGACGGATGAGAGCCGCGTTGTTCGAGCAGACCGCTCTGCGGTGGTGGCCGCGGTGACGGTGGCCTCGGCCGCGGTGTCCGTGCCGCCCGGGGCGGCGATGCCTTCCCGCCGAGGGGGTGCTCCCGCGCCGCGGGGTGGAGCTGCGGGCGGCCCAGCAGGGGGCGGCCAAGGGCCGGCGCAGACGCTCGGCCGCCTGCCGGGGTGTGCCTTAGCCTGTGGGGGCGGAAGGGTTAAGAGTAGTAGGGCGGCCGTTTCTGTCCTCTCACGGGCTTGCATTTGCTGTTTCCACGAGTTTAAACTTCAGGACGTCAAGAGTGTGCCTGAACTTTCTTATTTTATAATTAATTAATTTGAAAAAAACAACCCTGAACCTCGAGGAGTTAGCGAAGCTTCTTTTCCCTCTGATTCTCATCTTCATTCGCCTCTTTATTGTAAGGTTTTAACCTTCCCTCTCTTGTTGGGGACCTTGGCGTGGAAACCATTCCACATTTCCCAGTCAGCAGCAGGGCATCTTTAAAGGAAGTGTTAGCCAGACAGAGAACTGCATTTATGGGTACTAAATATCCAGAGGTGTGAAAACTGCACAATATATGCACAATAGCAGTTGTTGAAGCCTCAGTAAACCTTAGCTGTGTTTTCAGACCTGAAGACTTCACAGCATAACAAGAAACCTTCTGCTGATTCAGTGGGTGCTTTCAATTCTACTTAAAGCAAAATGTGCCCTCTGACCTGTTTCCAGACAGAAGTGCAGCGCTTGTAAAAACACACGTATCCTCTTGTCTGGAACTGCTCATCTACATCATGTGGCGTGGCCTGGAGTCGGGTAGCCTTGGAGGGCCCCTGTTAGCTCCTCGTGGAAGGGAGAGCCACGGGGAGAGGTGCTGGAAGGTGGGCACTCCTCAGCCCCCTGATGGGGCGAGTTGTGGTTGCCCCAGTGCGCAGCTCCTGTGGCGGTGGTGAGGCTGTTCTCATTTTGTCAGCTGCGCAGCTGAATGCTTTTCTTCCAGTTTTCCTGCTGATTTATTCCTGAAGCTGAGTAGTTCCTTGATTGATTATTCACTCTGTGAGAATCTGTTAGAAAGCATTTTGGGGAAGGGGTAAGCAGGCCTTGTATAAAGCTGTCTTGTTCTTCTTGAACACCAGAATCTGTTTTCTTTTCTTTTGAGACAGATGCAGGGAGGGGAAAACAATCTTTAAATGTACCTGCTAATTCCTAAGTAGAGATTTTAGCCCTTTTGTTCGGAATTACGTTTTTCCCAGAGGAACAAATTTTATGCTTGCAGATCATGGACTGTGACTAGAGTAGAGGGAAAACAGCAGCAGCGGCAAGCGAGATGCTGGGAGGGGACACACACATGTTTTCCTGCTGCTGTCATGAATTACAGCCAGGAAGAGAAATCTGTAAAGACATTTAAAGTACAGAACAAATAAGAGTGTTTCCAAGTAGTTGGAGTCTCCATGACATATCAGCAGTTCTTTTAAATGACCTGTGAGTTTATGGTAGCATCTGGCTAAAAAGTGTTTTCAGAGTAAAAGGAGAGTGTTTTTTCACCTGACTTTTTTCTTCCTGCAGCACGAAAAAATTCAGGACGTTAGATGGAGATAAGGAGGGTCCTGCGAGGACAGCTCGGGAAAAAAGTGTTCTGACAGCCTCTCAGAAGGACTTAGTTGGAGTCCATTAGTAGTCACAGGTTTGATTTGAGATCATGAGAAAGCTTTTAGTTCAGAGAAGCTAACCATCCTCTGCCCTCAGTTTGTCCTGAACAAATTCTTGTTCTCAGATGGTCACTTGAGCTAAATTACATCTCTCAGCCACACTGGAAAATGGATCTGTGAGTAACGAGTTGACAGGAAAACAATCTTCAACCCTACTTGGAGTACCTAGGATATATTTGGGCTGTTACAACTGATGCATAGGGAAAGGATAGTCTTTGAGTTGCACAAGAACTTTTAACTGCAGATTTCGCTTGTTTCTAAAAATTGTCGTCAAGATTTATCCTGTCAGACCTCCAGCCCTTCATGTTTAGGAATCAATCTCTTGTTGGACAACTGGCAGTTTCACACGCTTTAAAGGGTGTGTTTGAGGGGTGAGCCTCACCCCATGTATTTTTCCATTTCCAGGGCTGTTTGGAATGGATGCTATTTGAACTTAAAACTGTCTTCATTGTAACACGGCAAGATACCCTACTTTGCTAGAGAAATCAATGTGGTGTTAAAAAGTAAAGCAGTAAATATGTGCAAAGCTGGGTGACTTTAGGAAAAGGAGGGAGGAAATACAGGAAGGGATGAAAGAGGTAGGTAAACTGATTCTGGTCAAGATTCTGACAAGAATGTAATAACCTTGAATGAGGTTTGTCCCCAGCAGATGCTGAAGACATCCTGACCTTTTTTAACTGTGATTTATTCATCATGGGAATGGATTTTGTACCTCATCCATTCTGTGACTGATGAGCAGGAGTAATTTCTCTCTCAATACAGATGAGTACTCTGTGGTAGACTCCATTTGCCACACTGACAGGAGCAAAGTGCCATCAGCCACAGAGTTAGCTGAAGAAATATTTTCCTTTTCAGGCTTGTACTCCAACGTGTGCATGATGTATGCGTAACGGTAGGGTGGGGGAAGGTTGCTCAATTGTATGAAACTTGAGTCATGAATTTCCTCTACTGTCTGAAATCTTCTCAAATCACAAGGAAAAGAAGTAACTGTGGCTTTGCTTGAAAGAATTCAAAGAGAGAGAAAAAAACCAGCAGTGAAGAACATTACCCCCCACCAATCCCACTCGTGCTCTTTTTCCTGTAACACAATTTTATGGATCTTTTGCTTGCAGATAGGTATCTGTAGCTTCTTCAACTGTCATGATCCTTATGTGCTGAATTTGTTTTGTATGACTGTTTTGTCACGTGGTTGTCCTCGAAGATAGTAACGGCCAGCCCTTTGGAAGGGGCAGTTGTATTCAGCTTTTGTTTCAAAATGTTGCAGACAGATCAGTTTTCACTACTACTTTTTCCTCATGGATGTCTTTGGGGTGAGAGTGGGAAATGCAGGAAGGGAAGAATGAGATAGTTGAACTAATACTGAAGAATATAACATTAACATTGTCAGCTTAGTGTATTTCAGACTATGCAAACACAGTGAAATCCTGTGTCAGTGAACATCAGAGATTTTAAGAAAAACACCACAAAAACCTAGAATTCTGATGGTGGGTAAGAGGAGGAGAGCATCTGTAATGAAAAATTGTAACAAAAGAGTTTATAAACCCTAGGGGTTTTTCAAGCACAAGTGAGAGCTCAATGTCTCTGGTTGCTAAACAGTCACCATACTAGCAGACTATTCCAAGGTCATCCGTTATGAGTTGTGCTGTCTGTTGGAGCATATAGGCAAGTTTCATGTCAGGACAGTCGGTGATAGTGTTTTTATTTTGCAGTTCTTTGCTACTGACAAATTTTTTTCAAGAAATAATCAAATTGTGTGTTGGATATCATAGTGATGGCAGAGCATCCACAAATAGAGGACAGAAGGGTTAGAAAGACAAGCGTGAGGATGCTGGCCTCAGTAGAGCAACATAATTTTCCATTCTAACCTTATCGGCTTACATGCTGGACTGTGGTTCCAGCACACAAATGCTTTGAAAACTGACACACAAATGATTTCTGGCAATGCAGTCTTGCTGTTCAAGCATTTCTTTCTGCTAGGAGGTGAAGCCCACATGAAGGTAGGTAGCTGCTATTATGTGCTACAGGATTCTTTAGAGGATCCTTCTGAAATTCAGTATACTCAATTCCTAGTGAATGGAGAGAATCTCTAAAACCTGATTTCTTCTGGTGGATTAACATTCTTGTGGGCTTTCCAGATAACTAGAAGCTCAGCTGAGGCAGACTCTGCATCTTTGTGTAGTTTTTCGCCAGCTTTACATAGTAAAAGCTTGAAGTCCGCTACTATGTCTCTTTCTAGCTCTTGGTCTACTTACACTTTACATTGCAGACCAAAGCAAACATGAAATGGTATAGTCTGTGATACTTGTTTGCTCTGTGAGATTCAAGAGCCCAGCTGGGATGTCATTCAGATACAGTGGGGAAAAAAGCTTCAGGAGTTGAGGGGTTTTTCAGAGGCTTGCATAGCTGGGCAGTGAGTCGTCGCTTCAGTGATATGCTTGGAGTTCTGTTGCTGGCTCATTTGGGATTTGCTTGATATCTCAGCTTCTTCATTCAGAAGTCTTTAAAACAGGCAGGTGCAAACCTGTTACACAAAACCTGTGGCATCTGCCAAAGTTTGCCTGCTTCTTCTGGAAGGTTGAGAAAGTAGAGGCATGTTGATGGTGGTTTAAGAAGCTGAAATGAATAAATAATATGTTGATATTTTTTTCCTTTCCTCTCTTCCAAGGTGGCAAATGGTGACTTCACAGGACTCTGGCCTGGTTGGTTGCAGAGGAGACATCGATGATTATAACTTAATATAAGTCAGTACGGGCAGTTTGCCCAAGGATCAAGTCCTCAGACAGCTCTAAACAAAATCTGTGTGTTGCCTTTCTCATGTCTAGGTGTTTTTCTCTAATGACACATATTTTAAATGTAACTAGTAATCTTTTTGAAAAAAAACCATCTTACTGCTGTATTTATCTCACCAAATCAAAACTGGTTTTACGTTAATTTCACAGGACCCCCTGAGTCTCAAATGCATCTTCTGAGACTAAAAATAATAAACTTTGGCATACTAGGAAATGAATATGGGAATGACATCAAATATACTGGACTTCATATCAACATTAATGGAGGTCTTGTGTCTTTTTTTTGTAATTTGTACTTAAGAGAGCTTGCCTTTATTTGTATAAATATAGCATTACAGAATATGAAAATCCTACCACTGAATTTTGCACTTGCCTATTTGATGATAAACATTGTCTTGGTATCTGACAGCTGCATGATAAAAGCTTTGGTATTTGCAGGAGAACAACAAGGATGCTTGGTAGAGTAGGATGGTTTAATTTCTTCACACCACTTGCTGCTACTGGAATTCTGACATTTTTTTCCTCCTTTATCTTTCCTTCTTTCACTTTCAAAAGGTAATCTACCACTGCCTTTTTGCTTTCATGACTGCTGCTGATCTTTAACAAGCCCTGTAAACATTACACTAGGTTGTGGGGTTTGTACACTTTTTACAAATAAGGAAGCTGTAGAGCTGGCGAATGTTCCCAGATCAGTGAAGCTTTTTTAATTGTGTAAAACCCCAAAAGAATGGCTCTAAAGGGACAAAAAGGATAGCCGTTACAGAAATGTCCTTTCCTGAAGGGCTGTTGCCTTTTTCATAGAGTTCCCCTATAATCCCAGTTCTACTTCTCATTTCCCTTTTCCCCATAAAGTGATGGCTAATGTGCTTCATGCACTAGAAGAACAAGTGTGGTACTCTGAATCATTTCCACCAGCTTTAGTCTCCAGACCAGAACTGTTGATCCGGTTTGCATTGATTGCTCTCCCCCACCCCTTCTCCTTCTTGCTTCTGTCTATATGGAACATGATAAAGCTGAGATGTACCCTGAGTGTGCTTTTTTTTTAATGTTTAATACATTTGAGTATTTAATTTCAAGCCTGACATTAAATTTAACAAGTTCAATAGTTCTTAAAAAAGTCATTAATCAAACACTTTGACATTCCTATTCAAACACAGCTTTCCGGTCTGTCTCTGAAATGTAGCAATGCTGCTGCTTCGCATGTGTGTTAAAACTGTAATGGCCTATGTGACAGTGTCCAACATGCTGTGATGTTCCCAAAGCTTAAGATTCACTTCAGTTTTGGAGGGTGGAAATCTACATGGAATCAAGTGAGTCATTCTGATATTAACAAGATGCCAAGTGCTATAGTTGCCAGCTGATGGTGGATAAGTGCATTGTTACTGGAATGCTGATGCCTCTTCCATGCTTTTCCTTCTCAGAGGGCTTAAATAATCTTTTGAAATCATCTTGGGAATTTTAATCCTTACTAAGCACAGTGTTTTTTCTTTGGTTTGCCTCTTTCTACTAACCCTACAGTATTTCTTTGACATTGCTCCGTCAGAGATTATGGCATCTAGATAACTGAAAGTAATAACCTGGTGGTGTTTCTCATTGAAAGAGAAAAGAAAATCCTGTTTGTGGGATTCTACAAAAAAAAAACCCCTAAGCACTGACATTGCACTGCCTAAGTGCACATGGGGGATCCAGCTTCCAAAGACAACTAAAAGAATTTTTCTTTTTTTTTTCTTAAACTGAATGTGCTTAATCTACTGTCTTCTGTAGCCTAAATGTTTTGTGGGTCACTTCTGTCACATTGGCTAAAAAATTTAGCCTTGTAAGAACTCCTTGTCTATGTAGTATTAGTTTCAAACATACCTACCATATTTAAGGAAATGCAAAATACATTTTATTGTCTAACGCCTTTCTGTTTTATAGGATAGCTAAAGAGCAACTTCAGTGAAATGAAGTCTTCCTTCTTGCAGCTGATCAGTCAGAATTTTAAACTGGGATGTAATGGGTTGGGTCACAGACACAGTTTTTGGGGGCTGCGTGTGTGTTTGTGTCACAGGGCAGACAGCTTAGTTTCCAGTTCTGACATTCATTCTTCCAGTACCAAGCTACCTCTCTGGGTCTGAATGACCAGCTCCTTACAATACTAGGCTGACGTTCTCAAACTGGCATATGCTAAAAAAGTATCATCTAGCTTAGTTTTTCACTTGTCAAAGAAATAATTTGAGGTTTTTTGTTGTTTTAAATGTCTCATTGGTTCCCATCAAGCTGTTAGGAATAAAAGAGGAGCATATTTGGGTAGATTATGGTCTAAAAGATGTATTTCTAACCTGGGCAGCCTGCCCAGTCCTAGAGATAGCAATGGGATAGTTTTATTATTTAAAAACCAACTTAAACACCTGTAATTTGCTCTGTTATTTAGTAGACAGTATACAGTGCAAGTATGTAATAAGTTTTGTATCTTACCTTGTATTATAAAATTTTGTAGTAGGCAAAACTAGTCTTATAATGCATTAGTCAATAATGAACTCAAATGGGCAGGTCTAGATAAGGGCATGTGAACCTTTCTTCTAATACATCTGGGCATGCTGTCTGCAGCAGGTCTTTAACTTCTGTTCACAAACCTTTGCTGCACTTGTAGCCTAATGGGACTGTTTTGATACAATCCTTTCATTTTACCATAAAACGTGAGGGGGGAAAAGCAGCTGGAAAAGTTTTCTTGGGCATATGCTCTCTAGTGCTGTATTCATCCAGCCTTTCTGATCCTGTTGAAGAAGTCTTGATATTTCTTCTTGGTTTTGGAAGACAATGTGGATTCTTATTCTTCAGTGGCAATAAGCAGGTTTAATCTCAAACCGGTTTCATTTCTCTTATGAAAGATATGAAATTACCCTGAGAGGATTTTACAACCGATGTTAGGAAGAGGAATTTCTACTTAGCAATGTTGTTTTTCTCATGGAACTCGAGATGTGAATTCTATGGTCAAGTTTGTACATACAATTTGAAAGATAGTGAATTGGAAGCCTAAGATGGATGGCTGTGGTATCTGACCTGATTTTGATCCCTTGGATTTGATCCATGTTTTACTGTTTTGTGCATGCTCTTTCAGTGTCTGCAACTTTTGATTTAGCAAGTGTAACCTAGTGCATATAAAAAAAAAAGCCACAAAACAAACAACTGTGTTGCTACTCTACTGACGTTATATTTTAATTGGACTATTGTATAGCTTAGAGGATGGGCCACAAGGGAACAGCCAATTACTCTGTGTATATGTCTAAAAGCCTTTTTGTTACAGAATACTGATTAAGATTGTATAACTTCATATTGTTTCATGTTATTGATTTCCACCAACCCCAAGTCGATGGTCTCATTAATTGACAATTATGTTTTCCCCCCATGTTTCAGAAAATTGACATGAGTAACCCAAGGTGTTAAGTTCGATCTGAGCTAGGTATCACTGTGCCTATTTAATCTTTAACAAGACCCATTAGGCTCCTGTCCTGGTTTTGCTCGGACAGAATCATAGCCAACCATGGTATGCAGGCCATTTAGAGTCAGTCAGGAGCTTAAGCTAGGAGGGGCAAAAGCCAGGGCAGCTGGCTCAAGCTGGCTAACAGGTGTATCCCATACCATAAACATTATGCTCATTATAAAGGGGGAAGTTTACTGAAGATGGGGGGACTCCGCCTCCTCTCAAGGGTCACCATCCTTGGAGGAGCTAGCTCATCATCCTGCTCCTGAGGACTGCTTTCCCATGTATTGTGACGGCTGCATGTTCACTGAGCTGAGTATAACTTCGTATACTTTATGTTGGCATTAGTATTAATATGAGTTTTGCTGTTTCATTAAATCTGTTTTCATTTCAGTCCACGGGTCTCTTCTCCTTTTCCCAGTTCCCCGTCTCGGCTGGGGAGGGGTCATCAAGTGATAGAACAACTGCTACAGTTTAAGCCCCACATACGGGCTAAACATAGACATCTCCCTGTTTTAATTTTTCATAGGCCATAAAGACATCTCCACAGGGAGGCTATGACCCTCTCAGTGTAAGGAGAGCAAAGATAGTCTTTACAGAAGTAACAGGGAATACTTGTGGCAGGGCTTTTTGCCCATCTGTGCTGAGAGGTGGAAATTGATATTTTGCCTATCATAGATGCTGCAGTAAAGTTTGGGGCCATGGACATATACCAGCTTACTTGAGTTGTACCTTTAATTTGTTTCACTGAGTGTGTCTTGCTGGAGTTGGATAGAAGAAGTGAAATCTTTGTCTTGCATGTCAGAGGTGAGAATGTTTGAAACCTAAAGCACAAAACTAACTCTTTTGGATGTAGGGACCTTGTGTATAAAACGTGAAGCTGGGGTTTTAGTTTTGTTAAAGATTGCCTTTGTTCAGGACTCTAGCTTCCAAAAAATATTTGCTTGTCTGTCTTATGTAAAGCAGTCAGCCTTTAATTAATGGTATGTTACATCTACCCTTCTAGCAGCTTTCTTTAGCTCTTCTAGCTGTCACTACCTAGTCCTCCAAGTTCCCTGTCCCACTAGACATGACAACACAGTTCCTTAATTTCAGTCGTAGTGAAAGTGGCAACACAGAGCTGGAGGATGTCAACGTGCTGATAGTGCCACGGCCCCATCTCTTCATGAACTTTCCCAGCAGTCCTCAACCATAATGAACAATGAGGTCCTCTTACATCTTCAGAAGAGATGCTTCAGGGCGAAGAAGCAGTTGGCACGACAACCCTTTGTGTTTAATCAGAGAAGCAAAAATTGAGCTACTTGAGAGCAGCTCTACCTAACCCAGCTAAGCTATGTCAGTGGGATTTCATTCTAATCAGTGGCATCAAAGGTTTTCTCATTGTGCATACTGTTTGTTCAAGCAAAGAGCAAAAATTAACAATGCTATGGTGCTTGATTTTAGTTGTTCCTTGGTCTCATGCAGTGGCTCAGTGCTATGAAGTTAATTGTATGCAAGGGTTATAAATTTGCAGATCCTCAAAAGAATTGTTGTTTTCCACAGTCCCTATCCTCTTGTGCACTTCTGTGTCCCACTGTACTCCACTTGCATGCTCTTGAGAAAAGCATGGTGAATTGCATTTGTCTTGGAAAGGTTTGTCTTCTGGCTGTTGTCTGACACTGCTGCCTCCCCTACCTGACGTGCGCTGGTGAGAGTAAGTGGGTCCTGTAAGTACTCATCATTGTGAGCTGGAGGGAAACTTGCGTGCCAATATAAATGAATCTAGGTTGGAGCGTGTGGTGCCATATGCCTGTCATTGCTTTGAAACCTCCTACTTGTTACTGGACAAATTCAAAGGCAAAGAGTAACTTACACTTACTTCTGCAAGGCCAAAAGTCAGGTACTTGACTGCAAGTGTAGAAAGAGATGAAAAATTTCATATTATTCTTTTCAAAGATTTACCAGGAACTTCACTGAGTCTCTTAAAAATTATTAGTTAGAGACAATCTCCCAGGGCCTACCCCAACCAATAGTACTCTGTCTTATTTTGCAGAACTCATCTTTCTGTCTTCTTGTTGTAGTTCTGTTTCACTGGGTAACCTCAGTAACTCAAAATTAGGTTATCTTGAGAGAGTTTCTTAGGAAGATAGTGTTAATTTAGGTTAAAGTAGTCTTCAGAATGTCTTGGGTACTTTTGAAGTAGAGACTATAATCCCTCTTTCCCAAAGGTTATTAATTCATTGATTATTAATTGTATCAATGTTATCCTTAAGAACTTGTGGCTAGGACCCAAGGACTGCAAGTTTTAGAGCTGTCCCTTTTTATGTTCTAAGTACTTTCTTTCTTTTTTTTTCCTGATGTGGATTTTAATGAAAGATCATTATAATTTGACTTTGAAATAATATTTTGTTTTGCTGCCGCTAAGTATATCACTGTAAATATCTACCGTTTTATTTTATTCATTCAATCTCTCTAAGAACAAAGGAGATTTATAGTTCAATTACAGACACTTCGATCTTTAATGAGTTGTGATAGAGGAGATAGTAGCAATCTTCAGTGAGCCAGAATTTGTTACCGCAGTTTTCCAAAGAAACAGTTACAACGTTTATTATGTTGATGAGTTTAAATATTCATTTGAGTTTCTCTTCAGGTTAAATAGGGGATCCATTTGAAGTTGATTTCAAAAATTCTGCTGACTTGAAAAGCATCAGAATTTCACCCTCCGTTTCCTCTTTTCTGCCTTAGAAAAACATTACTTTCCCTTTAGCTATTGCATCAGGAAAAGTATGTTTTTGAAATAAATTACTGTACACACATTACATGCATGCAGCGATATACCCATGTTGATTTCCCATAGCCTCAGTTTTAATTCTTGTGTTGATCTGTTTTAGGATTGAATCTCTCCTGTGTTTCGTTTTGGAATGAGAGAATATTAAGGAAGAGGTGGTTGGTTTGGGGTTTTTTTGTTTGGGAGTTTTAGTGTGTTTTTTTTCAGAGGGGAAGGATCTGTTTTTAACACCCACCTTTGCTTTATTTGGTTTTACTTAATGTGTTTGGAAGAATAAAGGGTACAATAAACTTGAAGATTTTTGAGTTTCTTGCTGAATGGATTTGAAGCTTGGTAGGTCTGCTTTTTTTTTTTTCTTTAATGCATTGACACTGGCTGAATTGATGTGAAGCCTCAGGCCTTCCACTGCTGGATTTGTCTAAAGCATGAAGAATCTCATTATTACAGAGTGCACTTGAAGCTTGAAGTATAGAGAGTATGATGACTACATTGGTGGTTAACTTCGGCATCCTATGAGTCAGTGTCATCAGTGCATTTAATGTCTAAGTTTGTGCCAGCATTCGCATTCATGTGCTTGAGTGATGGCAGATGATAATGACTCATGCTTCATTTACTGGTGTCCTATCACTTTTACTTTGGCTTCATGGACTTTTTGTTGAATCTCAAAGAGCAATTACTGTGAAAGAATGAAGTCTCTGTGCATGAAAAAGGGTCAGAGAGTTCAGAGGGACTCTGAACACTTTTACCAAAAAACCCAGGATGTTTTTCTTTCTTAGGTTTTCCTGAAATACTGATTTGTGTCATGTCTTCTGGTTTCATAAGAGTAGTTTAAGATCCTGTGTTGCAGGTTGACAGAAATTCATAAGGTAAGGTGGCTGTGCTCTTTTGTCCACTTCGTGGTTGAAAAGTGAAGTAGATGTGATTGCTCTAGTTTAAAAATTAGAATAAACAGGAGCTGTAATGTTTAAATACGTTACACCAAAAATGGTTCCACAATTTCCATGTATATCGGAAAAATACAGTATTGTACTAGTAAAGATCTGGAGAGGTTTTAAGCTTGTTATTACTTAAATAATGCTTTAATAAGTTACATTTAATTTATGAATTATTTATTATTTAAATTCAGGACTCTTAAAAAATACTAGACAAGAGACTTCTGTCAGATGTCTGGCACTCACCATCCTACTTGCTCTCACTTCCCTGTTGTCTTTCCTGGCAGAAACAGTGCAGAAAGATGTGGTTGGTGGCATAACCATGGGAATGTAAAGCAGCCAAACCAGTACCTGTTCTAAAGCTGCGTTTTGTTGCAACATCACATGGTCTCAAAGTCACGAAAAAGTTGACCACCTTGATGTATTTCTCAAAGGGGTGTAAGATAAGGGGCATCCATGGCAGTTGAATATAGAAGATTGCAAAAAGGAAGTGTTAGGTCGGATTTGGAGATCAGAAAGTATTTTCTGGCATGACCAGTCAAACATCTGTGAGAGGTCTGGGATTTTTGTTTTACTCAAGTCAGATGCAGAGTTTTGCAAATTGTGTTGGTGTGTATGAACAACTGAAACTGTTTTCCCATTTGTGGGGCTGAGAACTGTAAACACAATTATCTGCTCGTGGAAGTAAAAAGACCCATTAGAGAATGTTGGGTCAGTAGCAGATTTTCAAGGAAGCCTAGAGATGTTCGTGTTGCCTGCAGGTGCCTTTCTTCCTCCTGTTGAGAAAGAAACTGAGGCCAAAGCAACTTAGAAGGTCTAATGCCTGCACTGTAAGGCAGCCTTGCATATAGTTTCAAAAGGCTTGCAGAGCGATGGCTGTGGTCCTTTAAAAATAAGGAAGCTGATATAAATACTAGTTCTCAGTTCTTTTCCCTGTAGGGATACTGAAAAGGAAAGCTTGGGAAACAGCTCCCTGCCACAGCAGCCGCGAACTGGTGGTGTTGCTTAGAGGACAAGGATGAAGCTGTACAAGATGGTTGGATCTCATTCTGACTGTGAAACTTGTTGATATTCATCAACTGAAGAGTTAAAATTCCTGTTCTAGATGTTGTGCCGTATGCTATGTACGTTTGCAGTACTCCGCGGGGAATGGTGTGCGTTTATCTCACTTTCAAAAACCCTGAATGAGTACATATGCACGTTAGCTGGCCTCTCCTCTGCTCAAGGCAGTTTGCCATTACAGACTGGTGTTTCTAAGGTGGTGCAACATTTGCGGCATCGGTAGCTCCCTGACTACTGATAACTTGGGGGTGGCTTCTGCAACTGGTTGCATTTTAGGGGGCAGTCGTTTGAAATCTGTCCTTCTTAAAATACAATTTTGGATCAGAACTTAATTACAGCCTAACGGGTAATGATACCAACTATGCTGAAAGACACTAGTGTACACTTACACAAGCCTGGGAGGTATACTCATGGTTTTTCTTAAAGACCAGACAAATAGATAGCTAAGGCATAAGCTGGATACGCAATCTTAACTCTGCAACAAAATCACTGTGTTTTTTTCAGTATCTAGGCTACTTGTCTGCACGGAGAAGTTTGGAGCTCTGCTCACCCCTATTAGGGCTGTGTCCTGCCTGAATGCACACAGACGTACTGGGCTCTTGGAGGCAGTATTTCTAATTGTGTATGTTTGCCTTTGGAACAAGATAGACTTTTTTTTCCTCTGACTTTGTTACTTGATGCTTTTAGCCATCAATCTTTCTTTCAATTGATTTGAAAAATTAAAAGCAATTAGAAAGTTTTAATAAAAGACTGAACATCAGGTAAACTTGCTACCCATTAACAAAATCACCAGAAGACAGTGCTTCCTGTAGGGAGTTAGAGGGGATGTAAAGAGAGCAGAGTTGGAGTTTCTTCCCTGAATTATCATTATGCTGTGTAATGAAGCAGAAGCTTACACAGCCATGAACTAATTTGTTATGGCTCCTCATGAGGTCTGCAGTCCAGCTGGAGAGAGGTAAAGAGAAGACAGTACTTTGTTAGGAAAGGGAAGGAAGAAGCTTTCTTTAATAACTTACTGGAGATTTTGGGTTTTCTAATGCCATCTTTGTTCAAAAGCCATTTGAATTAAATCAGTTGTGCTTCATCTATAAATTGCTAGTGCCTTACCTCCTTCCTTTTTTAAAAAACATTTCTCTTTTTTTTTCAACATCATGAGTGCAAAAGAGAAGGTGACTAAATACCGACAAGTGATGCTGTTCGCACACTGTAGCAATCTGTTACCAGCTTTAATGGTAGGATGCTCTTTCAGATCTGTTTAAATGAGAAATATGTTTATCACAAGGGTGCTGAGCTGTGCTGCCTTTTTGATTCCTTAATTTTTAATGTGTAATGATTCTGCTGAAAGCTCTTCCCTTCCCATTTTTCTTAAGGCACTGCTATGTTCATTAAGAGCAGCACTGTTGTAAGGTGCCATGTGTTGCTGCTGTATTAAATAATATATATTTGCAAACTGCATTTAAAATGATGTTTTGAAGTTGTTTCCCATGAGCAAAACAGAGGAACTGCTACTTTGTCCTTAATTCACCTTGTTACGTTACAGATCGCAAGAAATACCAGAACAGAAACATTTGGAGAAAGTGGTTTTCTGCTTGTGTTTATCACATGCGACCTGTTGCTTTTAACACAGGTTGTGGAGAATTTAGTAGTAGATTTTTTTATTAACAAATCTTAATTTATTTTGAAATGAGAACTCTGATGAGACATGCTTAGAGAAGAATTTAATCCTGTAGCTCAGAAATCTCTGAAACTTTTTTCTGGAAACACAAGTAAGGGTTTCATCTTTGATTCTAACAGCCTTGATGTGGAAGACAGGTCTTTCAAGGTCTTCACACAAGTTTGATGCACCAGGTACTTGAAGTTAGGTTTCCTGCCTGATGGCTCACCATTCTAGTAGATGAGGTCTGTGTATGTATCCCTTTAACAAATGCAATATTTAGCTTTTTACACACGAAAAGGGTATCTTTATTGTTTGTCTTACTCTTTCTTTTAGAGTTCCTTCTTTAGGATTATGAAGTCCTCGACTGAGATTTCAACACCAAAACAAGCATATGTGCTAGCATGAATCACAATTGCTACCAGCTTTGTTTGCAAGTGGTCCCAGAGTGCCGCTCTGCCTCTGAACAATCTGGCTTTTCTGGCATGGGGCTCATCTGCTTTCCCTTGATACGGAACAGAGATTTTTTTTCTGAAGTCCTTCATTGCTCAACACCTTTCCCTCCCCTGCATGAAGAGCAGCAAACCCAAGAGCACAGAGCCAAAGTCTGTCATTTCTCTTTAGTTTCCCAAGGACATTTTGGAGGAAAAAAAAAATCCAATTCCTGTGTTGCAGCAAAGGGAATGATACCTGCTTGTCACTGCTAACCATTCTAGCTGTTTGCTAGCTCTCTTAAAGTGCTGGTGGTACTTAGAAACAGCACTGGAATACTCCGAACTTTTAGGTATTTTTTACATACCTGGAGAGTGCGACAGAGTTCTTCTGGCTGTTTTAGACAACCAGTATCCTCTTGCTGGAAATAAATACGCAGAACATTTGTACTTCCATTTTGATTTTGAGTTTGTCAGAATGAGCTTGGACAAATTTGCACTAGGGGATATTTAAATAGCAAAGGTGTCCACAGCACACACTTGTGAAGAACCATATGCTGTTTGTATGATTTGAATCTGCTGGTGTTCCTTGCCCCTTGCTTTTGTATGGGAAAAGATGGTGAAGAACTCTTCTGTTTGTCCATGTTTCTCAGGTTTATTTGCATGCCTGGCTCCGGAGACTGTGTCTACTGAAGTTCAAGTCAAATTATCGGTAACTGGTCATCAGGTTCATAATTTATCCTGTGCAGACTGCTTAAGTCTCCGTTTGCTGAAATCTACAAAAATCAGTAGAAGGGCAAAACCAAAGCAGAAACTCCCTAGTGAATAAAATGCCAAAGATAAATGAAACGCTAGCCTCAGCAAAGGTAGTCAGTATTGCCTTGCAACTGAATGCTGGTACTGTCTGGCAGGTGTTTTAATGCTTAGAGTATACTAACCAGTGGTTCAAAAAAACTGTTGAATTTTGGATCATGACCAAAAATAATGCATTAATGTCTCTTGAAGTAGGAAGACAGTCTCCAAACTGCTGAAGCTGAGCACTGACAGGAAAACTCTGAATTGATAATTAGGAGAAAAATGTAACTAACTTGTGAGATTCCTCACTATGGTGGGTATCACTTCTCGAGTTTTATGAATTTGTTTGTTGAAATACGGTATTGAGGAATAGCAGGAAAAAAATGTAATTTGTGAGTAAATCTCTACAGAGGACTGCCTTTTTGCTTTACTCATCCTGGATGAGTGTGTAGACCTTGTACAAGAACACTGTATGCACTTCTGACTACAACTACATATATTAAAAAAATGCACATACAGAGTGGTGGAAATAAAAGCTTTGCTAGACTGAAGAAAAAATAATCTCATAAGCAAACAGATTATACTGAATGTACACAAAAATAAAGAGTAATGACCATTGTCAGGCAAAAGGAAGCGATCTATTTCATTGCATAAAACTGTAATATATGTGGCTGGCAAAAAGGAGAAGGGAAAATGATTTCCTTCTCTCTCACACAATAGAATCCAGAACAATGATTCTTTTGTATGATTAACTCTGCCAGGTTCTAAAAGTGGATCTGCATGGTTCCAAGTTGGTAGATATTGTCCCCACTTGCGTTGTTGGCTAAATGAAAATGCTTCCCTGAGAGCTTGTTTGATAGCTCCTCCGATCACTCCATATAACAAGAGGATTAATCTCTCAATATCTGTTTGGTGTTAACACACCATTTTGATTTCAGAGTAGTAAAACAATATGCTATTGCAACAGATCAAGCATTGCTAGACCATTAATATGTACCTTGGGTACATGAGAAAGTACTTGTTCTTAATTTAAAAGTAAAACTTCACCATGGCTTAGATATATTGGAGGATAACTGAGCCAGAGAATGTTTTAATTTTGTTCTTCTGAAGATCATCTTGAGTTGATTTTGATTGCTGTGTATAAAGTACTGTTTAAATATATAACTTTCCTTTGTATATATGAATATATAAATTTCCTCCCTTCCCATCAGCCTTCCCCAATGGAGCTAACAGAGCAACTCCCTTTAAAATCTAAATAGGCAGCTGCTAAACTGCCTATTTTAGGCAATGTGCTTAAACCTTAAATAAAGGTTAAGATCTGATGTGTTTAGGAACAACAGCTTAAGGTGTTACCAGCTACAGCCATGTGTTTTGCTCTAAGTGACTATCCCTGTAGTACATGATAGTGGGAAGTGCATCCTTTGCTTATCTGCTTCAGACCAGTCCACTTTGCTGTCTTAGACTGCTGAAAAAGGTGGGTTTGAGTTGGATTGTGAAGCAAGGTACAGGCACACACACTGGCTTGGCTCTGTAATGGAGGTTGTGACCTCTGAAAGTGGTAACATTCCCACATCTATTTTCCTGGTGATTTTTTCGGAGATACAGCATTGCTTTCATAAGTCACCTCATTTGTAGTTTGGCTTTGTGTCATAGAGTGCAAGGATCACTTGCCCCCTAAAGACAGGAGGGTGTCGGCACTCCAATATGTGCTCAAAATAGTGCCCTCAAAGATGCATAGCTGAAAGAATGGTGTATATCAAAACCCTTGCTTTTCTTCACTGTTTTGTTAACACATTTGAAACCTAGATTGAAACCTGCTTTCGGATGATGTTCTTTCTCTAGTGTTGCCTTATTTACATAGATAAGCAGGTTCATTGGCTGCTTGGCACCAGTAAGCTGATACACGTGTGTGTGTGTGTAGTGACTGCATCAGTGGATACGGGAAGAGCTACGCATTTAATCTATCTGGACTTCTGTAAGGCCTTTGACACAGTCCCCCACAACATCCTCTCTAAATTGGAGCTATATGGATTTGATGGATGGGCTGTTCAGTGGATAAGGAATTAGGTGGATGCCTCCAGAGGGTAGTGGTCAATGGCTGGCTCAATGACCAGACGGAGGTCAGTGATGAGTGGTGACCCTCAGGGGTCTGTATTGGAACCACTAGTATTTAATTTTGTCATCAGTGACATAAACAGTGGGATCGAGTGCACCTTCAGCAAGTTTGTCGTTGGTGTGCATGAGGGCTGGCATGCGACCCAGAAGCACCTGGACAAGCTCAAGAAGTGGGACCATGTGAACTTCATGAGGTTCAACAAGGCCAAGTGCAAGGCCCTACACCTGGATCGCAGCAATCCCCAGTATAAATACAGGCTGGGGGATGAAGGGCTTGAGAGTAGCCCTGCAGAGAAGGACTTGGGAGTACTGGTGGATGAAAAACTGGACATGAGCAGGCAAGTGCGCTTGCAGCCCAGAAGGCCAACCGTATCCTGGGCCACATCAAAAGAAGTGTGGCTGGCAGGTTGATGAAGGTGATTCTCTCCTACTGTACTCTGGTGAGACCCCACCTGCAGTACTGCATCCATCTCTGGAGCCTTCAGCACAGGAAAGACATGGAGCTGTTGGAGCAGGTCCAGAGGAAGGCCACAAACATGATCAGAGGGATGGAGGACCTCTCCTGTGAGGAAAGCCTGAGAGAGGTTGGGTTTGTTCAGCCTGGACAAGGGAAGGCTCTGGGGAGACCTTGTTGTAGCCTTTCAACCCTTAAAGGGAGCTTATAAGAAAGGTGGGGACGGGTTTTTTAGTAGGGCCTGTTGTGATGGGAGAAGGGGTAATGGTTTTAAACTAAAGGAAGGTAGATTTAGATATAAGGAAGAGATTGTTTACAATGAGGGTGGTGAGACCCTGGAACAGGTTGCCCAGAGAAGTGGTAGATGCCCCATCCTGGAAACATTCAAGGTCATGTTGGATGGGGCTCTGAGCAACCTGATCTAGTTGAAGATGACTTTCCTTATTGCAAGGGGGGTTGATCTTTATGGGGCTAGATGATCTTTAAAGATCCGTTCCAACCCAGACTATTTTATGATTCTATGTGGGTTGTTAAAAACCCACAAAATCTTAATCTTCACAGTCCTCAAAGCATTACAGAGTCATAATGGAGCTGTACGTTACGCTGCAGTTTGGCACCCTCCTCCTCCAGAAGGTTTCTTTCTTGAAAGCAAAAGATAACAAACTTGTAAGTAATAAGTTATATTTATTTACATAAATTACGTAGTCAGATTCTCTGCTTCAATTCTGTTTGTAGCTTGTCCTCAGCCCGCTGTTATGCTAGGGCTCTGCTATTCTGAACAATAACTTCATATTTTTCTAAAAAGTTGTACTGACCCTTTAACTTCAAATAACGTTAAAATAAATATAGCCTTCCAAACCTGCATTTAAAACCAACTAGTGGAAACAAGAGACACTTGTAATAAAGTTGTGTGAGAGCTCCAATGCTCTTGTCTTCAGCTTTCTTCCTAATGTCTGTCACTTGGCAGTTTCTGTAATTCTGAAGTTTTCCTAAGTTGAATCTAACACTGTGTTCTATTGTATTTTGTTTGACTTTATATAGGCTGAAGTAGTGCCTCTTTTCACTGTACTCTGTTGCTTTTCCTGAGAAGTCTATGGATAATACAATCTTGCCTCACTGTGAGAGCAGGGGCTTTGACTGTTTTTCTGTATTATGAGGCAGCCAAGATGAAATCTTTGCTCTCGTAGAAAGTACTTTATCCTAGCTCACGCTGATTCAGCAGTGCAGATACTGAATCTGTGCTCCCTGCTTTGCGAGCTGACATTCTAATCTTTTTCTCTAGTCTCAGTCCCCCTCCAATTTTGAGAAATACTGAGTCAGAACAGCATTTTTCTTCACACTTCTTGTCTATCTTTAATGCTGATGAGATAGGTACACTGTAGATCTACCATGCCCAAAGGCGGATTGGGCTGTACTTTACACTATGATCAGTTAACTGAACTTCTAGGTGGAAAGCCTCCAACAGGTTGGCAGCCTTTTCTGTTTTCACCACAGCAAGAAGCATGGGTGTGTTTGGGTCTTCGTTCCAGGGACAATTTGTAATGCTAGTGAAACTGTACAACTATCTGCAGGATATACCATGTCTTGGAATTCCACAACCCTAAACAACCTTAGTCTCTAGTCTTTTTCCTCTAGGCTGTATTGTTAGGTACCACAGGCAGCATATACTTTTAGAAAGTTACCTATTTTGTTTTTATTATTGAGCCAATTAGTATCTGAACTCTTTCATGCTAATATTGAAGATTTGGGGACTTCCTCAAATTATTTATTGGCAGATACATTATGTCTCTGATGTTAAGCCATTCACTTGTAGGGCAGCTATACTGCTGTCGGTGGAGAATTTAGGAGTTATGTTTTTTTTCTACTTTTACAAGCTGCCCCTGTCTTTGGAGAAGCATACTATTGGGCACACAATACGTAACACATACAAGAAAACTAGGACATATTCTGGTAGCACAGATACAGTAATTAAGTTTAGTATAGTTTAAATGGAAGCTCAAAGTAATGAGTAAGTAGGATACTTAATATGAGAACAACTGAAAATAATCTTAGGAGAGGAAAAGTTTTACAGTAATGGAGACTGGTTGTACTCTTCTTCATTCAAGTTATCATAAAGTCAAGTTCTGGGAGAGTATCAGTGCAGGAGGGCAATGACTGTAGTCTGCGTTGGGAGGAGGGAATTCTTTGTTTCCTCTTCATTATTTTTCCTGCTCTCCACAGATTTTGGTCCGGGAACCTGAAATGCTCTTTGGGGAACTTTACCCTAGGCTGGAAGCTGCAGTACAAAGTGGTGGTGGGACTCCTTTCCCTCCCTCTTACCTTCTCAAGGCAGGGAAACCCATTACATTGGTGTGATTCTTCCATGCATTTTCAGTACCAACAGACACTGCCACCACCCCTTCCCTTGCTACCCCCAACTCAACCAACAGAGTTGCACCAGGGATGCAGTGGTATGATTCAGATGGGTTCTGTTCACTCTATTTTAATTTTGGGAAAGGAATTCTTAAATCCAGTTATATAATAGTGACATATAACCACCATGTTTTCCTTGCCACCTCACACCATGACATTGTTTCTTTCTGTGACTAAGTATGTGCTTTGTGAGGCAAACAGTCCCCATGTTAAGGGAATATGAATCTCTCCGACAGGTTTAATGCAAGTGGTAACCTCACCGAGTTAGGTTGCGAGTCCAAGGCTGCTGTTTGATTCTGTAACTTTTATAAAAGAGGGTTAAAGGTAGAAAAGACCTAGAAGTAATACTGTCCATCCCTCAGTTAATGCTTGGGTCATGAAGCATTAGATCCTAGTGGCATTTGTTAATGCTGCAGCATGAGATTGTCCAGACTGATGTGTTTGTCCACCTGTCATCATCTTGGCTTGGAAAATGGTGTCAGATACAATCCTCATTCTTGTGCTTTGTGCTCACAGGTTATTGTTGCTGGTTTCAGCTACCATTGCATCAGGCAAAGAAAATAGACCTATTCCTCCCCACTCAAATTCAATTACAGCTTTGGTTGTGGGTATCAAATTCATTCATGATACTTCATAGCATCAGAGAACAAAAATAGTCTGAAGATATTTGTCATAGCCATAGGCTGCAATATTATAGCGACTCATTTCTATGCGCAGTAAAGTATTAGGGAGGGAGAAAAAGGGGGAGATGAAGCAGTGTGCAGATGCTGCGCAAGGCCGTCTAATGTGTAGAAATAGATGAGCAGTTTCTGTGGGGCCAGGCCTTTACTCATAGGAAACCTTGAATTTGTTGGATTTGTTCAAAGTGATTTGATGTGTACCCTTTCCTGTCACGCAATGTGCTGTGTTCAGATATTGCAATGCATCTGTTGTGACAGGTAACGGTAGATTTGGGGAGTCATATGAATAGAGAAGTGGGGAAGCTGAGCTATTCATAATTCTCTTTCAGGATGGCTACCAGAACACAGCCACTTTATTCACTCAGTTTATCTTTTAAAGAGAAAAAAAGTACTCTGGCACTCTGTGTATTAACCTTTGCTGAAAACTCGCCTAGTATTGTTGCTGCTGCTCTCGGACGTCTTTCTGTCTGGGTCTTTATTGCTTTTTTGTTGTATCCTATCTGTAAATGTTTTTTGTGTTCCTTGAGATAGGAAGCATGGCTGTCTATTTTGGTCGACTTGTAGAGGCTTTTTGAGTGCTTCTTCAGGAAGAAAAGGTGAAATAGAAATGTGCCTGCCGACTAGCAGAGAGGTTGCTTCCTCCCTGTTGAAAGCTTGCGTGTTGATAACCTGTACAAACAGGAGTGGATCTGGGGAGAGCTCTGTGCAAAATTCCTCCTTCACCACACCTCTTCCTGCTGTATAGGCCTTGTTAGAGTAAGCCATGACTGAATTAGCATTTCGGGGATAGTGCAGTGTCTTAGATGGTTTTTGTTTTGTATTTTGTGTGTAGGTTTTCTTTTCCTCCTGTCCGTGTCCTATTAATTAGTTAGTGCTGTGTGGAAAATCTGATCTGCTTGCTGATTGTTGTCTTCATTATTGAGTTGTATTACTAAAGCAGTGTCATTATCCCAAGAACCTACTTTTATGTCTTTAATAAATTAACTCGTACTACTTTACACATGGTGTTTGATGGAAAAAGCTCAAGATGAGGGAGCAAGTTTCCTCAGTGTGTTGTGCTAATGTTCTGGTGTCCTTTGAGCTACTGGTCCTTGAGCCATAGGCATAAGGAACACAAACATTTAAATAATGGCTTTTCAGTGAAAAAACGGGAGTGTGTTACAGTGGGTACCTCATCATTGCAGAGTGGAATGAATGTGTCCATTTGAATCATAAAGCTTGATGAATAGACTGATGGATTTTTTTTTTTCTCCTTGAAGTGAATGCGTGTTTATGTTCATGTTGTATGTGTATCTGTTCCCAATATCAGAAATAAAATGGGAGAGTTCCTTGCTCAAAGACAGGCGGGCTTTTCTCTTGTGCTTTAGCTTCCAGTTGTCATACAATCTCATTATGCATTTGTGCATTGAATGACTTCTACCACTAGGACAAAATAAATAACAACCTTGGAAGACTTTCTTAAAAATAGTCTAGAAAGTAGAAGCTGAAGTTGAAAGAATTCTTGTCTATTATTTCTCTTTTTTTTAACCTTACTTCCCAATCTTAGCTCACAGTCTTAAACTGAATCACAGCTTGTATAATACAGCAAGTTTAGCGAGTGAGTTGATGCTTGTTCCTAGTTCTTCATACCACACTTAGTAGAAATTAGTTTCTTGAGTAGTTGGGCTCTAGGGCAAATCTTATGTGCGTGCTCACAGTAGGAATGACCACTCAATCCAGAATGACAGAGCAGCAAAACTAGTGGGGAGTGTGTAAGGTGGTGCCATCACAAGAAAGAGCTGCGTGCCTGTTCTGACAGAACAGTGCTATGGGGAATGTATTAATTTTACCCGTGTGCTGGACATTAAACCTGCATAACCCTGGGTACATCGTGCCTTGATGATGTTATATGATAAAGTTTGGACCCCCATCTTCATATTACGTATTTCAGCACAGACACAGGTGGAACAGTGGCAGCCAATCTGGTATAATTGTATTAAATGCTCTTAAAGCATTGCATTGTTTATCAGGATTAGCAGACAGTTTTCTTTTGTAGCTATGCTCTTCTATTACCTCTATCCTTCATGAGACCATTTCCTCCTCAGTGAAAGACAGCTATATTTTTCTCTTATAAGTAAGACTGTTAACTTGCTATTACTTACATGGAGGACAAACTCTAAGTGACAGAAACTTGTAAAGTCCTTTCCTCAGATAAAATTATTGTGATTCTTCCTTGTGTCAAGGAACTTCTCTTCAAGCACAGGCTGCCTAGGTCAGGGCATGCCTTCAAAGCCCAACTTTCATCTCATTTTCAAACCAGAATTAATTTCTGGCATGTCATTCACCTTCATGAATTGTGTCATTGTCACTACAGGATTACATTTGATTATTCATTTATTAGTCTTTCTAAAGTAACATTTGGACATATATCTAGAATTAATATAGCTGTAGAAATCTGTAGATAATGAGCTGCTTATAGGCAGAGAAGCTGCCTTATTTTGGCTTAAAGCTGTTTAGAACAGCAAGGCCTCTAGTGATTTAAGCAAAGCGGAGACAGGAACAAGTCAGTTGACTGCTTCTTAGGTAATTGTCTAATTTTCCTTCCTTTGGCATCCTCTGAACTTCCCAGGCTGCGTGGAGATGTTTAAAACTGATACAAAGGAAGGGTTCACAGTATAAAGATGGGCCTGTGTCAGTGACAAGGTACCCTGTAGACTGTCTTATCAGACACAACAGATTGGGAAGGAAGTTGCCATGGCATTTGCATGTTAATTGTTTGTTTTTAATAAACTCTCAATTTACAACCTCTTACCGGTAGAGTTAAGTTCATTCTCTCTCCTGGTAATAAACTTCCCAGGGAGAATTCTGGAAACGCTCTGTGCGTAGTAAAGCTGACACGTCAAGACGTCAGCTTCTTCCTGTGTGCAGCAGGCCTATGCAGGGCATGGCTGTCACAGCCCTTTGTGTCCTGCTTCCCCTTTCTTCTTTCTTAGTCTAAAGCACATGAACTGAAGGAGGAAGAGTCTTGAGAAATAGAAAGATACGGCCGTTTCTGTGTGTGCTTTGCTAAAGCATTGTTGCAAGTCTTCACTGAGTATTGATTCCCATGACTTCTGAGAAAGGAAATGCAGGTAATCCTACTTCATGGGTGAGGAGACTGAATGCAAAGGAAGCTTATTGAGTTGTCCAAAACTACATAGCAAGAGAGTAATGAAGGCAGGGAATACCGAATACTCTACCCCCCTACTCTGGCAACTTACTCTCACTGGCCACAGTAGCATTTATAACATTAAAATTGTAGTGCAGTCTGCTATGTTCCATAAGCACGCATTCTGCTCTTGCATGAAGGAGCAAAGTCCCTAGATCCCTAGACTAGACCAAGTAAGGGTTGTAGCCCATTTCTGTTAATTGCCTTGCTTATTTCCCAGTGCGCTGTCACGGTAGCTGTGTGGTGCTTCCAGTACACAGTGTCCTGTTGGGTGCTCATGCTGTGTGGCACCACTCCACATCCTGCTGAGACCAGCTTTTATGTAGCAGTGACAGTTTGAAGCAGAAGGCTTGGGATGGTGGGGTAAATCAGCACTTTGAAAGGAGCGCGGTGCAGTTGTAGTGGGATTTGTATTCTCTGGTTTATTATAGCTATTCTTAACTGCACTTTCCCCCTGTTGTTCAGAATAAACAGGAGCTCTGATCTGCTGTTGAAAATAGGTTTTGTTTTGGAGATTGTTCTTGTGGAATGGGCTCTTTAATGTTTTTTCTCTTCCTGCAAGGATGCAGGAGTAGCTCTTCTGTCTAATGAAAGAGAGCTCTTTATTAAGTGGCAAATTAATACCAAGTATTTAAAGCTCTCAAATGACTCTCTGGCTATGATGAAAGTAGTTTTTCCTCTTAGGACTTTACTGTGGGCTTTGTACTTTTTCTCTAAGCTTTAGCAATGATCCTTGCAAGCTAAGCTCTTCTTCCCGTTTGCTGCTCTTGTGAGAAAGCTGAGCCTTATATAGTTACAGGTACATCTTGAACGTAACTTACTCTGTATTCTCTTTAGTCTTCATAGAAGACTTTGGCTGAAGCTGGTAGTATCAACCAGCAGGACTGCTATGTGGTACTTTTTGCTCAGCCTTTCCATTATAGATCTCCCCTGTGAGTGGCTTATCCTCTAGCTCAGATGTTTGAAGTGCTTTCAGGATGAAACTAAATGTATGAGTTCTCTGCCTAGAAGCAATCCCCACCCTAATATTCCCTTAAAAGCAGGTTAGCTGCTGAAAGTGCAGTGTAATCCTCTGCTTTCAGCACTGTCCAACTGAAAGTGTTTAAACACTTTCCAGACATCAAATTAATACTTGCAGCACTCCTCTCAAATCAGTGGCTTGATGCCAAGATCAATTTTATACATATGAAAACAGAAGCAAAGAGCAGAGTGGCATACAGAAGGTCGTGATTGCAGAGCTAGGAAAACAAGAGTCTAGTGTCACAGATTCCAGCCTGTTTTAAGAATGAGAGTCCTTAAAACATCTGATTAGTTGTTGATTTTTTGTGTTTCTTCCATCTAAGATCATCTTATTGTTGCCTGAGATCTGTGTGGTGCTGGTAAGTCTCTTTTTTTTTTTTTTTT
>VZSC01013938.1:95136-223854 GCA_013398225.1 Steatornis caripensis | reverse complement strand
GAGTCAGCAGCTCCCCCCAGGTTTATATCATCAGCAAACTTGCTGAGGGTACACTCTGTGCCTTCATCCAAGTCGTTGATGAATACATTGAACAGGACTGGACCTAGTACTGGCTGCTAGTCACAGCCCTCCAACTAGGCTCCGCACCACTGATCACAACCTGCTGCAGTCTGCCATTCAGCCAGGTCCCAGTCCAGCTCACTGTCCACTCATCTAACCCACACTTCTTAAGCTTACCTATGAGGATGTTGTGGGAAGCAGTGTCAAAAGCCTTGCTGAAGTCGAGGTAGGCAACATTCACTGCTCTCCCCTTGTCTGCCCAGCCAGGCATGCCATCATAGAAGGCTATCATATTGGTCAAGTGTGATTTCCCCTTGGTGAATAAGAGAAACTGGCACAGGAATAAATTTAACTCGTGGGATCAAGCAGTCGCTGTCTGGGCTGCAGGTCAGAGCTGAGATGTGCCATCAGGGCTGTGTCTGAAGGTTTTAACAGCATCTACCTTCTCGCTACTTGACTTGTAGTATATGAGCTTGCTTTCATGAGTGCTAAAATATGCTTGTATAAAAATATCCATCATATACTATGTGTAAAGGCTTTCTATAGATCACTTAAGAGAAGTGAGAAGGATACAGACTCTTCTTGCTGTGTTTCCTTGAATGGGCATGCTCTAAAGACACAGTGAAGAGCAAAGCACTGTGAAGAGAAAGTTATAAAAAGGGCACATACTAGATGAATAAATTGCTCAGAGACCCATTGTATTCCTAATAATCCATCTCACAAGAAGAAAAACTTCTAGTGCACAGCCTTGAATTTATTTTACATCTATCATGTTTTGCAGTCCTGGCACTGTCTCTGATTCAGATTTTTCATACTCTTCATCTCTCGGGTAAATTAAATAGTATTGAAACAGCTGTGTGTTGCCTCTGAGAGTATTGCTTCCATGTGAAAGGCGGGAGTTTTCCATAGAACAGAAATTAGATAGGCTCCTCTGGGGAGAAATATTTGTAAGTCTAAATGCCAGCCAGTTGAGTGCAGCACCTATATTCTCATGTGTTTTTCAGTGTCGATCTCTGCTTATTGCTGAAAAGATGTGTCCTGACACAAGGTAGGCAAGTGAGAATGAAATATGTGCTAAGGATACGGGACAAAAAGATGTACTTCAGATGGTGCTAATTGAGATTATTGCATGCGTTTGACCTGCAGCTGTTGAAAACGACATCTATTGGATCACTTTCATTCACTTAGGTAATTTTACCAAAAGAAGGTAGGCAAGGCTTTTTGACACTTAGTCCTTGTCAATGCACTGCTGCTTTTTGCTCACAGTTTTATCCTCTAGTTATTTAAATATTTGGTTTATAAATATTTTTCTACTAAAATCTCTGCACAGAGTGGAGAGGTTTGTGCAGAGCTTGTGCTACCACCTCAACTTTTTTCTCTCCCTCTTCTCATTCTTTCCTTTTTCCACCATACTCAAAGAAAAAAATGATCATGCTCTTAGCTATGCCAGCCAACGTTTTGATGTTCTAAGATGGGTATTATTTTATCCCACTGCTATTTGTTATAAATACTCGATATAATACTGCGTATACATAGACTACATTAAAAGAATATGAAGTGATACACTCATGTTCTGAAAAATGCTTTAGTTAAGACAACTTTTAGCCATTTCCTCTGTTCACCTGTATTATGATACTGTTTAGGAACATGCTCGCATGCTACTGCAGTTTCCCACAGAACATCTGCCTTAGTGCATTTGCTTTTTCTTATTCTTTCTGGGACTATGTCTTCAGTACCGCATACAGTGCAATTCCTATGGTAAGGTCAGATGTAATTTCTTCTCGTGGGCAGTTCTGTAATATTACTGTGAATACCAGCGTTTGACAAGTATGCATATAGTGGCATTGAGGCAGTGAATCGAAGTATTTTCATCCTGACAGAAACTGAAGCACAACAGAGCCTTTGCTGCAGGTTCAGTGTCACAGCACGTAGCTGGGTAGCTTTCTCATGTTGGCAGAAAGGTGGTGTAGGGGCAGAGCTCTTCCTGCTTCAGTGCCTTGGCCTAACCTACTGCTGCAGCTCTCGAGCTCTACTCCACGTGGCTGAGGTAGGTGGAGTCGGAGGCTGTGATCTTCTTTCCTGCTGAGATGTGCAAAATGGATTTTTTCAAAAGCTTGTAAACAAATAAAATCACAGCGTTTTGGATTTCTTAGAGTGGGAAAGTTCACAAGCGTTATGTGTTTGTCACATGTTTTGCCTCCTTCTCGCTGATAATCTTTAGAAGTTAATCAGTAGTGGCTGGCCTTTGATTGTATCTTGATGTAAAATCACTCTTGTGTTGACAGCCCTTGATAATTAACTGGTAACAGACCAAACGTTTCTGTGTGAATCATTCTTGCCTTCATTTTCTAATTCCACCTGCCAACCAAAACCTTTTAGTTCTATTTGGTCACACTACAAAACTACTGGATAACCAAATTGCAGAGATTTTCAACATCTTGTCTGGTAACATGTGTGGGAATTATTTTTACCTCATACGAGCGTGCTTCTGTTACAGAACAATACAGGGACTACCCCAGTGACACCGCTGCAGCTATCTCTGAGCCTATAGAAAACACAGGCCCAACTGAGGTTGTAGGAGAACATATGCAAACATGTCTTCATAAAATGAATGTTCTGCAGCAGACCTTACGGAAGTAATGCTAAACCTCTTTTGCAGGATTGCTGTTACGGTTTCTGTTGACCAGTGTAATGTGTAACAAGGTGGTTCCTGTGTAGTCCAGGGTTGTTCTAGTTCTGTTCCTTTTCTACAAGGGAAGTTACTGCATTGATATTTTCGGTGGCATAGAATAAATAGCAATTGTAATGTGGAAGTCTGAAATGCTTTTTTTATTTTACTCAGGTTAAATTAATTTTTCTTTGAAGTAATGGAAAAGCTTTGTCCTTCTATATTGGATAAAACTGTTGAAAGGAGATTTTATATTCTGATCTGCTAGAATATCTTTTCTGCCAAATAAAATTGATATTCCATACTATGTCTGCAAACAAACAAAAAAAAAATCACCCTTTTTTCCTATGTTTAACCCCTCTTGTATCACTAGCTCACAATGGAGTTTATTCAAACACTTGAGATTATTAAAAAAAAAAAAAATCAAATGGGTACTCAAGTGATGCGGGTAGGCAGATAATTCCAACTTTAAAAGTTCATGAGACAAAAAAAAAACCCCAAAGCCGGAGGGGCAGACACAGAAGTTTGGGCATCAGAGTGCTCTGTCCAAGAGTAAATGAGGGCTGTGTAAACGAATGGGACCTGGACAGTCCTCACTTCCCATTCAGTAGGAGCCAGAAAAGAGCATGAAGTCATGTGGGAGCTGTGTAGTTGTCTTTATGGTGTGATCCGTAAGGCTGAGTCCTAAACGCATGGAGCCAATCTTGCATGCTTTTAACAAGAGAATTAGCTTATAAATCTGCAGCTGTTGCGTGTTGGAGCACAGGATCTGTGAGTTTACTTGCCAGGCTTTAGATTTCTAGCCGGGATTTTGCTTGAACTGGGAAATCAAGGTCTTACGGAACAGACATGAAAATCTGCACTGCCGAATGCTACTGATAAGAGAGCTTCATGTCAACTGATTATGACCAGTATATAACATCGTGAAATGCATTAGGAACCCTTTTGCCCCAAGTAACCACAGTGTTTTAAAGGTGCCTTGTCTCCACCAGCACAAAGCTGTGCTAGCTGAAGCACGTTGTTTACAACACTGACTTCAGCAGTGCATGCAGCCTCTGAATATCCTTTGTGAAATGTACCTTTGCCAGCTTAAAGCTAAGGTGGATCTCTGAGAAACTGTTTTTCCCTCTTTTCAATTTCCTTATGCTTCATTAGAGCTCAAAGCTCCTTATAGCATGTATAATCCTCTCTAGAAGAAAGGCAACGCCACCAAGGAACAGACTCTAGCTACAGACGGTCGCTTCTGTAGTTTCTGTTTTGATCCAGAAATACAAGAAAGTTCATGCTAGATAAGAATTTCCACAGCGATGCCCAGACTGGTTGTGGGGGGGAGAGTCAGGGGACTGTGGGGTGTGAATGAGTATGAAAGGGAGAGTGTGAAAGGCTCTTGATGTTAGGATAAAAGGAAAGCTCAGTCATAACCTAAACATTAAACAAATGGACAAAGTTGATAATCAGATTAATTTAGTATCTGGGACACTGAACGTGGTTTAAATTGATGAGATACCATGTGGTTTGTCTAGTGTCTCTTGGAAATATGTGGAGAGCAAGGTCTGAAACCAAAGTTTTTCATGCTCCTGAGAGCGACTTATCCTCTGAACCATCCTTTCCCAGATCTAGTTACCAATTACCAGAGTCACCCAGCATTCGTCATCCATCATGTTAGCAGTGCAACCTGCAACAGGGCTTTATGAGAAAGTAAGCTGAATTTTATTCCTGAAGTACTGTTCTTTGTTCACTACCTAAGGTTTGCGTGGCTCTTGTCCATAGTGCATCTCTTCTGTAGATAAACAGAGGACATGTTGTCTTAGAGCCATTCAGCCTGCAAATCAGCTAAAATGATCTCTTACTGCTCCAGGGAGGCTTCTTTTGTATTGGTGCTGGTATAATTCCGTAAGTGTCACTACTTCAGCTCTGCTTAGATTTTCAGACTAATTTAACGCCAGATACAAGAGGTAGTGAAGTCATGGCTGATCATCTGCTCTCTGCTGAGTCCTTGTGGTGTGTGAGATTGTCCCTGCTGAATATTTGTGAAGGCTTAACTGTTTTATATCTGAATGTTTATTCAGGAGTAGGTCCTTGCACTCTTACCTTAAGGAGCATGCTGTATTCTCATTCTTCTAACTCTGGAAACTTTTCAGAGTAGCAAGACTCAGTTCTCTCCAGAGTTAATTTCTTGCTAGCATCTAGAATAGTATATTTTGCTGCCTCTCCAAAGACACTTTGAAGGTATGGGCAGGCTATTATCTTGGCATCTAATATCAGTTACTTTCAAAACTGTAAATATTTTTCTGTCTTCATGTGTCTGTTTCTGTGTGGGTTTTATGTTATTCATGGCTGCCTCTTTTCATTTTGCTGCCTTTGAAGTCTCACAATTTTGGGGAAAGGGTTATTTAGACCGCTGCATACTGAGCCAGCAAATGCATTAACGGAACAATTTGGGGAGCCTGGATGCCTGCAGCACTGATTCCTTCCTCTTGCCCCCCTTCAGTGGACTAACTACATTAATTTCCACCTGGTGAAGTCTCAGAGGTATCATTTATACTTTGAGTAGATCGATGAAATTTAGACATATTTTGTTAGTCTGTAGGTTTTGGTTTGGTTTTTTTATTAAGTTTCCATGCTAACCAAGCATTGCCATGCAGGAGGCTGGTGCTGACCCCTTGTCCTTTTGATTGTGCAGACTGTGCATATGGTAGAGACAGCGCATTTGGTACAAAAGCAGGAACCATAGTATAGATGTGTTCATGTCTCCAGTGGGGTGGTTGTGATTTGAGCACCAGAGTGAGGTCTGGAGACTTGTTCTCAAAACCCCTCTCTGTCCTTAGGTTTTGGACAAGTTATGTCCCAGTATATTTCTATCTCTGCTGTTCCACCTTTCAATTTAAAAAACAAAACATACCAAAAAATACAAAAAAAACCCCACAGACCACCCTAGCTACATAATCCCCACAAGACGTTACAGAGTTTTGCCGTGCATTAATAAGTGTTAGTGAGTTGTGATGAACATGAAAAGTGCTGTGCATTATTAAGTCTAACTTCACAGCATGCACTTTCCATTTTCTGACAAAGGATTGGCTTTGACCATTTAAATGGGTCAGGTTTCTCTGAGGCCTTAGAAAAGAAATACCAGCTAGTGCAGCTTCTGTCCTTGAAATGTGTTTGCATGTTTTCCTTACCTGAGTACTGTTTTTTTTGTAAAGGGAGCCAGGCTTTCTCCTGAGTTCCTGATCTCAGCCAAAGACTTCGCCTGCTCTTCTTGTGGAAGGATGGAGATGTCTTCTAGCTGCCTGCAGAAAGGAGGGATCCTAAGGAGTTCCCAGGCAGCCGTACAAACTACATAGTTCAGTTCCTAGGGGAAGAGTGTAAGACCCTTTGTGGCAATGCTCCTGTAAAGCAGTGCTGAAAGAAGAGGAGAGAGGAGGAATGATCCAGAAGCCTTCCTCAGAGGCGTGCTGTACAGCATAAGGACCCACGGCATGTTAATGCTAGGCCATCCCTGTCATATAAATCATAAAAAGCTGGTTGGAAACACCGTGTTTAAGTGAAAGCTGGGAAGAGAAGTGAATAGAAAATTAAATGTCATTTCTGTAGCTATTTCTTAACTTAATTCTCCAATGCTTCCTGTAAAATTGTCCCCATTTCAGTCATTGTTGTGGATATTCAGTTCCCATTTGGACAACACAGGGAAATGGTCAGCTGCCATCTGTTAACAGAAGTACCAGCCCTCCCTGCAGTGTACACAGATGCGACTGGAAGATCCCACTAAAACAGCCAGATACTGTGTGTGTGAACTTGAAATAAAATTGGTGAGTGCCCTGGGAGTGTTGCTTTCCGGGAGTCTTGCCCATCGCCAAGCTGATTGCATCCATGTGTTTCAGTGCTGTACAGCCTTTAAAAGAAATCTAAAGGATTGCTTTTGAATATTTCTAGTGGAGGAGGATGTGATTTGAAAGGCACTTCTAAAACTATTAAGGTAAAAATAAGTGAAATATGCTGGATAATGAAAAGCCTTTGAACTCCAGTAATGCATCGAGAGTGGTAATGTTCACTGCTTGTTTTTATCTTATTAAATGTATAGTAGCACTTAAATTGCTTTGCTTTAACACCTCTACGTAGCACATGCTGTAAAAAAGGCGAGTTGACTTCACGGTAACTGTTAGCAAGGGACTCAAGTTGCCCAACATTATCACTGTTATTGTATATTCTTAGGAGTATATGGATAGGAGGGACTATTGGGTCATTGAATGTGCTCCTCCGTAACAGCAACAACTGTGTTAAGCTTAGAAGTATTCACAGAATAGGAACTCCACGTATTATAAGTGATAGTGTGCTTCTTAACAATGTAGTATGAATTGATAACCTGTAATAAAAGGTCAGATGGTGCAACTACAATGTGCCGTAAAGCAGAGCAGGACAGTTTGAGGATATCGCTAGTGTCTTAGGCCTATGCATTTGTAGATTAACCTAGGAATTAGTCTGTATACCTCATTATAGAGGATGGCAAAAACTGAAACAAAAAACCTCCTAGTATTCTGTCTGGGATATGAGGTGGTGGCACAGTATAGAGGTTCCTTCCACTCCAAATTTTCATAAATGATTTAACATCAGACATGAGCAGGTCACATCACTTTGGCTGCTGTCCATATAGTTGCACTAAGAACAGGAACACATCCTACCCAAATTTCTGCCCTGCTGCGGCCACTCTAGAGCTTTGAAAGAGAAGAAGGATGGACTGAGTGGAGGAAGACTTCTGTTTTGAATTCTACAAATGACTCATGAGGACTCGAATCTGGTATATGTAGAAAATAAAAACAGTGGAAACAAACAGATCCAGTCCTGTTTCAGGCCTTCTTCAGAGAGCCAGTCCCTGACATTGTTTCTTCCATCAGCTTTTCAGGATGTCTTCAAACACTGCAAGTGATTATTGCTCCCTCTCCGCCTCATAAATACAGGAAAACCATTCTAGAGCTTCAGTCTAGATTCATTGTGAATGAATTCATCATTCGTTGTGACTGCCAGTCTGATGCCGCCATTTGGATGCAACCATTTAATAACTACTAGGTCTCCTGCTGAAACATTGTCCTTTGAAATAGTTCGTAGTTCTTCTTCCTGCCTGCTTCTCCACCTGTCTACCCTTCCCATATTTGAAAAGAGTAATTGTAATTTCTTGTCATTTATCTCTTAAAGAGACTCCATTTCTCTAATCATTCTTGTCACCTTGCTTTGCAACTTTCCCAGTTTAAGCTCCTCTTCTTTGAATGTAGATGATGAGAGGGGTGGTACAGTATTTTAGATGAGGCTTTAGATGTGCCTAGAACAATATTCAGTAATGACTGGCTGTAGTACGTAAGGCATTTGAGAGCTGGGAAGTGAGAAGCCAGCAGCTCCCCTGGAGTACTTGCCCAAGCTCTCTCCCTGCGGGGAGTCTGGTCTCTCAAGGCCGCTTCCCCAGGTGCCTTGGAGCCTTGTCTGCCTTCTGCACTGTTACTCTATGCATGTGCTCAAACCTATGCCCTCCTGCTCCTCAGGAGGAAAAGTCGAGGCCAGAACAGTAAACAGAATTTTATCGTACTCACAACAGGTTTACTTTCAAAAACAAGAGAGGAGATTTGGGGAAGTGTTTTTGGCAGCGGTCCCTCCTCAGTCCCAGGTTTGACAGGATCAGCAAGGTTAGACTGCAGTCCTCTGCTCCTGCTGTTCCTGAGCTCTTACAGCTGGCTGGTCTCTATCTCTCTCTGCAGCTGTTTGAGTAAGCTTTCCTAACTGATCTGCTCATATCTTTGTGCTGCTTGTCTGTCCTGAAAACAAGCTGGTTTCTTACCTTTTGATCTCCTTGCTTGAGCAATCAGCATGTGGTCTCTGGCAAGGAGAGAACGAGAGACTGGAGTGGGAGGCTTGTGATGACAGCAAATCAAGCCCTCTCACACACTGGAGTAAATGCGGAGTGGTGTTTGCTTGGGCTCTGCATAGGTGCTACCAAGGTCAGAACACTGTTCGTTTGCAAATCTGTCCTGAAGCACACACGGATGCCTGCTGAGCACCCAAATCATATGGAGCTGAAATGGAAACAAATCTGCTTCATTGCTTCTCAAACTTAAAGTTAGCAGATGTGTGTTTGTTTCTTCATCGTGCTGCAAAATCCCTTATGTCGCTGCTTGGGACGGAGTTTACAGACATTTGCTGCCTTTTGAAATTGGGCTTTGTTTTCTCTTTGCTTTTGAACCTCTTCTGTATTGGTGTTTTTCACCTACTGGATGAGAAAGAGACAATAAAAGGTATTTTCTTTATTTTGCCTTAGAAGTGTGACAGATAGGGGCTTTGAGCCTATACACCAGCTGCACCATTGCTAAATTATGTTACCTTAGTGTTTCCATTTCATTGCTTTCTCATTCTGCCACCAGAAGGCTAGGGAGGTTAGGAGAAAACAAAGAGGGCAGGCTGCTTTCAGAGGTGGGAAACCTGAGGAAGGAAGCCCCATCACAACTAGCAGAAAGAAGACGGACACGTTGTAGAGGAAAAGGAGCAGGTGCCTTGCAGAGGTCAGGCATGGTGGGGCTGGAGCAGCAGTCGCCGCAGTGGGAGTGTAGAACTGTAGCAGTGCTGGAAGGAAGGTTAGGCTCTGTTTGGAGCTTATCACTGGAGGCACAGGTGAGCTTGCAAATCGTGTCACGGTGGTCACACAATAGAGACGAGTTTAACCTTGGCACATACTGAAGCATTTTCTTAAAGCGTTCAGATTTCAAATGGGTGTCTGTTTACTGCATAGAAAACAATGTGTGTGTACAATAAATCTCTTCCAAGGCAGGGAGCTAACGTGTAAATATTTTTCTCTTTTCCCTTTGGTGGGTTGGAGGCATTTGCCATGTGTTCTGTGAAGCTGTGGTGTGTGTGACCTGCTTGCTGGTGCCCCCATGTACAGTGGGGTTTGTCAGCACCGGGTATCGGTGGAAGCTGGGCAGGTGTGCTGCTTTATGCGTGCTCCCCCAAGCTTGAGTTCTCAGACACGATTGAAACAAATGGTTGGATGTCTTGCTAACATGTTCTTTCCAGGCTGTGGAATTTAAATGAAACTAATGGTAAAGCGTAAGTGCGTCAGAGAACTAAATAACAAGTGATAGACTATATATATATATATATAAAAAATGATATATATAAAGTCTTCTTTAATATATATATATATATAAAAGAAAAAAGAGAAAGACAAGGAGTTATCTTCATGTGCAGCTGGAGGAAGGGAAGTATGAAAGAATACCTTGAAAGACCTAGGGGGGTGGAGGAGGGGCAATCATAATGTACTTTTTTTTTTTTTTAGCTCTGCTGGACTAAGAATTTTGCTGTAACTTTTCTGAGCAAGAGCAGCAATTGATTGATTATTTTTCTAATTAGACACAATAACACGCACATGCTGTGGATGCACATTTCTGAAAATTTTGCCCTAAATGAACTCAATAGTAGAAAGACTTTTTTTTAGTGCAGTTAACAAAACAAACAAAGCCCCAAACAGCAAAATGCCCTTAAGCCTTGTTCCTTTGTGGACAATTTAATTCTTAATTTAACAGTGTTACTTAAATTCTAGTTTCATCTTCTGTTGTGGTATATGAGCACCTTTTAATTGTTGGGTCACTTCAGTGATGATTTAGGAAAGCTGCCCTGCTAACTGGATGCTTCACACAGCACTTAAGTCCAGTTAAAGTTGGGATGCCTTGGGCACACGTTGGATTTAAGACATGAATTTGACTGCTTTGCTGAAGAAGAGTTGAGCATGGGGTTTCCAAACTCGTATGTCTTTAGAGTATCTGTTATTCCTCAGAGAAGCAACAAAGGCGACAAAACACTTACTTTAGTTGAATGAGATATTAAAATCAAAACATTTACTTTAGTTGAATAAGGTATTAAATTGTCTACTGAACTTCTGGGAAACCATTTTTACCCCTTTTCAACACTGGAAAAAAAATAAGATGACTTACTTTCATTTTGGAGGGATTTATAGTTTTAATAATGCAGCATTCCCCAATAATACTGCCATTCTATTTTGTTCCCTCTAAAGATTATTTGGAAATTAAACCATAAATCTCTGGGGTTTATTTTATTTTTTTAAATCTGATCATGCTAAATTGAACATGAGTAGTCTTCACAGGAGCTGTGGTCTAGGCCGTTAAAGTAGACATGAAGAGGTTTTTTGAGTATTTTTAACCTTCTGTATCCAGAACTCTCAATTCAAGAAATGAAGCAGTTAAAGCTTGTCAAGCTGTGGAGTTCCCATCTGAATTTTAAGAAGTAGGCTAAAAATCTGAGAACATTCTGCAGAAGATATTTTAAATGTAAACAATTTCAAGATTTTACATGAAAATTACACTGAAGAACTGAAGCTTTGAGCAGTTGGCGCGGCCGTAGCTCTCAGGCTGTTGCTCATGTGTTCCTTGCCTTGCTTATGGGATTGAGTGGCTGATGAGATGGGGTTGATCTCGCAGGACACCAAGTGAGTTTCCAGTTTGAACATGATTAGCCAGCCGGTCCAGAAGCTTGCCTGTGGTTCGTCAGATGGTGTGTTAGTGTCGGTAACATTTTGCTTATGATGAATCTACTTCAGATTTAGACAATCCTAAAACTTAGTCCTTTGTACGTGTGTTTCAGGTGTATTGGGCGTAAACAGAGGAGCAAGGGATGTGTTGGTAATGGGGAGATAATAGCTTTCAGTGACTCCTCAGACATATGAGAACCTGATGTCTGCTTACTCCTGGAGTGTTTAACAGTGGTACTAGAAAGAGTCTTACAGAATTTGAGTATTTTGTTACTTGGGAAAACACTAAAGCAGTTTGTTTTCTAATCTCTGCTTTTATGACATACAATTGAGATGGAAAGGTATAGTCCCTCTCCTTCCTCCTGATCTGCCCTCTGACTGAAAGGTCAGTATATGTTTGCGATCTCCTGTGTCATTTGTATCTAAATTCAGCTGGATTGCTCTGTTGACTTGTGATGCATTACAAATTTACAAGGAAGTTCATAAATGACAACAATAATATAACATAACCTAAATGCAAAGGGATTTTGCAATGTCAGCTGTATTAACATGTAAGCCTCTCTGTCATATTTGTGGTAGCTTATATTGCATCTCTTCCCAGTTTTTCGATTCTCATTGACACGAAATGTAGCTTGTGACTTTTATCTGATTAAGTGTTTTGATTATAAATGATGAAACAATTTCTAGTGAGTGTTACAGTGGGAAGTCTTATTTCCAGTGTATTGGCCCTTGAAAGCTGAGGTCCTTCCTTAATGATTCTAGTTTTATTAGTCACTTAAAAACAAGCTTTTACAATATACAGTCCTCCTTTAGAAAAGTTATTATTCACCCAAGTGTGGCTTGTGGAGGTAGACAGAAGGCTTCGAGATGGAGGATTAAAGATTATTTGGAGACCTTACTCAATGTATTCTAACTTTCTGAGATGTAAAGCTCTTTCAAGGATAGAAAATAAATGACTTTTTAGAGGTTGGATGGGAACTAATTCCATATCTTGCTCTGGGTGGTAAACATTGATTTCCTCTTCGATTCAAGAAGCTTAGAGTGTGCCAAATCCTCTTTAAGGCGAAGAGCTCCCAGTGCATCAGTAGGGCCGTTTTTTGCTGCAGTTACTGCAGTTTACTGCGACACTTACAGTCATGAATTTAGCAAGGACTTTCTTCTGTGTCTTCTTAGTACATAAATTTTCAGAGATTCAGGTGGGAAGCAAAAGGTCTTACTTGTGATACGCTTTTGGAAGGTGTCTGCATGTGGCTGTTTTCCAGTTTTATTCTTAGTTTTAAAATCAATAGAAGCTTATGGCCGTAAACCTGCCTTGTAAAAAGATTAATTGATGGTCAGTTATTGAGAGTGAATTACAGCAATGCTGTATTTGGTTTCTTAGGGAGACAGATAGGTGTCCATCTAACATTTTTATTGCCATTCTGTTTTAGCAGATGTCTTTTCTTTCCCTGTCTGTCACCATACTGGAAAATACATGGGATTAGTAATTCTAATGAGCTAGACGCATTCCTGAGTTTAAAAAAAAAAAAAAGTGAAAAGTTTAGAATTCCAAGACAAATAAAATTACTTTTATCCTTCATAACAGTGTGATCTAAAGTCTTAACTTTAACAGCAGTTGGTATCCCAAGTTCTATGTTTGGATCTGCCCTAGGCAGTCACCAAATATCTACTTCAGCAGACTTTACCAAGGGATTGTCTCAATAAAGCACTATCATTAGTTAATAGACTTCATCTTCTTCTGAAGAAGTGTCACCTTTTTCTCAATTTCTCTGAAGTCAGATAATATGAAAAAAAGAGCTGTAGTAATGATGGATGCATACATAATATTTGTTTGACGTCTCCTTGATGAAGCCTGTCAAAATACTTCATTTCTATGGACATAATCAAATGCCTGGATTCACTTGAGGTACAGAGAAACCAAAGCCAAACCTGTCCTCATCTTTTTCAAAGACTAGAAAAGTTAATGTAAAATGAGCATAGTTAGTGTAATTGTATTCATGATCCCTGTCTTTGCAGGTTACAGAAAGATTAAAGCACTGGATTTTTTTGGTGCCTGTCAACGTTTTCAGCTCTTGAGTTTGTTGATAGTGCGTTCATTTTAACTGCCTTGTATGTGAGGATGCATCTGCTCATATATAGACATGCATTCTCAGATAAAGTCTGAGACAGGTCCTCTGGTGAGGAGTTGGTAGATTGTTCCATTTGTTTCTGCCAATATAAATGTCAATAACATGTTTAGTATTGTCTTGGTATTATTTTGGGAGCAGTTTGAGTGTCTGTTATACACATGTTTGGGGAAATAAAGAGAAGATTCCTATCAAAGTATTTGTATCTGTGGAGAAGAGAAAACTGCTGCGTTTTCACTGCACAGTCGTCTCCAGTATGAACAGTACAAAAGCAGTTAGCTCACTGTACCCATTGATTCACTTTGAAGTGAGGGAAGATAAAAATCTGCAGGGTCAGTCCTGGACCAGTAATACTCAGCTTTTTAATCAGTGCTCTCCTTTCTCTCTTCTGGATTGTAATTACTAAATTTGCAAATGATATGAAATTAGGAGGGATTGCAGGTATGTTGAAGGACACAGTGAGAGTTGAGTATAATCTTGAAGGGTTGGAGAAGTGGTTTGGGAGGAAGGTGGAATGGCACCATGTAAGGAAAAGTGCGGTTTCCTAGGCTTCAAAATAATGAAGTGCAAAAAATGCACGAAAACAGAGTAGAGAGTAAATGGCTAGTGAATAGTTTTGTAGAAAAAAAGATGTAGAAAAAGATGTTACCATTTAGTCTGTGATCCACCTAAGTTGAAGTGTTAGACTTGCAGAAAAGGATGTCAGAGGTTGTATACAAGAAGGCTATTAAATGATCCCCCAGACCTCAACTGGAGTGTGGTGTTTGGCTCTGGGCACGCTCCAGGGAGGATGTGAAGCAGTAGAAGAAAGTGCAGAGGGAGAGCAATGAGCATGAACAGCCTAGGATAACTTGGTATTTGAAGGAGGACTGAAAGATCTGGGCTGTCAGTCTAAAGAAGATAAGATGGGAGAGGGGATCTTAAGAAGAATCTTCAAACATTTAAAAGCCTGCTTAAGAAAGAAGAGAAACCTGAACTCTATACACAGAGCGGCTCTAAACTGCTCTAGTATGATAGATTCAACTTGGGAAAATACTTCTAACAGCAAGAACTCTTGTCGAGTAGTGGAGTAGGTTAAGATACCGTGGAGTCTTGATCATTGGATGTCTTTCTCAGCTGTGGGGTTTTTTTCAGGACAACCATAACCCTTGATTCTTCTGTGGACAATGGGTGGACTAGATGATTTTTTAAGATTCCTTGTAGCCCCGTCGTTTTTTTTTCTTTCTGCAAATTATATTGGACTGCAGTTCTGTCTCAAGTACTTTTAAGGATGAGACATTTTGTAAACAGTGTATGACTTCTAGAGGATGTAAACTAGTGTAAATTATCCTGCTGGTTCCAAGTTTCTCTGTAGAATTATGTACAAGATCTAGTAGCAAAAATACTCTTAGAAAAAATACCAACTTCTAGAGACTGTNTTGCTTCTGATGTTCCAGCGCTAACTATAAACACCAGGCCTTATCACTGCTAGGAGCAGCTACTGTCTGGAAAAACATGCAGTTAATTTCAGAGAGTGCAGCTTCTCAGAAGAGACTTCACTAAAAAGCAAAGTTACTAAAAGAAAATCGGTTCTGCCCTGGCCCAAACCAGGACAGGTGATTTGAGAATTATGTCTTGAGGTCACATCAAAAACTGCAAGCAAATTTGAGAGTGAGATTGTTTCATTGTCCCTCTTCCTTTCCATTCTCTCAAACTGACGGTAGTGGAGAGATGTTTTTATTTTTCATATTTCACTTTTAAATTTGATCTATTAAATGAGTTTTAAATATAAACTAGCTTCTTGCACTTACTTAAGACCCTTTTACAGTCTGACTATCTTGGCACATTTAATGTAAGTGGAAAATTGTATAGAAATTACCTTAAGATCTATTCTGTATTGCTTTTTACTGCCAATCTCATCATTCAAATAGACACAGCACATGTCCAGCTGGTATAACTTAATTATGTTCAATTTGCGTACCTTAATTATTAAAAAACAGTTTTCAGAGAGCTGATTTTCTGTGCACCTTTGCTGGCTTAAAGGAACAGCTGTATAGAAAAACACATTTTCAAGAAGACNTTATGTTCAATTTGCGTACCTTAATTATTAAAAAACAGTTTTCAGAGAGCTGATTTTCTGTGCACCTTTGCTGGCTTAAAGGAACAGCTGTATAGAAAAACATGTTTTCAAGAAGACCTGCTTTAAAAAATTACACATTCATTTTTTACTTTTTTTCCCCCTTTTCTTTCTGGGATCCTTTTCTTTCCGAATTTCAATTAGGTCTGTAAAATACTACTTTAAAAACAAAGCTACCTAACTTAGTCAATAGTGAACAGAAGATAAAGGTGTAGTTTGTCTAGAATTAATTTAAAGTAGTCTCAGAAATTATACCTTAAAGTGGTTAGGAAATCCGACAATATAATAGCAGGACAATTTTTTTTCCCGCTGCCTCTCAGCAGAGACTACATTGAATGGCTGTCTGAACATAGCGCTGCGAGTGTCGGGCTGAAAAGTTTGCTGCTGATACCGGAAGAACACAGATCGCCTGTTGTACGACTGAACAGGCAAGAAGTTTTGTGGGATGGAATTAGATTGCCTGGGAAGAGAAAGGGCACTGGAGAGCTGAGTGGTGTGTACCTGTAGACATCTCTCTCATGTAAACGTACGTTGCTCTGTTCCTTCTGCAGTCAGTGAGGCACTTCATGAGGGTGATTCAGAACTTGGAGTGAATCATCTTCTGGAGGTCTTGTTTGTGTGGGAAGATTAGGAAAGATTTGGCCTTTCGGGGCTTCAGTTGACTGCTTAAAACTGGGCTGGATGGATATGAGCCAAGGTCTCTGCATCTTTGAAAAGTAAAAGTTAAAGAACAAATATGAAATCATTATTAGTGTTAGCCGCTTCAGTCTGTTAAATGTATTTCAGGATACGAGATGACCTTTTAAACCTGAGTTACCAGCATGCTGAGACCCTTGTCCCATTCTCCTTGCGCTCCTGATGTGTGTGTCATGGCCGTGTTCTGGGCTTTAAGCGGCATACCAGTTTGCACATGAGAACCTAAAATGGTTAGTGTGGACAAGAGTCCCAGCTGGGAAGTTGATTCACAGTAAGCCTTACTGTAGTAAAATAAAAAAATACATGCACACGTCCACTCTCTCTTCCCCCATTTCTGGGATTTTTACTGGGGCAAGGAGAATGGTCCTCCTACTCATGGAGCAGGAGGACGGTTCTGATCACCACCGTGATGGTGGTGTGAGCCCATCAGCTTTGCACCATGTTGGCAGAGTTGGTTCGAACCAAATAAATTATCACTAAAGCTCTTATGGTGTGAGCCTCGTTAAGTTCACTGAGCTCCTTAATGTAGACACTAGGACTGTCCACATATTAAATTCAGTGACTGAGCTGAAAACAAATAGAATTAACCTAAGCCATTTCATTTGGCACAGAAAATGTTTTTAAGCCTGTATTTTGAATATTTATTTCTAGAAAGCTTGCCATTTTAAAGCAAAAAGTCCATGGTGAAAATTTAGATAATTTTTCTTAAATTGTTTTGCTTGGGAGTTGGTTTTATTCCAGGAGGAAAGATAATTTCACGTGTTTTTCTGCACCGATTCATTTTTTTCTATCCATTCATTAACCACAGCAAAAATATTTACCCTGCTTTGTTAGGTGTGTCCTTTTGGACAGCATCTTATATGCTGTGTTCAGACTACATTTAGAGGGAGCTCCACCATTCATTGCAGCCCTCTAATTGTAACTGCAACAGCCACAAAATTGATCCAAACTAAATTTGAAAACCAAATTGCTGCTGTTGCTCCCCCTGTTCAGATCACCTGAATATTTATTCAGCTAGTGATACTTCTGAAATTGGAGAATTTTTTGGTTGTGAAGAAGGGGGAGAAAAATAGCGCAGCTGAGCTTTGACATCAGAAACCTCTCTTGGTTCTATTTCTGATGTTTTGGGGTTTGTTTTTTTTTTTAATCCAGTCGTGAACCCCAGTGGCAAGGTGCACTAGCCCTGCTGGTGTGAAGACGTCAATAATTCAGATCACATTATGCTGGCAATTCAATCAAATACAGAGTTACCTACGCTTCAGAAACATTTAAAATTCCTAGTTATGTAGGAAGTTAATTTGAAAGAGCAGCTGAATGCCTCCTGGAAAATGCTGCGAGTTTCTCTTTAGTACCCATTCTGCTTGCTTGCTCTTATCGTATATTTTCTGCATTTCTCTAACCTTGTTCTTGATGACAAAAGACATTTGCATGAAAACAGGATCTTTGTTTCTTAAATGTTCATCTGTTCCTGCTGTTTATTTCCCACCTAAAGTCATAATGCTCTGTTTGTGGCATCACAATTGGTTGCAGTGGAAGTTATTATGTCGTCACAAACCGAGGATTATGACTTCAGGTGGGGGGATAAGCAGCAGGAACAGATGAACTCTTAAAAGCAAAAATGCTGTTTCATGTAAATGTCCCTGGTAATAAAGAAGAAAGGGAGGCAAAATACAGAGAAACAGAAAATTGGTATGAGCAGACTTGTGCCTGAACAGTAGGGCAGCAGATTTTCCTTCAGGCGGGAGCAGCTATTTTAAATGAGGGACATGTCCGTGTAGAATTTATTCTTTTAAATATTTTCCCATCAATTAAAACAAATATAAATACTGACATTGCTACTCAAGTACTGAAATCACTGCTCAGTTCAGGGAGGGATTTTTCATCTTTGTCAAGCATTCTTTTATTCCTTTGTATGTGTGTGTTTGTCAAGTCACTTTTAATCTTAAGGGAGTTTCCCTTTTTGTGCCTGCTGCTAAGTTTTTTCAAGCCCAAGACCCACCATTTGGAATGGAGCATCTGCCCTGTGTAAAGCAGGATGACCATGCTGGAAGCTCATCTAAACCACACTGCTGAGCCACTCAGCCAAATGCTTTTCACGGACTGCTTCCATTTAAAACCACAAGCAGCAAGCTGACATTTCTCTTCAGCATCATAAGATGGAAAGCTCTGAAATACCCAGTAGCAATCTCAGCTTGTACCTTATTTGGGTTTTATCTGAGCTTTTTTCCCCCCCTCCATGTTACAGCTGCTCTATTCTTCAGTAACAGGAGGTTTAAAAAAAAATATTGGTGCAAACTAAAAGGTTTATAAGAACAGAAACTAAAATACCGACTAGAAATGAGGGTAGGGAAAGATTAATAATAAAGCCTATTGTGTGCTTCCTGTGGTAGCAGCCAATTTGACTTGCTTTCATTAAAATTCTCCTTGTTAGCGCGGATGATGTGTTTGGGTGATGGACTATTTGATGTCTGAGAAGTGGTGAGAAGTTAGCTGTCTAATGATGGACTAATTAGAAAGCCCATCCTAGCAGGATCCATGAAAATTGATTTGCACAGTGCCATTTTTGCTAATGAGAATCGTGAATACATGTTTGCAGTCCTTTACTGACTCTTCCTACCCACAGCTAATGAAAGAGAAGCAATCATTAAGAGCTCAGCTACAACCTAGCCAGAGTTTCCTTTGCCTTGTAGGAATAGCCGTACTTTCAAGGACTTCAGGCTTAAATAATACTCTTCATAGAGAACCAAGATCCACACGTCTGCCTCCTGTACAATGAGTATGTTTTCTAATGCATGTCTTCTCGGGAGTTATCCTCACTGAATAGGGAGTCAGTATGGACTCTGGGCAATTTACAGAAAGTTACCATTACAGCATGGGACCGGAAGAAACCATAAATATGTAGTCTGAGTAAAATTAAATGATGTAGATTATTTTCCTACAAGGGCATAACATGACCATCCACAACTAGGTCAAACATTTTTAATATTTATGTGTCTAAGGGAAACAAAAAATTTACTACTTTTGGTATCTCATCCTATGATTTTATTTGACTTCACATCGGTTGCTTTCCAATGCCTTTAATCTGCCCAGACGGTATATGCCCAGCCAGGCCTGTATAGCCCAGAGGCAAGCATCCACAAAACTAGATCTTTTTGCAAAAAGATCTCCTGAGTAAAATATGGTGTTGATCAACGCAGTGTGGCTACCCGTAAGGACATCCTCTGTTGTCCTTAGGGCTCCAGCCTCCTATCACCAACCCAGCTTCTCGAGGACTTCTCTGGCCAATAGTGATCTGGCATTGCATTGCTTTTCTCTTTTGCCTGCATATGTTCCTATAAATTCCACGATAATTAAAGAAAACTATAGACCTATTCAATTATCCTTTACCTTAGCTCTCTTAGGCGTGTTTTGACTGATGTAACCAATAGCTGGGGATATAGCATTAGGCTCCTGGAGCTAGCTGTACGGAAGTTTTAATGTGTTTTCAGTAACATGGATGTCCCATATATGCTGTCAGGCAAAGGTGGAGTTGAAGACATACAAGCTAAGTGTGAGCTGACAAGCAGCTGAGAGTTGAAAGTAAGAGGGCAAGCAAGGGAATGGTGAAACGTCTTTGTAGGCAGCAATGAAGGAGTCAAAGCCTGAGGCTGGGAAGACTAGAAACAAGGGGAATGGGTTGCTCAAAGCTATTGTTAGCTGGATGGATTAGAAGAAGGGATAGCAGAGGAATCAGAGTGAATTACCAGAAGGGAAAATAAGAATGGAAAAGGAAGGAGGAAGGTTCAAGTGACTGTATTTGAGTTTCTTAGGTTTCTTCCTGGTTAAAAGAGAAAGAAAGGGAAAAGGAATTCTTGAGGAGCCAGAGATAGCAAGCAGGTGGGGCAACTTGCAGATCTTCATGACAGATTCTAGTAAGAGGACAGCAATTTGCTCTGGGACATGGAGATTATGTGTAGACAGTATGACAAAACAACATGATACTCGTGTCGATGTGAGATTTGAATATGAACAGGAAAAGTCTGATTTATTTTAATGAAACTGAGTTACCTTGATGTAACCAGGAAGAAAAAGATCTTTTGTCTTGCCACATAGGAATTTAGGTGAGGTCAGCACTTTTAATTTATTTCTGAGGTTGAGCCTGCCCAGTTCGTCTTGTGCCTGCATTCACTATTTTACTTCAAGGAAGTTCCTATGGATTAGTTCCTTGAAGCAAAAACCCTATCTGATTTTAGCAGTGAAAACAACTGTATGTGTATTCATCTAGTGGCTTGCTTTTTCCCCTGAAAGAAGAGATTTTTCCAATTTAAAAATTTACTTGTAACTCCTCCATTCATGTTTAGTGATGTAGCATCTTTAAAGCATATATACATGTATATATTCCATATGTATGTGAAAACCATCTAGATATGGTAGGTACAAGATTTTTAATTTCTTTGTCATCCGATATTATATCCCAGCATTACTCATCAGTTTTGTGGGTTTTTTAATATTTATTCCTTTTTGTTCCTGTAGTGGAACCTACGTAAGAGATTAATAAGAAATGTCAAACTCTTATGCACTTTCTGCACTGTTACTGGGGTGGGTTTTCAGTCATTTGCAATGCATACCATTCAATGTCTAAATGTGCTAGCATGTAACAAGAAACAAAAAACTTAACACTTTCTTTAAATTAGCCTTTTTGGACATTTTTTGTGTGCAAAAGTTATTTAAAAATTAAAAAGAACCTGCAAAAGTAATTAGATGGATGCATAGCTCAAACAGAGATATTCCAAAATGGCAATCAAGGGAAATTATCCAGTACAGCAGACTAGAGGAGATTTATTTGTAGACTGTATTAGAGCTTTTGGAATGAATATTTCTTTAGAAAATAAATGACGAAAGGTATGGCTATACAGTAATGTGATCCACTAGCATCACCTAACATACAATATTGATGACTGATTATCTTTCTGAAGAAATGTTGCTTTATACGGGCTCAAACATTTGGGTCTAATTTAAAGTTCATATAGCTGTTTACTTACAAATAGTCTAGATTAATGACTTGTTGGCCTGCTTGGGACAAAACCAAGATGTTGATATGGGGAAATGGGTTGTAGTGTCATTTACTCTTGCACAATTCTGCTAAATGTTTTAGTCAACTGTAGTATATTGTATAACACAAATATAAAAACATATTGGGTGGCAGGATTTTGCTAAGACGTCATTAATATTGGTCATGTATTTAAGTATCTATGCACCACGCTAAAGTCTGCTGTGCTCTTTCTGTATAGAAAACATCTACGCATCCAAAGAGCTGCTGTATTCTAGAGGATCTGATAGCTCTTAGAAATAGATGTAATGGGGAGTAGGCAGCCACTGGACAGTGAATTTGCTGTAATAATTATGGAATGCTCCGTGAAGGAACCTCTTACCCTTCCAGTGTTCAGGTCAGAGGCATAGTCTTCATAGGCACAGAACTACTTGGCTACAGTGAACCAAAACAATAAAGGAAAGGCGACGTGAATGAAAAAGCAACGAGTGATATTAGAAACCTAAGACACTCTGTTAGAGAAACACTGGTGGTCCACCTAGCTGGTATCTGATGTCCTGCCATTTAAAAAGAAATCATCTACACAGTTCTGTTCTCACCTAAATGCAGCCTTTGTTCTGCTTTACAGTCTCTCCCCCTTCACGTGTGCTTCTGATGTTTCTTCCCTTGATGTGCCCTTTCCAGTTCATTTTCCCAGTGGAACTGCCCTACGTATGCAGGCTCCTTTTCCCACTGCCAGGAACCTTCTATCCTCTCTTCTCTTTCTTCCTTGATATATTGTATTCATTTGCCACTAAAATTCACTTTTATGAGCTATAGTATTCTTGCTTTTCCTCAGTTGTATCTTAAGAAAGGAAGAGTTTGGTTTTGTTTTCTGGTGGTCAGTCTTTTAAGTGAATGCGTATCATGGGACTTGCATAGTTCTCCACTGGGAGTTTTCCTTAAGCAGAGCCGGTGGCCTTACAAAGCACAAAGGTTAGGTGATCACGGTCACTTCTCCTTGCCTAAGTTGAGATCGTTGCAGTGGAACTGTTGAAATATCCAAAGATATCTAGCTCTTTGTATCGTGCTTAATTGGGCAATTGTTTTTATAAGGGGGTTGAATTTACTTTTTAAAATTTAAAAATATTTTTATTGTCCTTGTCATCTTCTGCTTACTTGAGTTTACCGCAGTCATAGAGTAGTTGCAAAAGCCTAGACAACAAGCTGGCTTTGGCTAAACTTTGATGCGAGGAGCTCCTCCTGGGCTGCCATTGTTCGTATTACGAATCTTTTCTGAGTTTTGCTCCAGGTTTTACTTTCCTTTAAGACGATGTTTAATGTAGCTCTTCACAACCAGGGAAATCAAAGCACCTGAACAGTTGGTAAAGTAAGCCTTTGTATTTTGGAAAATCTGTCCTGGGTTCTGTAATGTATTTAAGACTGGTGAAACATCGGGAGTATCTTCATTGTTTGCTAAAGTGTCCTTGGAGAAAGCAGTTACAGAAGGCCTTTCTGCATTTTCAGTGGAATGATTAGGAATCCTAGTCAGGGAACAGAGAAGGTCTTTGGAATTAAGGTGATGAATCACAAGTTCAGCAGCAATGATTATTAGAATAATTTTTGAGAAACTCATTGACTGAAATATGTTTTTAGTAGTCACACGTCACGTTACACACTTAAAAAAATTGAGACCTTCAGAAATTTTTTAATGTAATGGGTACATGTAAAGAATGTAAGTTATCTTGGTTTACGGACTGTACTCTCCTCTTTAGAAGACAGTTGAGTAGAATATTGTGGTATTACCTGTTTATCAGTCATGCTGCACACTCTAATTTCATCAGAAAGATGTTGGTTTATCCCTGGGGAATTGGAACAATGAGCTTGTGAATCATCCTGCACTTGGGTAGCCCTCCTAATCTACTCTCCCCCAACAGCTTACCCTAGCAAAACCAAAACCGAATCTGCTTTGCAGTTCAGGGTCCCCTCCCACCCCACCATGTATCCTTGACTGAGTGAAGTTTATTGTATTGGGGGTTTAGTTTAATCAACCAGGTGAGGTGAGGAAGAGGACCGCACTGGATTTTCTTGCTCACCATGTTGAAGACTAGCTGGCTTATGCGCACTGCCTTCCCATAGCCGTGATTTGATTTATCTTTTATTCCCTTCACAGGTGGGTAGCATCATTTAAAAAGGCATCAAAATCCTCACAACAGCTTTGAAAATCTGTAGTAAAGAACAGGATCCATAGCTTTATTCAAAATTTGAGACAGCATAAAAAAGGCGTGTTTATAGTTTTTCTCTACTGACATTTTTCAGTCCATGCTAAAAAGCAATAAAGACACTTGCCTAGGGAAATATCTTGGAGAAGACAGACAGGAAAAAAAAATTGGTTAACTGAATTTTTTGTTTGTTTTTTTTAGTTTCTGTATCTGCCCTACAGCCTGAAGTCCTTCAGAATATTATGATTGCATAGAAGTGGTCATGGGTCATAGACACCAGATTTTTCAGTGTGTTTTTGTTAGGGTTAAGTCTTTGTCTCAAGAACTCCCAGAAGATCGATACCCCAAAAGTTTGGTCTATGAAAGCCAGAGAAAAGACATAGTAACGCGATGATCAGTGAAACCATCGGAAGTATAACACTTTCCTCCTATAGTCTCACTTGCTTTGTCCAAACAGCTCAACAGCACAAAACCAGGAATTTTGAAAACTGCAGCTCGGGTATGAAACCTCTATTAACACCAAGGAATTAATTAGCAACAACTGTGTTGGTTTCTCATCGTGAACATGCATTATATGTACAGGCATCGCATGCATTGTCTCTGCAGTAGAAGAATTTAATTCTTAAAGTTAGGCCTGATTCCATTTAATTTTGACATGTACATTTTCAACCAAAGCCAACTGCACTGAGTAGCTCCTTAATTAAAAGGAATTTAATTTTGAAAGTTTTAGCCCTGCATAAAGAGACTCTGGACCCAGACCCACCCAAGGTCTTTTTCCCCAGAACCTCGCCTGCCCACAGTTCCACTACAGAAATTCTGGGGCACTGGCACAGCAGACAGGACAGTACTGTAGCCTTTGCTTACTCTCCAAAAAAGTGTGCTTATCACCTAGCAAACACTGGTCATTAGTGATGCACTATGTGAGTATTCAGGCATTTTTCCTGTTTCTGAGACTTCAGTGAAGGAACTGATGCTTGTACCCTTGTCCCAGCTGCTCCTGCACCTGCCAGTAGTGACTGGATTCCAGTTTGCCATGTGACTTAAAAATGTTCCCAAACATGCTGGCTTTCATGAAAGCCTGGTTTCATTCCCACATGTCTGAAAACTGGGATACTCTGCTAAAGCTATAGAACATCTCTGGGCTGCAATGAATAGTGACAAAACAAGAGACTGCTTTATCGTTGTTGGGAGAAGAGGAGCGCAAAGTAATTGTTACTGAACAAGGAATCCAGCTTGCTGTGACAGGCAAAAATTTTAATTAGCACAGGTATGTTTTCAGTTGTATTATGGATGCAAAGAAAGATATGGATGTAGAGACAATAATCTAAATACATTATTGTATTTCAGATCTGCTTGATGTACTTAGAAATTGTTAGTCATGGGTAGTGTGCTTGGGGAATTGCATGGTTCAGCCAATATTCAAAGCAACAGGAGCATTCAAACTAAGTCGATGCATCTCTCTAAATCGATTTTAAATATTATGGTATTTTGCCCTGTAATTACTTATTTCTAATGTGTAAGGGGTATCTTCTTGGTTGAGTATTTCACACTTTCTTTGCAGGTGAATCTCTTTTAGAGTAAGACCATTTTGTGTCGCTGGAAGAAGAGAGTAACAGATTCATATTGGCTGACTAATGGCCNTACTTATTTCTAATGTGTAAGGGGTATCTTCTTGGTTGAGTATTTCACACTTTCTTTGCAGGTGAATCTCTTTTAGAGTAAGACCATTTTGTATCGCTGGAAGAAGAGAGTAACATATTCATATTGGCTGACTAATGGCCCATCCAGTGATTAAAGTTGCTGATTCTTCTGAAATTCCTGGCTACTAGCAGGAGAAGCCAAAAGTGAGAGGAAGTGAGGACTAAGCTAGGAGAAATACCTCTATCAACAGTAAAAATGCAGACATAATATTCTCACTTTACTAATGGATTTTTTTTAATCTTAATTTCTCTTTGTGAGAAAGGCAGTAGACATCCATGCCTGATGCTACTGCAAAAATATGTTTCATTTGATATTAATGTATTGATTGTATTAATTTATATTCATGTAAGCAAGTAGAATGTGAATATTCTGATTTACTGACTTGGAACTATATACTGCAATATTAATTTCATCCGTCTGCTAAGTTAGACAGCAGGCCAAGTGTGAGACAATCAAGAATGTACCATGAAATATTTTGATTAGACAACTTTAGTCACAGGTGCATGTTGAGATGTAGCATCTTGCACAGCGTTGTTACTCTCAGAGTATTTAGGTGCCTGAAATGCTGCTTGAAGTCTACAGAGAGTAGCAGGGTGAGGGAAGGAGAGATGAATGTTTGTCTTTCCGCCAAGTTTCTGTGTCAAGATTTTTGGCTGCACTTTCATATCAAGAGATTCTGGAATTATGCATAGATGTGTCCACAATGAAGTCTTGTGTACCTTAATTTAATAAGCTGGCTGTGTTGCAGCGGTGTTATGCCAGTCTTGTGACGAGAGTCTGCCTTCACAAGATTTCATGTCTGTCTCTGGAAGCCTGGAGACTTATGAGAGAGACTAGAAACAAAAAGAGACTTATATGGGCTAGACCCCCAAATATTGGAGTTTTCCACAGGTAGAAATTGAAGGATCAATAAGGTGAGAGTTCAGACCATGTTTCTTTACTGCTGTGTTGTGAATCAGAGCAACATGAGAAATGCTTTTTCTTTCCAGCAGTATAAGTAGGTGAAGTACTTAGGTGAAATAGCAAGGAATGCTTAATGGCAGGTGTTACGTTCACACACAGTCTCAGCCTGAAAGTATTGGGGCGGAAAAATTAGATGAGATTAAACACTTCACGGTATTGCTTCCATTGGAGCTCTGTGGAGGTGGACAGATAGCTGGGACCACTACGAAGAAGTGTCAGATGAACTGAAGAGCTGTAAAAAAGTGTCTGCTGCTGACAGTGGTGAGAATAGTGGTTACTCAACACATGAGCGGAGCTCTCTAGTAGCTCTGCTGCTAAGGTCTAAGGACTTCTTGTGAAGACATGCTGTAGGAAGTGCCATGGTTTTAGCAAAGTGAGCCTGAGGTGTCCGGGCTTGCAACACCAGCTAGTTCATAAGCAGGACTTGGTACACTGCCTAATCAGTGTAGGCAGCTTTGGAACAGAGGTGTCCTTTTCTTTTTTGTCTGTGTCTCCAAAGGCCACCAGTAGCCTACGTAATTTGTGGAAGTGCTTACTTCCGTCAAGTGACTAATTACCATCATTTGACACCCAGGGTGTCACATCGAGAATGTCAGCCATTGGAGAGGATACAGGCAGACAGATCGATACAGATTCCTCTCTCCTCCCCCAAGGATCTTTAGGACAAGATTTTTTGAGGCAGAAAAAGGATAAATACTAACAAATGGCTCTTAGGTATTACCTTTAAATGTAATGTGGTAAGTTAGACTCACTGGTGAAATGAAGAAAATCCTGGCTGAGCTTAACAGCCATCCAAATTGACCTTAGGAAGAACTGGGCAGAAAGAAGTTTGCTGAGACTCAGGGCATTGTAATAAGGTTTGAGACATGGCTTTTTGTTTTTATGAATATAAATAGCGTTCAAAATTACCACTAAATAGGCTTCAAAAACCAAACTTCGTGTTAGGAATGTTAGTCACTGTTAGGAGAGGAACAGAGAATAAAACTGAAAACATCATTACAGCACTGAATAAATTCATGAAGCATGCCTAACTCCAATTTTTTTGTGTGATTTGGGTTCCTTTGTCCCTCATATCATCACTCCCTCCACCTCAGGGGAAAAAAAAAAGATAGAAGGACTAGAAAAGATGCAGAGAGAGGTGGCAAATGTAATTCAACATTTACAGCAATTTCCGTATCGTGGAATGAGTGTAGACTGAGTCTCTGCACTGTGGAAAAGAAACCACATGGAGGATATCTGGGACACAGGCTTTCTAAATCATGAGTATCAAAACAGGGAATAGTTGTTCACTGTTTCTCCGTGTACAAGGACTGGAGATCATTAATGAAGTTATTTGTTGGTAGGCTCAAAACAAATGAAAGGCAGCATTTCTTTTCACAGCATCTCTAAACTGGGATTTTAGTGCCACGGGTTGTTTTGATGCAAAAGTTTACACGGGTTTAAAAAGTGAGAAGAATTTGAGGAATAAAAATCCATCAGGACCTATTAAACAGAAGGTTATCAGGTGTAGATGAGTTCAAATGCCTTAGTTGTAAATAGCTAGAAACTAGGAGAGCATACAGAGGAAGCGTTCGTTATGAACTTGCTTTGTTCTTCCCTTCATTTATGCCCACATATTGTTACTGAGACGTGTTCTGGGCAAGGTGGCGTTTTGGTCTGATCCAGTTTTCAGCCATTCTCGCTTTAAAAATAAAATAAAATCCAAGGTTCTTGCTTCAGGACATAATTGATGTTTCCTTTAGGCTAGTTAATTCCTGTATATGCTTTTCAGAATCTGCGTGTAGAACATCTGATAATGATTGCTGTGGGAGGTAGTCGTGCTGAATCATACCCGTTGTCCTTTTCAGCTGGTGTATTGTATCTCACTGTGCCTGTGCATTCCAGTATAAGTTTCTTTTTTAAATATAGAATACTTTCATAGCTATGGTGTTCAGTGCAAATGTGGGAGATGATGGAATTACTAAAAGGATACTGTGAATTCTGAAATCATACAGGTGCTTAGAGACACTGGCAATATGGTGATTAGGAGTACTTTACTGACAGTGTTGAAATGCCTCTTCCTTTTCTTTACTGACACCTTTAATGCAAAATTGAAATCTAGTGCTACAAATGTTATGTAGTGTTACTTAATGCCTTATGCCGACTGCAGAAGTTCAGACCCTCACCCCATGTTTACTCTCTTTGTACTACTCAGGAGACACAAATGAAGTACTGAATATACCCAAGCATGGGAACACCTCCAAGTGCGTGTACCGGCACATTTGTATTGTGGACATAAGAGCAGCAGCAGTGTATTGTACATGCAGCATGTAACGACATAGACAAGCCTACTTTGAACTCTGGCTGCTCTGAATGTCCTACACTCAAACTAGCTAGCTTAAAAGAGGTACCCTCAGATAGCCTAAGCAGATCTATGCTACATCCTGCAAACCTCTCTCTGTCTAGCATTTCTACTACCCCTGAGCGGTAGGGAGCCTGTTGGAGAGCGCTGCCAGCCTGCTGATCTATGTCATCCCCAGGTCGCTTCAGGTTACTGTGGGACACGCTTACAATAAGCTGTAGAATGGAATAAGCAGCTTATTCGTCAAGTAATATAAACATTTTATGGTCTCTCTTTATTCAGTGTAAAGCATTTTACAGAATTGTAGGTAGGCAGATACTCAGGGAGAAGAGATTCTTCTGCCTTCCCCTGCTGCCTGCAGTTATATGCATCTCCTTAACCTTTGTTAGGATGGGGTAAACAATCTCCTGCTGTAGTTCTCTTCCGCTCCCTAGTGTCTCACTGTATGGAACAGAGTATCTAAGCACCTGTCACGGACTGTTTTGCACACATAGGTGCAAAAGGACAGGTTAGTAGGAGGTACGCAAAATTGGTGGCACACTGAGTTACTGAACAAATGTTGGTTGCTTCAAGGCTGTAGAAGGCAACACATACAAATTTTAGTTCATGATGTTAGTATGAATGCTTTCCTCTTTAAAGAAGCCTTGGGATGCCCTTAGCCATGTGGTTGTCATGTAACAACACACGGCCCTTTTTATCTTCTTGATTAGCACTACGGTTAATTTGAAGAGTTGGAGAATATTTTACTGGAGTTTCAGACTTGTCCTCCTTTCCTTACTTTTTCATTTAAATAGTTTCTATCTGTCTCACTAAGGCCATTCCTGATAATGTAGTTCTCCTTGCTTTTGTGACTTTCCATCCCTTTATAGAAGTCGCCACAATGAGGCTTTCGTTCTGTCATTGGAGAATTTCGTATTGTCATAGTGACTAAATATGCATAATGCAGTATTTTCAGATACAGAAGGGTAAAAGACACAATTGAAAGGGAACGGATGCTTTCCACCACAATTTGGGGGAGAACATACTTGGTAAGATGCTATTCAACTTGCCATCTGTCTGGAAAGGGAAAGGCGTTTGTTTTTTCAAAACTGAAATGATTTGGTTGAGTCTTAGCCTGACCCATGCCAGGTACTCTGCTAGGCGATGAAACCTAGAGTTTTTGCAGACAGAGGAGGAGATACAGATCAGTGGCATCTAGGACAACAGTGAGTACCTGCTGCTACTGGAGAGCAGGTAGTGTTGCAAGCAAGGACCAGTGCAGAGCAGCATGGGTGGCCCAAGACAGCTCAAGGATATTGAGATGGTTATTTGGCAAGGACAGAGGGGCGTTGGCGTGCTGGGTTGTATTCACCTTGGGTCAATCTTACTAGCTTGTGAATTTGAGCTCAGATTTAGGTCTAAATTTTCCTAGATTCAAAAATAAAACCCAGAACTGCTCAGCTCACTCTTCATTTTAATATGGCTATCCTGTTGCTCTTCTTTTCTGAAATGAACAGAACAAGCATGGTTAAAATTGAATTATTTGAGGTGGTTTTTTCATTGCAAGGTCAGGAAAAAAAAGTGTGATTGGAAACAGTTCTGAGCTGTCAGCTCAGATCGAGTATGGTCTGTGTAGCTCAGTGCAGCATGTGGTGTTTACCACAGACAAAAGAGAAAGAAGTATTGTTAATTCTTGGGCACCATTTTCTGTGAAACCTGAAGACAATGCTGGGAGGATTTTGGTTTTGTTTCTGTAAAAGACATTTCATGTTTCCCAGGGTGGTGTTCACAACAAACCAGATGTCGGCAGAACCCAGACCAGAGCTCAGCCCTGCTTTCCCCAACACCTTGTGGTACGCTAGAAGCCTGGCAGGAAAATCTCAGTCATCCATCCTTATCCCATCCTATTTTGCCACCGTTTCCTCTAAACAGTAACCCAGCAAAGTCCTGCTCGACGCTGGTCTCAGCTACAGGCTTTTCAGTCAGCACCGATAATTAGACTTTGAGATAAGCCATCTGCTTGCTGGCCCCCGGTGGGCTGTGGGCTTGGCACGGAGCTGCGGAGGCCAGTGACAGGTCTGCTGCAGGAGAGGCCTGGCAGTGACACAGCAGCTGCTCACCGAGATACTGAGTGCTCTTGCAATTGAGCATCTACGTGCTGCGGGTTTTAAAATGTCACTGGCCAGGAGCAGCAAACAGCACTCCGGTAAAAGCATTTTCTGTCTCTCTGAAGCATTGGAGAGTAAAGAGAAGGGAATGGTCTGCTCTAATGAAGGAAAGTCAGGGTGGGAGGGCGGAGGGGGCTGAATTCGGTAATAAATTCATGACTTCATCATGTTTTTGAGCATCCGGGCACAGAAGGGAAGGGAAGGCATGTTTTGCCCAAGTTAATTCTGGCTGATTATAGATGGAGGAGGGCAGGGAAAAACCTGCCTCTTAGATGTTGTTTGTTCTGTGGTTTTGGCAGTCTTGTCCCCATCATACAGATCACCAGTAAGTGAAGCTGTATTTGCAATGGGATAGATCGCTCAAATTAACAACTTATTAGGGGTTTAGAAGTACTATGCATCTGTCTCAGGCTCTATACAGTGATTGAGAGACCTGCTTACCCCTAGAGGTGCTTCCAGGTCTTCCTTTTGTTTCTCCTCTCGCCCCATCATTTGGCTAGAAGTCCCTGCCTTATTGCAGGCTCCTTTCTGCTAGGACTCTGGAGTGCAAAAGCTTCGTCATCATTATTGTCGTTCTTCGTTATTACCAAAGCCCCAATTTAGTCCAGTTCTTATTGGTGAACAAATAGGCTGCTTTTTTCCCCTCTTTTTCTTGTTGCGCAGCGAGCATCTTGTGTGAACAGAGAGGGATAAATGTTTGGTTTCTTTTCTTTCCAAAAGCAAGTGGAAGCTTAGCTTGAATCACCCTCTTTCAGCCTGGCCAGATTAACAGCAAGATAGCTGCAATTTTTGTTTCATTAGGCAAAAAACTTCACACTTATAAGGGTAATCCCATGAATTCTAGCTCTGCAGGTCAGCTGGCTTCAGGGACATTCCGGAGGGTCTAATGGCCTCATTCTGGACTTAGGAAGAAATTGAAGTCTTTCTATTCACTTAATGGACAGAAGCCTAAATCCTAATGTTTAGAGGCTGATTCCATTTACCTTTCTAGTGAAGAGGTGAAATTGTCAACATTTGCAAAGAGATGGCTAGCTGCCCACCTCTCCCATCAAAAAAAAGGAAACAGAAGTGTTGGTATTTTAATTACTTGGGAGGTACTTATGATTCTGCAGTGATGAAAGCTGTGAAAACACCCGTGTTCAAAAGCAGATGCAGCAGGGACTGCCATATGCACTGTGGGGGCAGTGTGGTGTGAGCAAGTGCCAATCCATCGATTTAATTACAGCTGGAGTCTGACATCCCAAGCAGCAGCTTGCCTTTCTGCCTTCCCTGCTGGACAAGATGACACCGGTAGGAAGAAAGGAGAGGGACTTGGGAATAAGCAGAGGATAACGAGGCAAAGAAAAAAACTGAAGGACTATCAGTGGAAACCACATCAGATTAACAAACTTTAATTACATTTCATTTTAATCCTTAACATTTATCTAAAAGGTGATTGAGGGAAGGTTTATTAGGATTCTGTGTCCCTATAGCTGTTCTTTGAAAGAACACTGAACAAGATGATTGCTTGCGTCTGTAATTAGAAGTTTTCCCCCTCTTGATCACCTAAAGTCAAATTCATTTACTCTGCTTGAAACAAGGATTTAATTTGATTTTTTTTTTTGCATCAAAAGATGTCTTTCAAATTTGATACAGAACCACAGCCTGCTAATCAAGACAGAACCCATTACCAGCCCAGTTTTATGAATATTCACATCAGAGGGCAGCACCAACCTCATTAGAAAGGGTGTTGCAATCATTATTAAACTGTTGGAGTCCATTATGATTCAGAGTGCTGTAATGATGACTGATACCCACTGAGGGCAGCTGAGAAGAATACCGGAGCATAATGACCTCACTTTTTTTTCAAAAGCCTATAGGGCTTTTAAAAGCTTTCAGCTTATGTACTTTGTATTCTTTTCATCAAGTGCATGAAAGTCGTCTTGATGTCCCTGATTCCTTTGCACAAGTGGTGTGAAGAGAAACGCAAGAGCAATTAGGGAACCTGGACGTTATGTTTGGATGATGGGGTAAATCAGTAATACTACTAATTCTTTCAGATCTTAGGTTTCCGTTAATGAGTTGTTTCTTGTCAGTTTGACTAGAAGCTCAAAATGTATAAGCTTGATCAATCTCCTTCTGTTCCTTCCTTGTAAAGTGAAAAGACGGTACTGCTGTTAAACTTGAGTTTGATCGTTTGGGCAGCAGAACTGCTGTAGTTAATGGACCGTCAGCACTGTCAGCATAAGCCCTTTCTCCACTCTCCTTTTGCTTTCCTGCTCCTAGAATAAAATTCACTTGAGGTTAAATGTTATTACAAACAATTTGCTACCCCATTGTCTTGCTTTCTTCAGATCCTTGCTTTCTTCAGGCACGGTGAAAGGAGGTTAGCCTGAACTCTCCAACAAACAATCCCAATCCTCCATTATATTTACATACATTAATTCTGTGCAAATTAGCATAGCATTGGTGGATTTTCGGGGCGCATTTACAATAATCTGAAGAATGTGTGTAGCTGTTGGTATACTTTCTGAGCTCAGAAAGAGGCTTCTGACCTCAGCCTTCATGCAATGATGAAGTAACTACACCTAACCAAAGAAATTTGTACAGTCTTCAGTAACTGAGAGAGATGCCTACTGGTTTTTTGTGTCCTCAAGACAATTTACTATCTTCTTTTAATGATCCTTCTCTGTGCCCCTTCCATCGTAGAGATCATCTTTCAATCCAGAAAGAAGATCTCTCTGGAGTCCTTTAGGATCTCTCTTTGCTCCACCATCAGGTGCTGAAACAGTTGTGGAGGCTGCGTGTGTCATCTGTGTTTCTCCTGCAGGTTGGGACTGGACCCTGGCTGTCTCTTGCAGCACTGCAGTCTCAGTGCCTCTGTTTTAACGTGGTTTTAATTGACATTTCTTGCTACAATGTTCTTCCTATAAAATTGTAAGAGACTGTTAATGCAACTGGTGAGGCTGATTGTAAATTATTCTGTGATAATGATGCTATAAAAAGGAGAAACTAATTGTAAATTTCAAGCAGGACAGCTATGTGCCACCAAAGAGCATCTCTTTCTTTGTTCTTGTTCCAGCTTGGCTTCCGCACTAACTTGTGTGAGATCTCTCTAACTGGAGAGCTCTCACTTCTTCAGCTGCCATCTTGTGAAATATGAGTGAGCGTGTCCTAGCTGGTTGAAGCATAGTTGTTATAACTGTTCACAGCAAAATTAACATCAGTCTTTGTAGGACAGAAGAGGAACGAGCTTCAACCAACTACAGCGTTAATTAACTCTAGTGAGAGGAGTGGAAATGTAAGGGGTCTTGTAATAAGCAGGGCAGAATCCGCCTTTGATTAATGATATTGCCAAGTGGATTAATTAGAAGATCAACTCAAATGCTACCTAGAGGGCCCTGTGGAGAAGAATGTCTAGCATTTCAACAAGAGAAACTGCAGTAGGCATCTTAAAAAAGATTGGGACACATCTCCTTTACAGTGATTTGGCAGAAATACCAAGCTGTGAAGCAGCCTGCCTTTGGCAGCAGAAAACATCTCCTAATTAGACTGTTTGCACAACACTTGTTGGCAGGAGAACATATCTTATTTAGGATCTTTGGGGATGCCCCTCAAGCAAACCTTTCCAAGGTGAGTATTCAGACTAAGGCATTAAGTTTTTGTTGTGTCCAGATTCACTCCAGTTTCCAGATTTTAGTGCTGGTAGCATCTACCATTTATCCAATAACCCTTGTGTTCAGCAAAGATGGTCTCTATTCTGAGGTAAATGTGGACCTTGTGGGAGGCAGATTTTGGGCAAACCATCACCAGATAACAAAATGATTGTCACCGCTTCCCATGTGAAACTTCTTATTTTGCTGAATGATGCAAGGTCACCTTCTCAGGTTGATGTATTCCTTCATTATGTGTGGCAATAAGCAACAAGTGGTAAAACTGCAGTTCAGGCCTTCGATTTCTTTTGGAATTACAGTTATAATTTACTTCTAAAACAAGTATGGAAAGCTCATCAGATGTTGGTTTGAGAAACAACCGTTTCTTTAAACAGGGAATTTCCCTTGCCCTGGATTACATTGCATGTGTCCTTTTAAGCAGCTCTATTTCAAATAAGTCTGTCTTAATTGATCCCCTGAGAGCCTATGAGAGGTTCCCTGCTGCACCAGCTCTTACTCATTAATGTGTTTTACTTTTAATGAAGATATGTAAATACCAAGTTGTTCAAAAAAAAGGGCTTCACCTCCATTATTGCACACTAGGCCTGCCATTCCTGCAGGTATTTGCTGATGTTAGTTAACAACAATGATCCTAATGATCTTCTTGCCCTGCAAAAAGTTGTGATACATTGCATGGAACCGAATGAGAGGTAATATATCAGCTGTGGTAGCAATATCCAGAGCATCGAGGGAAAACAGAGTTTACTGTTCCCTCAAGGCTTAAATTTTCAGGAGACGCTAAAGATGCTAGCTTCCCACCTGCATTGACTTTTGATAGTATTTGAGTACTTTACTCTTATTTTCCTTTAAAATCTCCACTTAGGTGATTTGTGCAATCCTGAAATTGTTAGAGAAATTTTGTCTTTTTACACCTCTGAAACTTGATTTCCTGGCTTCTTTTTGTCACTCTGAGTACAGCTGCCATTTATAGCAACTCATTTTGTTTGGCCATTGACAGCCCATATAAACCCCTAGGCAGAAGAGTGAGGAAAGGTAGAGGAAACGCGCCCACCTTCTGAGAGACGATAACTGTATACAAGATAAATGATAGAAGAGTCTTTCAAAGCAGGTGGAATTAAAGTACTTACTGGAATGACACAGTAAGTATGAAGACTGGAACAGTTTTGTTAAAATCCCTTCAGTATCCATCACAATTGGTCCTTCTTGCAGCTTGTCTGGTTTTCTCTTTGTTAGGCATCAGAGGATGACTAATATGCTGCTATTCAGAAAAATTGGGCTTTTATTTGCAGTAGTCGTCTTATGCAGCAGTAATGCTATTTTAAAATTATAACATGCATTTTGCACATAAAACTGTACTGAATTCACTGTACCTTTTTGATTATTTTCTACAGAAAGCACAGTAGCAAAATTCTTCCTCTGACAGTAGGTTTTAAGTTGTTGTTGCTCCACTGATACCTAACCTGATGTTTTCAGGACCACAAGACATCTGTTTCTCATATTGGTTTTAGTGGGATCTATTCTATGCCTACAGGGAATGGGTCACTTTAGGTGTCCAAATGTATAGCTTGGAGTTCAGCTTTTGGCATCTAGCTTTGGCAGTCGTTAAGATCTCCTGAGACTTAACAGCAAGAAGTTTGTCCCTACCTAAACAGATGAATATTTAGTCAGGATTTTTCAAGAGGCTTGGTTATTCCCAAAAACTGCAGGGGCAACGGGAGCACAACTGAGCCTGTCCTCTTCAACCGATCGCAAGGATTATGAGACAGATGGAATTTGGGACCACGTGTCCCTAAAGCACTCAGAAAACCAATCCAGTGCACTGCCCATCTCCTGTTTCCCTTACAAAACACGTGAATCTTCTTTGGGATTTCACAAGCAAAAGGTGTTCAGAAGGTAGACTCTAGAAATGGGCCATGTTTCCCTTTGTTTCTCTCTATGAAGTGACCACACTCTTTCCGCTTGTCTGTAAACCCAGTTGAGTAGGAGGAGGCTGGTATGTCATATCCTCTAGTGTTTATGGGCTCTTCAAGTAATTTGTCAATGGAAACTTACTTTTGGACAGGTATTGGCTTTTTGGTGTTGCTTTAGATTGAAACAGTGGTTTTTACATGTGCGACTTCAATGTAACTGATGGAAAATCTGTTTCTGACATGTTCTTTTTGGTAAACCCCGTAACAGTCACTGTGTTTGAGGATAGAATGCATTCCCCACATGTAATTAGCCTGTCTCATTTCAGACTTCACAAGAAAATGAAATGAGTACTTTTCTATCATATTGAAGTCATCCTCTTGCTTCCAGCCCACACTCCAATTTCGTATGTCAGGCTTCCCCTGTGAAGCTGAAGCTCTGTTCTCAAAGAATAGAAAGGAAGTGCGTAATGAATCAAGAATAGGTTCATTTTACAATGTCTTGTGTTTAAATGGGCAGCTGGGTATGGTGTTTTAGTACTCGTGCGCCTATGTTTAATGATTGTGTTATGTGTAACAGCCTCTACTCTGTTGAGCAGTGTCTGAATCCTTTACCAGAGTGAAGAGCTCTAAGGCATGGTGCAGGGGAGACTTCAGCCAGCTGGAGATAAAGTAGATTCCTACCTGTGAAAAGGGGGAATGGCACATATTTTTGCCTACCTGTTATATGGGTCTTTACATGTGTGTATTTGACATACATACATGGTGTCAGTTCCTTTAGAATCTGCAGTGACCCAAGTGTTCTCAGTTTAATGACCTGCTTTTAGTCACTTGATTTTGCTTACATTGTCAGCCTCTGCATTAAATTCTTGGGCTTCCTCTCCACCAAAGGAGCATACTTCTGAGAAATCTTAAGGGGACTTCTCTGAGTTACAAGAGGGGTGAATAAAATGTCTGAAGACAGCATGTAGGGTTTTTCAGAGCTGTGTAGTATCAGTAGGATTGCACAAGTAAGAAGCTGAAATTTATCATGGAAGGATTTCGATGACAAGAGGTGATGTGGCATCCTCCAGTGAAGACTGGCTTGGTGCTTACGATATGACTCCTTGAAGACCTTTTACCTGATTTATTGTATGACCTCTGCAAGAAAAGGTGTCCAGCTCTGAAAAAGCATGCAAGACAAATACTTTTGATTTGTAGTCTTTATAGTTCAGTAGAAAAAGGGCCCTCTGGACCTTGGTGTTATATATGCAGTTTTCTTTCTAGCACTTCTTACTACAGTCTGAGAATGCAATGTGTAAAAAGGCTGAGAGTGCTGTTCTCCACCGGTTTTTATGCTCAAAATCCAGGCAATAACAGCATTAGTGCTGCATACACAGCCTTGTTTCTTTTTCTTTATGTATAAAACGTGTTTGTGAATACTATAATCTAAATGCCTTTTTGCATAGTGCCTCTCAGACACATGCGCATTTTTGTAGAAACCTTAGATCCCATGGATAATGCCTTTTACACTCCTTTAATCTTGTCTATTTCCTGTTCTTCTCACTGTTGTTATGGTTTAGAATCTTTATAGACTTTTTTTTTTCCCTGTGACTGATCTTGGCATCAAATTCATTATACGCAGAAAGGGTGACATGTAGAGAGTAGTAATGAAGTGAACATGATTCTTCAGAGGCACAAGTATTTGCCCACGTGGTTACAACTGTAGGGTTAGGGCTACAGACCGTAAGCACGAGTTGCATGATTTTTCAAATAATAACCTTGCCTGCATTAGGTAGTTTCCAGAATTACAAGGGCTTTTATTGGAAAAATAACGTTGTCAGAATACACACATTTGCTTCTAATCTTGGAAAGTGGCAACATACCTGGAATTTTAATAAAACACCATTTTTAAATGTTTAAGAACTATTTTAGGGATGTTACAGTTTTTAAAAATATAGCAGTTACAATTTCCCTTCGCTTCCAGGGCACAGTTGCCTTAAGAGTATTAACGTGACCTGGTTTTATAGGCCATATGGAAAATACCAATAAAATACCTCAGAACTCTTTGAAGTAGCCTAAAATAGAGCAGCATGGTGGATGGTATAAAAATTTTATTTCTGTCCTGTTTGAGGTGACCATTGTAATTTGTTTGCCACCTATTTAAGTCTTTTGATCACACCATGCTACCTTGTATTTATTTGGTTCAAAACCTTCAGAAATTCCTGGCTTGATTGCAAGTGCCGGAGAGTAAAAGGAGATTATGGGTGATGAATGGATTGAGAGCAGCCCTGTGGAGAAGGACTTGGGCATATTGGTAGATGAAAAATTAAATATGAGCTGGCGATGCGTGCTTGCAGCCCAGAAGGCCAACTGCATCCTGGGCTGTGTAAAAAGAAGCATGGCCAGCAGGTTGTGTGAGGTAATTCTGCCCCTCTACTCCACTCTGGTGAGAACCCACCTGCAGTACTGCATCCAGCTTTGAGCTCTCTGCACGAGAATGGCATGGACCTGTTGGAGCGGGTCCAGAGGAGGGCTGCAAAAATGATCAGAGGGTTGGAACACCTCTCCTGTGAAGAAAGGCTGAGAGACTTGGGGTTGTTCAGCCTGGAGAAGAGAAGGCTCTGGGGAAACCTTACCGCGGCCTTTCAACATATTAAAGGGGGCTTGTAAGAAAGATGGAGAGAGACTTTTTACCAAGGCCTTCAATGACAGGACAAGGGGTAATGGTTTTAAACTAGAAGAGGGTAGATTTAGACTACATATAAGGAAGAAATTGTTTACGATGAGGGTGGTGAGACGCTGGAACAGGTTGCCCAGAGAAGTTGTGGATGCCCCATCCTTAGAAGCGTTCAAGGTCAAGTTGCACAGGGCTTTGAGGAATCTGATCTAGTGAAAGGTGTCCCTGCACATGGCAGAAGGCGTAGACTAGATGGTCTTTGAAGGTCCCTTCCAACCCAAACCATTCTGTGATTGCACTCAGGGCTCCACTGTGTGATTAGTTAAATGTCTTCTGCATTCATCGAAGATGGAGGGGTGGCACGTGGGCAGTTAAGACTCCTGTTCTTGGGAGCTGTGCTCTGTGAGAGGAAAATCTTTCTGAGGTATTGCATCCCGGTAAGATACCTACCTTTTAGAGATTGTCTCATGGATTATTCAGTTTAGTTACGCAGAAGTAATGCTTGAGTTGGAATAATGCAAGCAATGGTGACACAGTGCCCTTTTGGAGTAGTGTGACACGACAGGAGAAGAGCCAGCTGTTTGATAGGCATTTCTAACTGACGTGTCCTGCAGTAGCAGTCGCTTCAGTGAAGGGTAAGCCCTGATGATGAACTCATGTATTTTGTTCGTGAAGAAGGGAACATCTGAAAACAGTTCAAGTTCTGTTAAATATTGATGGTGAAGGAAAACCATGCCAGCACCAAACACAACCTAAAATTCAGCCACTTTAAAAAATAAAGTGATCATTTCCTCATGTGCTTTTTCACTCCTCTCTTTAGTAGAGAACGCAGGGGAGGTAGCAGGTTTTAGCTGACACATTGGCATCATCTCGTAGGCTCGGTTGCAGTGAGACGAAAGTTGAGCTGACAGGGAACTTCTGAGTAAATGTACACAGATCTGCAGGTGGGAGGTTACGGCTGTTCTGCTAGCAAAGCTCCAGCAGTTGGGTTTGCATCTCATAATTCAGGCACTAAACTAATTTCCAGTAGTAGTGGGAATTTAGATTAGAATATGAGCGTGTGAAAGGGACAAGCCACTAGGCTTTTCCGTAGTTGAATAGCTCAACTTTGCTTGCAGAGCACTTCTACTGAGGCAGCCTGTCTAGTAGAGATCCACCACCTGAAGTGACCGGTGTAAGGTTAGAAAAGGATGTGTGAGACTGCTAAGGACTCATCTTGTCCTGTCCTCTTTAACTCGAGTGTTGTGTGAATGGTTTAGTCAGCTGGAGAAGATGAATCTAAAGGGACGTCTTACCTCAGTAAGACCAGTTATCTCAGGAACAGAGGGTTCATGTGAAAAACTGGTATTTACTGTGCACGTTAGCCCGAAAAGACAGAGTTATAAAGGCAACTTTTCCCACAAATTTTGAAGTCCCAGCATTTTAGTTTAATATAATGGATCAGATTAGCAAATATGGCTGCTCGTACGTTAACTAAAATAAGCGGGTGTGAAGGGTGACAAATTGGATTAAAATGCAGAAATTTTTAAGCGTAACTGATAACCTTACTGCTACACATGCTCTTGCACTTCATACAGATAACAGGGGAAGGAATTAACTCTAACTGTAATTCAGAGTGGGAATTTACGTGGGGTGAGAAAGGCTGGTGGCTGGTTTGGGATTTTTTTTACAGGAATAGACCAGAAGGATGTGTGTTTACCAAGTGCCTGTCTGTTTCTGGTGGATTTTATAGAAACGCAGTGTGCTGCATCAAAGACGACTGGAGGGGTGGCTGTGAAAGGTTGTCTACCTGGCAGTGCTGGCTTTTTATGACATTTAGCTACAGCAGAAAACAGATCACAGACCAGAGAGGAAACAGCCTAATGAAAGCATTCAGAGGTGTTTAAATACAGATAATATTGTCTAGGTGGTGGCATAAAAGACAACTTTGTGTCTGGAATGGTGATAAGGCTGCTTCCACCTTTTAGGCTCCTGACAGACTTTGAAGTAAATGGGGAAGAAATACGGAGGAAAGGAAAGAGTCGGTAGTGACCAGAAGCAGAGTTGGAGAGACTGTAAAATGCCAGCAGAGCACGCTACCAGCAAATGCTGGAAATGCACCCATCCTGTGCCTTGCCATATATTGTAAAAAATAAATATATAGTAAAGCCATGGTTTTGCCATCTGCAAACTGGCTCATAGATAGCCCCTAATGTGTGTAGTCTAAATAAAGATCTTAAAGAAACAGGCTACAGAAAGCCTTTTATCAACACCCCTGGCTGACCTTTCCCAGCACTGTTGCAGGGGATCTGTGAGCACGATTACACATACTGTGATGTTGGTAGCGGTCTGCAGGCACTTCCACACTGGGTCCCGGTGCCTGCTGAGAATTCTGCCAGCAGCAAGGCAGGTTTTGTCCTCCCATGAGATCCTGCCCATCTGACCTCTGCTGCCTTGAAGCTCCTGGATGACTTAGCTTACCATCTTGCAGTGCTGCATCTGCAGCTTTCCATGTCTCTCCCTTGCAGCCGTCTTTTGAACGTGCCTTTCTATACGGTAAGTTTTGTAAAAGCTGTAGTTGGTTCATAGCACACGATTGCTTGGAAGCGGTAGTAAATCGCCTCTTTTGGTTAGCAGAATAAACCCTGATAGCTTGACCTAGAAATTCAAACAAAAGAGGCAGAAGGAAAAGGAGAGTTAATGGATTAACTCCACAGAGTAGCTGAGATAAAGGCTCCATGTTTCATTCTGCTGCTGTTTCAACAAAGAGAGGGTTTTCTTTAAGTGTCTGCTTTAACCCGTGTGGATGGATCTTTGCTGGTTGGTGACCCAGGAGAGCAAAGAACTTTCATCTGTACCAAAGGAGCGCACAGGTCCTTTTTCTTTCCTTACAAACACATTTAAAAAATACAATTCTGTTTTATTTAGTCGGAGTAAGGAAATGCAGAAGGTAAGAGGTTAAGAAGACAAACAACAGAGGGAAAATGTTTCCTGGTTAGCCTAATGAAGAACATACTTAGAAAAGAAATTGCACATAGCAGGGGCTGCAAGGGGAGGTACCTCTGCGCAATAGAGAAAACTGGTGCCAAATGAGCAGAAGGAGCAATTCAGTGATGAAATCTTTCAGATATATTTTAAAAATGAAATAGGCAATTTTTACTTGGATTCTGAAAGTGCTTGAGGCTTCTTGGTGTTTTGTGGGAGGCTTGTGGTTGGGTCAGTAGTGATCTAATCTCCATATTATTCTGAAAGATTCAAAAAAACTAAATCAATATTTATTTACTGCCTTGCAGGTGGCAAAGGTCTGCAAATTTCCTCCAAACCGGCCTGTTTCCTATTATGAAGATGTTGATCATTGACATTTAACATCTGTGCCCAATAGAGAGCACATAGTTCTCTGAGGGAACTTAGATTTGGGAAGCGCGCAGGGACCTAAAATTGTTTGTGCAGCACTGAGATGTTCATATTTACTGATATCTGAGAGATACTTAAAGGGGTTGCCTGATAAATTATTCTACTGTCTTGCAGCTGAGCATTGGAAAGATAGCATTTTGCTGTTAAATGAAAAATACAGGAACAAGATGTCTGTCTCCCTAGTCTGCCTGTGTGATGGCTTTGCTGGCACCATCCGTCTTGCAAAGCAGTACACTTGTTTGTGACCTAAAAGATAAACTTTGTGTCACAGAGTGTACACTGCTCCTGTCCACCTATAAAGCGATCATTAAAAGAGCTCTGACCTTTCAGTTGCTTTCTTTATGTAGTTTCTGGTGTGATCTAACAACAGTAAAGTAACAGCTGTGGAGTCGGTAGTTCGCCAAATTATTTTCTTCCCTTCACTGAAAAACACCGCTTCTCCACCAAGAAACTCACAACACAGTTTGTAATAGACTTTACATACAATTCTGTATTTCTTAAAAATTCAGCAGTTTCTCTTTGCTCATGTTTTGACACATTCAGATCCATGGAATACGGTTATTTTTAATTAATCTTTTTTTCTTTTGCTTCCAGAATTTTAAAACTGTAATTTGATTCTTTTGTAACTTACAAACTTGGAAAATATTTTTTTTCTTTTGAGAAGATTGTAATTCTACCCGTACAATTTTAATCTTTTCAAGTCAAGAGGCACTTGAGGTACCTGCTCTTTCGTTGCGTTTAGGCAGCGTTTGGGGTGCAGATCTGCCGTTTATCAGAGAACTGAGATGTGACACCCCAGCTGCATGGCCCTGCAAGTAATACCGATTACCTAGACACTCAGATGTTTTAACTGCCTTGCCTCCGTTATGAAGCGCTTCAGTGAGGATGTCCAGGATCATCATCTGTTTATGGTTTCCCTTCTGAATCAGGAAGGGAGTCTGACTGTTGTCCTGGAGTGGGTGTCCTTACATTTGTCAATGACCAATTTAACAGAAGGTTTTAAAATTTCAATAATCTATTTGCAGAAATGCAGGTGAGGTAGAGCTACATTATCATCCAGAACAACTGTTCTACACAGCTGAATAGATTACCCAGTAAGGGATGATCATAGGAGGAATCTGAACAGGCGAAATGCCACCTGAAACAGGGTGCAAACAAGTCGTACACTCAAAAACTGAAGTTCTAGCCTGCCACACGTACGGAGATGATCTTTAGTACTGTGGATGATTCTTATCTGTACACTGGCAGATTTTCCAAATCATGACGTAGCTTAAGCTGAGACTTAGTTTTTCTTGTCTAACAATGTGTTGCCCTACACTTGTCAAGCAGATTATAAAAACTCAGAATATCAGAGTATAAACATGGAGTAATTAAATAATACGTCTATAATCTTATCCCATGTCATAATACCCAGTGTCTGTGTTGCAGGCTTTGAGATAGACTTATGACCGAAGAATAAATTTTGCACTTCAGTTGGCTGATGATGCATGTTTCTTGATCCTGAAGTAAGAGTGAAGGCTTGACGCAAAAGATGTCAGTTTTGTAATAGCAATTAAAATATATATACACCTAAAAGAATTGCAGTGACGCATCTGAGACCTTTACTTGTGGTCTGTGAACAGAACAGAGTCTTACCAGGAAAAGAAATGACATTCAGGAATGTCAGACCCCAGACGTGGGTGGGAGTGAAATCTATTTGTAGCCTTTGCACCCAAATTCTGAGGTTGCTATAATAATGAGATGATACAATTGCAAATCTATATATTAAAAAATAAGAACACATAATTTATGGTTTTGTTCTTAATGATCACACGCTCAAGCTGTTTTTTTATTTATACTCCAGATGAGATTGTCCTCTCATCACGTAACTCTTGGAGCTTAAGCTTTATACATAATGCTAATATTGAAAGCTTTGTGACAAAATCCAAAATATTGGCAATGTTACGGGTAGAAGATTAAGTTGTTTCAGATTATATACATAATGAATTTGCAAGACCTGTGGTGGCTTTCGTGTAATCTTTTCTTGTTCTGTTTTTTTGAAAGACGTGTATGAAAGTGAACTGAGAGCAAACAGCATGTAGAATGGCACGGGAGGGAGTTTTCATTGCTGTTGTATTTATCATTTAGCACAACCGTGAGCTCTGTCAGACTTAAATGGCAAGCTCGTTGTTAATTTCGAAGTTCAAAGTGTTCTTTAATCTTCCCTTTGTTTTGCTCACTCATAAGTAATATTATGGTTTTCAGTGCCTGATTCCAGGATCCTCAGTATTCTCAGCTTGTCCTTGATAGGTGGGAAAATCCATCTTGCTGAAGGAGCCATGATTCAAGAGGTCAGAGCATTGCCTGTCTCTGGAAACAAGGCCCATACAATACAGCTTAAAAAAGGGTTATATTTGCAACGTGGAGCCTCAATATATATCTGGTAAGTGCCTGGACATCAGAGCTGAAGAAAGAAATTAAAATAGAGAAAATAAATACCCAGCACTATTAAACACTTGCCAGTACACTGAGGAGAAGAAAGAAATCCATAAAAGGAGCCACGTTTTAGTAAGGATTTTCCTTAACAAGGATTACTTCTTACTTTTTGAAATGTGCTCGTGGTGCTTTCACTTTCTAGCTAAATGGAAAGAGGAACAGTTTGAGAGAGGCCTTTGCGTTCATCCCTCCTTCCCCTACAGCTTTCATGCTAATAAGCTGCACAGATCCCAGAAGCAGTTTTCTCTGTGGCTGTGGCAGGTCTGTTAGTAGCTTAAATGGTCAAGGTGGATTTATAAAGGGATTTAGTATGTTCAGAGCTTGAGAGAGATTTTGAGTTTAAAACCCACTAAGGTTGGTTATTCCCAGAAGATATAAAGGTTTGGCAAAAATGAGGGAAATTTCCCTTTCTAAACCACCTCTTGATCCCTCAAAATCTAATATAGGTGAAAGAGAAAGGTAATAACGACCTTTTAAATCTTGAAAATGCAATCAGGTTGGCTAGCTTTGGTGATAATTCAGCAATTCTGTCTAGGAGGTGGGTCTAGAGCCCTGACTCAATGTAGAACTATGACTGTTTGGCTGGATTCCAGTCTAAATTGTATTCAGATTGGTAAACTAAAAATGAAATTTTCCATTTCTAATACGCTGATCTGGCCAGCTCCCTTTATTATATTGTTTAATGGTGTGCTGCCCTATTGACCAAGTCCGTGTCAAACGTGAATGAATTACCACAAAAGATGTTATGTCACCGCCTTCTTAGAAGCCACTGGAATTTCATGATGCCTGTCTGTCTTTCAACAGATAATCTTACTCTTCCACGCAGACATTCACAAGTCTCTTTGTCGGTGTACTAAAAATTGTTGAAGTAGTTTTAATGATTTTCTGCTTCATGTTGTCTGTATTAGACATGGATTTTCTATAAGGGCACCACAGGACTGAAACTCTGATGTCTTTTTCATGGGATCAGTATAGGTTATTATTGTTGGAGCTGTTTTGCAGATGCATTTTTTGTGAACGTTGGTTTATTGTTCGTTAATACACAGTACCAAAAGGCAAAGGTAGCTTCTCAGCAATAGATAATTCTCCTAACTTTTAAGAGCACAGGGAAGATAATACTGAGCACAGTCATTGTGCCGCTCTGGCTGGTGCCATACCTTCAGCAGTGGTGGTTCAGTGCCCTGCTACCCATCACCATGCCTACTGAAGGCAGGAGAACCAAATAAACACAGGTATTCTGGACTTGTCACTGTTGGGGCAGAATGTCAGCCTCAGAAGACCAGTGATCAAATAACTGATTTAATTCAATACTAGGAATGATTATTGATTCCCATCCAGGGTTGTCTGTTCTGCCTTTATATGAGCAGCCACGATCAGCAGCATAAAACCTTGTTTAAAAAAGTCAACGATAGAAAAGTGAGAGTCCCCTGATAATGCGTCTGTAGCAGGGCCACATGTACTGGAAGGCACAGGGGGACTGGAGAGATCTTGTCAACCTTCTGAAAGATGGAACGGCATTAATTTAGTCCGTTGTTGTGTATGATGGACCACTCTATGCAAGCAGATGCAGGTAGAGTCACTGCTGAAAGTAGTCACTGATAAAACACGCATCACTTTTTCATGTGTCAAAATTATATTTGCAAATGGCCTTAATTTCCCTTGTCCTTGTGACCTGGCCCGTATTCCAAGGTCTCAGGTCACGGGGCCATTTAAGGCAACTTTTCTTAGAGCCTTTGTGATTTCGGAGTCCTAGGAAATAGAAGAGTTCTTTTAGCCATTTCTCTCTCTACTGTGTCAGCAGCTGTTTGACTTGCTTGTATCCCGGCTCCCTCACCCCTTTTGTGTTGCCCGCCCGCATGGGCAGCGCAGGGGGAATGCAAGGGGGAACCGAGGGGAAAGGGGGCATGCAAACGGGTTCCGCCAGGAAGCCGCGGAAGAAGTCACCGTACTTTTGATGGAGCAAACCAACCCTTTCCACAAAAGAACTGCTAAATTAGGTGCTCTTTTTGTTAAGTGGTTGACAGTTAAAGAGCCTGTGGGGCCACGTGGAGTTCTCAGGAATACTGTTTGGGCTCTGCAAAAGGTTGGACATGACATGATTAGACTGGTTTGCTGCTTTTAAGCTGTCTTTATGTTGAGAAGGCCTAGTATATTTTTTTCCTAATCCTGAGATTCTACAGAAGTTCATTCATCTCATTTGTGTATATAGCTGGCTTCTACTTTTATAAACTGTCCTTTGCGGAGGGGGCTGAACTGTTACCCTCCAGAGGTGCCTTCCAACCTGAACGAGTCTCTGGTTCTGGGGTTGCATGTTGTGGGCTGCCAGTTCAGCTCCAGCCTTGTCTCTCTTTGCAATCAGCAATTTTGCTCGCAGCCTTAACTTGCTTGCGCTATCTGGGTGCACCAGCTGGAGTCATTCGGAAATGCTGTCTTTGTGAAATAAGTCATGAGGTGTTTTGTTTCTTACCATGAATTTAGTTTTCAGGGCAGTGACCATTTCCAAGATTGTCAATTTGTCTTCCGTGCAAAAGTTCTCCTTTGCCTGAGACTTCATAAGCTTTACGATGGTCATTTCTAGGTTTGCATGTTACAGTTATAACAGTTCTTCAGGCCAACATTAGCTTTGCTCTTGCATAAAGTTTGTGGTGCCTTTTGTTTGTTTGTTTGTTCATTTGTTTGAAAGAAAAATTCTGAAATTCTTGGGCTTCCATATTGTGATGAAATATAATTGTTCTCAAAAGCACAGATTATAACGTGGAAAAGACGCCAAGTAAATTCATACTACTGCATGTAATAGTGTCTCAATTTACATAAGGTTGCTCTTCTATCAGTAGATGCTGCAGTACCTTGTCACAAACTCAGGAGATGACTTAGTTTATATGAAATGGAGCAGGTTTTATTTGTTGTTTTTGCTGCATTTGGGGCTTTTTCATTTTTGTTTGCGGCTTTGTTTGTTTTAAGTAAGCACATTATACAGACAGCAAACTGGGTTTACAGTGTTTTCTTATTAAGGACAGCTATACTGCCATCTGTTCTTGGCTTTTATGTTAAATACACTGACAACTGTGAAGCAGATACCCTGTTTTCAGGAGGTGAAGCTCAGCTGTGGCCTGTATTACAACCGTCCAGGTTGGGCCTACCATGTAGGTGTATAAGTGTATGTATACGGTATGCGTGCAGCTGTTTGTAATCAGAATGGTTCATATGAGAAAAGATTTGCTGATGCAACTGCTTTCAGAAGGAGTCCAAAGAATTTCTACTTTCTGCGATAAAGCAAGTCCTAAACTTCACTGAGTGTTTTAGCTGTGATTTGACTCCGGTAAGATAACGTCTCCAGTCAGCTTTGCCTCTGACAGAAGTAATTTCTACCTCCAGCCGTTCATTCCCTTGGTCGTCTCTTGTGAGTGTAAACATTTGTGCAGCTTTATGATAAATCAGATTTGGGAGCTGATGTGGGTTTTTTGGCTGGGGCAGCCCACGGGTGATAAGAAGATGCTGGGATGGGGAGGGTCGAACTGCTTTCAACAGCAATGTCAGCTTATGCCAGCTTTACCTGTTAGTGGCGCCGCAGCCGGAGCTCTGGGAATTTTCAGAAAGGAAGCATCAGTCATTTCCTGAAATTGAGTTTTGCAAACCGCTATAGACTCGATGTGGTGTCTGTGTTGGATAAGAAAACTTAGCGAATCCAAGGGACCAGTTCCACCCTGGATGAATTACGTGCATGCTTGACCTTTTAAATTGTCCTGTGCGTGTTCGCCTTCAGTGTGAGTGTGCGCCCGCTTCAGGTTCCTTCGTTCTGCCCTGAATCATGTCATCCATGGGCATGACACAGCTGGAATTCTGTGGGTGGGTGAAGAATATCGAGCCGTTTGCTCAGGGAGAGTCTCCAGATTCACTAGTCAGCTGTCAGGTAACCAGTCTGGGAGGAGCTGAGGAACCATGGCCTGGCAATTGCTTGTTACGAGGATAGTGATTATACTGAAGGGGAGAAAATGTACATAAAATGACAGAGAGATAATTCTTTCCACTTTACTTGTGAAGATGTTGGATTGCAGCTGGAAGTGAGTGATAAGGAACGTAGCAGAGCTGGAAATGAGCAGTGACCATCTTGCCTTCTTTCAAGTGTGTTGTGCCCTTTTGGGACATCAGAGAGCTTTCTGGTTTGTAAAGGCCAGTAAATGGCTGATTAGTGAGCAGAAAGGAGCTGTAAATCCTTCCAAAAACATACTTTGCCTTTTTATTAAGTAAAAAGTCCCCTTGAATGATGTATGATCAAATGTTTTTGTATTTTCTATCAACTAAGCTAATTGATACAACGACTCACTGTACAGAAAAGCTTCTCTCCAGCGTTTCGTTGCTTCATCTTAGCCTGTATTAGCTAGAAAACAGATCCTTCCTATAGACTGGCAGTGACCTTCAGGGCAAATAGATGAGTTAAGTTTCAACGCAGAAATAAGTGTGTCATGTCACTGCCCTCTGCCTTTTTCCGCAGCAAATCTAGATGCCCTCTAAGGCTGCCCACCAATATAGCACGGAGCATTTGCTTGTTCAGTGCTCTTGAATTGAGGAAAGTCTTAGAAAGCCAGATCAACTCCATTCCGTGTGAGCTGTCAATACAGTCATAAACATGGTTACCAAAAATAGTGAGTATAGCAGAAATAGGCAGAGGCCACAGATGACCACCAGTGCCTTCACAGCAACTCTTCATGCTATCAGCATAGCTTGACCTGAGAAAATAAACTGGACTCGAATTTCAGTGCTACCAGGGGAACTGAAGCAAAATCCGTGGAAAAATGGCCCTGACTGACACTAGGACTGTGCTGACCTGCCTTGATTCTTCTTCACTGTGAATGGTTTTGAAAACCTTCCCCATTTTCAAGGGAAATAACATAACCAGCTAGAGGGCAATCAGTCTGGATCCAGGCTTTTCTTATATGGTTGCTTTAACAAAATATATATCTTCAATAATTAAATTACAAAGTTAATTAATTTTATTGAATGACTGTAATTGAAATGAAGACAGTCCTGTGGGAAAAATACATGGAACTAATGAACTTGATTTTTTTAAGCATCTGGAGTTGAGCTAATCTTTAGTTTCAGTGCACAGAACAAAAATAGAGTTGAAATAATTCTCTATTTTCTAGACTATACCTTTAAAATACTTAGCAGCTGGTAAAAGAGAAAAATACTTCATTGCCTTGTTTTTCCTTTTCCTTTCTCTGTTTTAGCATTTGGGAGGGTGAGGGTGGCTCCAGTGGCAAGTGATTAGCTTGTCCCCGTGCTTTTTTTTCATCATTACTTGCCTGTCGTTTTCAATCCTCTTCCCTAATTCTTTTCTATATAACATCTCATACACATTTCTTCTATCATCTGGGAATCCTCTGCCTCTCCTCTTCTTTGCTTACGAATTCCTTTGCTTTTCTTTCAAGTGTGCTTATTATTAGCCTGTGCTGACTGGAGTCAAAAGTATGCGTGTTGCTTAGTTTTCCATGGCTTAGAGAGACTTGGCTATCACCTTATTAAATAGTCTGTGACTATTCCTTGCGGACGGACTGCTTGCTAACTTTTAGAAGGGGTCTCTGTGCTCAGCTGGTACAATCATCATCACGAGACTGAAGGAATCTGCTTTGTAACATGTCAGCATACCTTCTTACTTTGCTTTGTGTTAACTGAGTGGTTTTATCTCCTTTCTGTGGATTTGCTGACTGACATGCTACAAAATGTCTTTCCTGTCTCTGATATTTTTCACTTGTCCTGTCTGGGTATGTTGGGATACAGAAGAGATTCAGTGTGCGATAGGGTTATGTTAGTGCTTGGAGGCTCTAATTACCTCTGTAAAACTGAGCTGCTCTTTAAACTGAATCACTGCACTCAAATGTTGTTTTTTGCTCTGCCAAAAAGCAGTGTATCTGGGCCTGCTTTTTTTTCCCCCCCTTTTCAATCCATGGTACAACAGGTAGGATAACTTATTCGCTTTACTTTCTCAAGACAGAAGTATGTGCAACCAGTTACCTGAGACAAGATGCTTGGGTCCTACGTTGCTTTGAAGCAATCCTGATTTTCAGTATACATGACATTCAGTAAGTTCTAGTGTACTGAAAAGCAGCAGGGTTGTAAATCTAATAACAGACACTGTACTGTTCCCCTACCAACTGTGCTCTTCCCCAAATGAAAGCAGAAGAGAATGGAGGGAAGGGAAGCCGTAGACCTTTCCAGCAATAAAACGATACTGTTCATCTTGGTTTTAATACTCTGTTAAGGAAAGGATCTGATGATATTGCTAGCTTTGGAGATTTTAGTCTGGTAGACCCTAGAACAGATGAATCTTCACTTGCATTTTTTGGCAGCGTGCTTCAAATGTGACCCAGTGAGAAAAGAAGTAGCTGGGACTTTGGATTGCCTGGTGACACAGCTGGGAAAAGCGTGGTTGCCAGTCCATACTGTTTTGTTCGTGGCTTTTTTTTTCCCCCTCTCTCTGCATGAAAACAGAAGTTACTTCCAATTGGTTTTCATCAATATAAAACCAGAGGAACTAACCTAAAACTTTGTTTCTTCCTTACCCTCCTTTTTTTTTGTACTTTGTTTTCATGTGCTGCAGCCTTTTCTTTCTCACTCTTACAGTACCTACCCGTACCTCCAAAATGCTGCTTTTAGTGCATAATGCCTACCACTAGGATTGAAAGAAGGAAAACTGAAGATTTATAAAATAAAGCCCAACACTGGCAACACCAGCAGATTGATGGTCTGCCCTGCTCCTCCCCTTTCTACTTCTTCAAACTCATCATTGTATCTTCCTTCAAAAGCTGTCTTTGATTAAGTAATCATCTATAGTGTTAATAAAATCAGCTGTGGACACACAGTGCTACCTGGAAGGAGTGGTAGGTCCATTGAGATAAGTGCTGGCTGTTGCATGTTTCCTCTGTGCATGGAAGTAGCCTATGTAGAATATCCTCTAGTAAAAGCCAGCGTGGTCTGTGGCCCATCCATAGATGTGTCAGTGCATCTGCTCATTTTCCAGATACAATGCAATAGGAAACGTGACTTGAAGATAGAGGAGAGAGCTTTGTGTGAGACCAGAGAGACTGTGCGTGCTGCCTGGCATGGTAGTTGGTTCTCCTTGCCAGCTCATCATCACATTGCTACAAGGTGCATCCAGTTTCAGTAGCACATGTTGTGTCAATGATGATGATATTCATCTGCTGCTTTGATGAGCAGACTAGAATAATCACTAGAAAGAGAGTAAGAAAATGGAAAATGTTATTTGGAAGGGAGAGATAAAAGGTAAAGGAGAGGACCACAGTTTAAAGTCCTTTATGATTCAGTAGTCATACAGCATTAAGCAATATGTAGTGAGTCAGGATCTTCACTGGGTAGCAGAGATTATTTAACACTTCTGCTTCGCTACATTGAGGTTGACTAGAACTTGAGGAAACTCCTTTACTGAAGAGAGTTGATCTATCATTTCCATGTGATTGGTACCATGTGATACTTTCTTTTCAGCCCCAGATGGTTATAAGACACAAGAAGGTATTTTATTTCACTGAACTTTGACCAGCCTGAGATTATAGGAACTCCTACAGTAGGCTGCTGAGGCAGTGGAGAGTGTAATTTTCCTTGATTTAGGTAAGGCATCAGCCCCTTCTCCTTCTTTCTGCTAAGATTTCAAAGAAAAGGATGAGCTGCAGTGAGGAGTGTTGCGTTCAGAAAGTTTATTCTTAAAATATGTTGTGCTTTATGTGTTTAGGAGTCTGCAGAAAGCTTGGTTAAAGCTTCTGTGTGTGTGTGCTTTGCATACCGTCGCTGCAGGGTGAAAGAGCTCTGGTACTACAACGATAGATAACAGGCCTCAATGGTGGGTGTCAGCCCTGAAAATTTGTCCTGTCAAAGTGGTGTGGTTGGGGCTGTTTGAACTGGGGAAACTTACTACATGTGAGACTGAGAGTGAGAATTAGTCTGGCGTTGGCCACAACCCAAAAGTCTGAGACTTAAACTACAGGTTCTTGATAAGATCTGTGAACTGTGTTTCTCTAGTAATAATTTTTACAGAGCATCCATGCAGCTGAGTAGAATATTGGGAGCACGAGTGCCAGGTGTTAGTTCTGGAGGATTTTGTTACATGAGAGAAGCAAGAGTGGTTCAGGTGACATGTCATCTGTTTCTTCTGCTGACTGAGGAGGAAATAGCATCAGAGATAGATCCACTCGTTTGTTCTCTGAACATTTTAAAGTTTCTCTCAGGCTCTCACTGTCTGCAAAATCCATCAGGGAGAGCTAGTTGTAACACAGAATCAGAATGACAAGGCGTTGCAAGGTTTGGGTTAATAATAAAAAATAAATGTAATGTATCAGAATTCTTTAGATACTATAGTGTTATCTTTATGCTAGATGTGCATAGACGTCCAGTTTTAAGAAGAAATAAACCAAGGAGATAAATTTTTGGCATCCCCCAGTCTTCTCCATATTTGCTTGAGGTACTTCAGAGTAGACCCGGGAAGAGGGAGTGAAACAGTTTGGTCCCATGTCTGTTCCAATTTTGGTCTTTTTGCTGACACAGCTAAGAGGAGAGTAGTTGTGAATTGTTGCTGAAGCTTCATAAACGGGAAGTCAAAGACACACTGTGAAGTGTCCTGATACGTATTGAATAGGTGGTCCTGCCCTATGTTGCTTTCTCTTATACTGCACTGCCTGTGTTGCATGCAAGAACCTGTAATCTCCTACAGTCAATTCTTAATCTTAAAGATTGTGAGGCGTAATGCAACCAGGAGACATGGCTAGCGAACGGAGCGCAGGACTTCTAGTCAAGTGAAATAATCCCATTTCCAGCTCTGCTACTGATTCTTTGTGAACTTTGGCACGTCACTTAATTTTTGTGCCTCAGTTTCGGTATCTTTAAATGCCACCAGTCCCTAGAAACAACTTTGGAATAAAAATGTTTACTGCTTTCTCAGGAGGGGACCTCTGGGTCACAGCTGTATGAGACCCAGCTTTTATATGAGGACTACACATCTGTGTGAGAGCCCCTGCATTAGCAGAAACTAAGTTTAATAACAGCTGAGTGCTCCTTGGAAGGTCATCCCGTCCTAAATATTTACCGAGTTCTGTTACATTTTATGTATGTCAAGAAACCTCCTGATTCCTATTGCTCTGTAACCAGCATTTTGAAAACTGGAGTGGTTTTTTTAGAAGTGCTCTGCTCCCTGTGCTCCTTGGTCTCCCTCTCCGTCCATGTCAGGCTGCTGTCTCTCTTGCTCTTGGTCTCTGTGCTTCTGGTATTGCTGGTGAATCTTGCACAGCCTTCTCTCCATCCCTTCTAACTCTTATTAAACGCAGTTTATCTCTCTGCTGTTAAGTAGTCTATTGATTCACTTTAGAGTTTATTAGATTATCTCTGTCTGGGTCTTGAATTTTTTAAAGCGGTTTTTCAGACGCATGTGTGTGCACGTATGAAAATAAATCAATGAGCAGGGACAATGCACAATTATTTACATGGCTACAGCTGCCACTCTAATGTAATATTATCATTTAAATGCTTGCTGAGTATTCAGACGGTGAAGGTCTGTACTGCATGCTCTGCAGTGCTGGAGCCCTAGGGTAATGTTTTTCATAGCTGTTTATTCCTAAATACTCTTGATGGAAATACAAATGCCACCAAAGCTCTGTATGTGGTTTCAAGTACTGGGAAAAGGGGGAATGGAGAGGCCTGTATTGTTTAAAAAATGGCACTAAAACTTTAAAACGCGTCTGAAAAAGAAACTGAGATGCAATGGGTCTGTTTGAGAGAGTGGAGTGATAAAACCAAGTAGAAAATTGATCTGCAAAGCCTGCAAGTTTATTTGTAAAATTCCCCTCCAGCAGAAGCTTAGACACTTGAATGAAAATATGCTGCAGGTGCTGAGGTTAACCCTTAGGAGCCCAGAGTAGTTTTCATCACCTACACCTTCCTAGGGAGACCTTTACTGTTATCTTTGCAGCATTTCTCTGGCTAGGGAAGGCAAACAGTTCATGTCAGCAGTGCCTTACAGTTGTGTCGAATGATTCATATTGGTTTAAATTTACAAGTGCACTGCACTGTTTTATATTGTGGTGAAGCTGGGTCATGCCCAACGGTGTTAGATTTTTCATTGTGCTGGCGGGGATCAGACTTCCTCTGCTGGATGGGTTTCAGTTTCACCAGCTGGTGGGAGTAGGGACAGGAATTTGGGGATTGCAGATGTTCATGCAGCCAAAAGGGAAACAAGCCAAGTTTAAAGGGACATTGTTAAATTCCATCCCAGAGGCCTGACTTTTATTTTCCTGAAGACCTCAAAAGGCTTTATAGTGTCATAGTTCATCTCCCCCCCCCCCACACACACACACACACCCACCCCCGTTTTTGGTAATCTGTCCTCCATTAGGAAAGTGTTCTAAAAATCTTTACCCCACCAAAATGACCTCGTTGCACCAGAAGATACTCCGTCTTTTCATGTAAACCCTCCAGTTTGTTGTGGATGTGTGTGTACAGGCAGAAGCCTCAAATTAGCAGAACTCTTAAACGCATACCGAAATGCTGCTGATGGTAATTGACCGTTTCTCAGAGCGCTTTACGCTTGGGGCCGTACTATTTGTATGGAGAAAAATACGTAAGTATACAGACATGCATATATGCTCAAAGGAAGAGATTTCATATCTAGTGTTAAAACTGACCCAAAGCCATTGATGTGGGCTCACCGTTTATTTGTAGGGTAAAGCCTCTTTCAAAGAGCTTCTTGTTTGTCACCTTATTTTTTAACTGATTTTTCTTTCTTTTCTTCTGAACTATTCCTTTTTCAGTCCCCATTGCAGTAGGGTTTTTTCTTTCTGTGGCACAGCCATTGGTGTGGTACAATCAGAGCTCCTCTGTTCCATTCTTCTGCTAAAGGCTTCTTCCAGCCTGGCTTTATTTTAACCTCAAAGGCTGCTGAAAAGAAACTCTGTTGCTTTCCTGCTTTATTTTAGGCGAGCTCCGCTGTGAAGTTAGCATTAGTTCAGTTGGAGGGAAAAACACCTAGTCCTATTCTATACCAGATTTTCGCTGCTGCCATATATACTAGTGTGTATTGTTTTATTTTAGTATGGTTCTGCAGCTAGCACTCTCCTGTGTAGCCTCAGGTTTTCATTTCATTGTTCCTTACCTGTGGTTTTGTTGATAGAAAACCAAGGGCAAATTGTTGATGTTATCCAAAATGGTTTGCATTGCTGGAGGTGCGCAGGTTTAATTTCGGGTGTTAAGAATTCCTATTCTGTGCACCACGCATCTCTGCTGCTCCTCTTTTCCACACCTGCTTTGCTGGAGCAGTTTCCATAGCAATAACCTCTTCAAGTTTTCCAGAAGTGTTACAGGAATGATTTTCTATCTCCTCCTCCTCAACGATTCAGGAAAATGGAGCTTATTAGAGATATTTTTTTTGTCCTCTGTGCCTTGATAGGAGCCTAGCAGGGGCACTCCGCAGTCCCAGGTAAAGCTGTCTGCAGCACACAACTGCTCTTCTGTGATGAGGACCCCAGCCGGGCTGCCCACTGCTGCAATTTGCTTGACCTGATATAGGTTGTCTTCCCTTCCCGCTTGACTCGGGCAACAGTATTTTTATGCTGCTCTGACATCTAAGAAGAACAAGCAGGACAAATGTATAAAACCAGAAAGAAAGTATTCTGAAAACGACAAAAAAATATTCTATATCCTAAAGCCTGAGAGCAGATAATTCAAGTTTCTGTCGAGTTTCTTTCTTCTGCCAGGCATGTGAGACACTACACAACAGTTCAACTTGCAGCTCAGTAGCGTATGGGAAAATATAAATCCCTAGAGAAGGAAAGCATTAAGCAGCTGCTTGGAAACCCTCAGGAGCCTGACAAAAGGGGGAGGTGGATGTCGACGTGGGACAAACAGTAATTATCTTAAAAAAGTAACGCATTCAGGGGCAGGTACGAGGTTGTGGTTTGAAAGTGAGATGTAGGTGATGGGATGTGTAGCAATGCAGCAGATCCTTACTTTGTGACCTACTAGGCCAGAGCAGAACGACCTGATGAACACCAGGTATCCGTGCTAATAATGTTGGAGGAGCGATCCCGAGATGCAGCCTAGACCTGTAGCACTAGGACTGGGCATTAGGATACTACCATTTCTAAACTGATGAGCAAGCTATTACACCAAAAAAAGTTATTCCTGAGTAGGAGTGTGTTAAAAGCAGTTCGTAGACAAAGCCGTGAAGTCTTCTAGGGTGACACAAGCAAAAATAGCTCGCGGGCATGGCGGAGCTAAGTTCATGTTAAACTAATTTTGCCTAGCAGGGACCTTGGAAACAGCTGACTTGTGTCTCAAGACCGTGCTTCAGACAAAGTCTGTATGGCTCATGCTTAACATTCGCACTTGGAGTTTAAATAGTAGGGCGTAAGTTAGCTTTATTTTTGCATTCTCCCTACAGATTTGTGGCCAGACAACAGCAAAGTTGTGAAGTTTGTGGGAAAAGCGTCTTTCTCTGGGCACAGGAGAAGAGCTTCATCCCAATGATAAGACCCTTTAAGATCTCCGTGTGCCCTTGGGGTTTTACACCATGCCTGAAGTATGCCAGACCCTCACTGGGTAGGCTTTCTGTTTCATCATTTGTTTCAGCCTCGAAAAGACCTTTTTGAATCTTTTAAAATAACTGTGTTGTCATTCCTGAGTTAAAAAAGAGCTTTTCTTCCCTCTGTTTCTTCCTCCTTCAACCTCAATTGTTCAGACTTTTTAATAATTCATATCCCTTTTGACTTCACACACCTGCTTGTGCTACCTGTGGTGCTCAGTGAGAGATGTGCTCTTTGCAGAGCTCAGAAAGATCAACTGAGAAATTAGTTAAAACCAAGTAGGTGGAGGGTTATGTTTCACCTGCTAATTGAAGTACTAAACCTACAGGTGTTAGGGCTCCTACAGCAGCCTGGCCAAAATGCCAGTGCTAAATTTAACGCTGGATGATTTCTCCAGTAAGCACGGATGCTGGCTTTGTAGACGTGAGCTGTTGCTGAAGAAACCGTGAGTTGGAAATTCCCTATCTCTGTGTATTGCATCTGAGCTGAAATATTGTGCTGTTGTGTTTTGCACACAGTTACGTGCACAGACTAGTAGAGGGAAGGTTGGAGAACTTCACTAGTCTTTCAACTCTTTTGCAGTTTCTTTAAGCTTCCTTTACTTGGAAATCCCAGGTGTTGCACTCTCACAGACTTAAAAAATATCGTTTTGACAGCCTAATCTTGCAAAAAGACAAAGTCAGAGTATTTCTTTAGGAAGGTGTCATAGCCACATGCATACAAGATTTGATTTTTAATTATTGCTACACCCTCTAGCTACAATAAAAGACCTGTCAGCGTATTCATGCTGTCCTATTCGTATTCAGAGAGTTGGAAAGTAGAGGTTTAGATTCATTCTGGATCGAGGTTAGGCAAGCAAGGTCTTTTCTTCGGCATAATGACTTTCAACTCAGTTTGGTGACTGATCAGTTCAGCGCAAAGAGAAGCAGGGTTGTGCTTTTGCACACATTCAATTTTCATATTTATAAATCAGAATCTGCCTCCATTTATAAAACGAAGTGTCATTGCCTTCAGCTTATAAAGAGCAGCTGCCACCACCATTAAAACTTTGAAATGTTCCCCTAAGAACTCTGAGAGTGCATCTGTCTGAGCCTTGCAGTGGTCTGAGCTTACAAGTGGGAGCAAAGTGTCCCTTATTACTGGAGAGTTTAGACAATAGATCAAAGACTTGAGGTCTAAGCAACTATCATTCTTGGATGAGCCTGCTTGCATGGGTAGTTGCAAAGTTCCAGCTGAAGAGGATAGTCTTGCTGCTGCCAAACTTAGGCAGAGTACTGCTGTTGACTTCTTTAGAAGTAACACTGGGTCCGAAGCTGGCAAAACGCTTCACTAGTATAAGCAAGGCCTCTGGTAGCTTTTGGCAGAAAGCTTTTTCTCTTTGTCTCACTGGCCTGACTGTGGAAGTAGAAGTGATGTTCTGGAGCTCTGCAGATCCGGGCTTTTACTTTACCTCAGAGGCGGTCTGTAGAGCTAGGCTCTCCTGAATATTTCAAAAAGCACACCTATACCTTATGATATGAAAACTTGCAAGGTAGCTGAGGGTGGGTTTGCTCCAAAACTGGAAGTGATTGGGCTACAGTGGCATCGTGTAGGTGAGAGACAGGGCTGATGAGCTCAGGTCTACTCCCTCGGTGACATGGATGTGCTCCTGTCAGGACTTACACTGGTATTTCCATATGGCATTGCACTGCACAGGCTGGGATTTATGAGGGGAAGGAGGAAGCCTAAGAGGTCATTGCTCTCTTTGTTCGGCTTAGCTTGCTTCTACATGACTTTGGCATCCCAGGTGGTGCTACGCTGTGGTTGTGGGTTGTGCCAGCAGCGTGAGGGGCGAGTGGGAGATGGCAAGGGCTAACTTCTCTTCCAGGGCCTGAGGTCTGCTGGAATTGTGCTGTCTCTAAAGCTATCTGCCCGCGCTCAGGTCTGTGCTAGGATGCAGTCTGCCTCCCCACAGCTAGAAGAACTCTGCCATGGCCATGCTGCAGTGCAGAGCCTGCTTTCTGAGTGTCTTTTCCCATCAGGTCTCAGCTCCTGGCAGCTGACCGTGCCCCTGCTGTGCACATCACACAAGGAGGAAGCCTTAGGTCTGTTCACGCAGACATTGTTTGCCGTGGCTGCTGCGTAAGGACACTGCCACACACACTTGAAACTAGCTTGGACACATTACAATTACCCTTAACTATTCAGGACATCAATAAGAGATGTAGTTGTATACTGTAATATCAATAGGCTGCAGCTAAAGCCGTGCCTCAGTTTCTGCAACCGTGAAATGGTGTCTACACACTAGGGATCTTTAAAAATTGATTTGTAACTATGTCTTCCTTAGCTTTGCTACATATTGCTATTGCAACATACCTCTTGTCTTGCAGGTTCCAGTCACAAACACCCTCTTGTGCTCCAGATTTGAGTTAATAATCATGTTAGTTCTAAAGACTTTTCCTCTGGACTTTGTACACAGAAAATACAAAGGGACAGAAGAGCTTAAGTTGTCTATTTGTCTAATTTCACAGTGTCTTTTGGCTGTCTGGATTTAACATCTAATTAATGAACTCACTTGGCAACTCTGTAGGTTGTACAGCTCTGCGCCCATTATTGACACCTTCCAAACGATGATGGTAAAATCCTCTGAAGAAAGTGGCAGTGCGTTGAATGTTTTCAGTTCTTTTTACCAGCCGTGTAATCTAGATTGTCTTCCTTCTTATGTCTTTTCCTCATTCTTTTATTTCTCTCCTCCTTTATTTCTGAAGGTCTTAAAGAGCAGCATGTGACAAAGAAATGTGGTGAGCATGGGTGCTTCGTCTGCACTGGACATCGGGCAAGCCGAATTGCCATCTTTCCTCACAGAGCATTACAGCTCTTGTGTTGAGCCTTTTAAGCTTAGAGATAAAGGTTACCGTCATGCAGTTCGACTCCCAGTGCCAGAGGATTGATCAATGGACGCTTACTTGAGCCCATACTCCCATTTCATCTCTGAATCATGCCAGCTAAAGCGGGATGGTGGTGTTGGCCTTTCATACAATGGTTACTCTTTTGAGGCTCATGGCTTCATATACAGTAAACAACTCAAATTAATACTATGTGTTTGGCCAGATAAGTAGGTTATAAAATAAGTGTAAGCTCAGCCTGAGAGCTTGGGCTGTGACATCAGTTGATTTCACCTTGTTAATTGATAAGCATTTATCTGGAGCTTGGCAGCCAAGGTGAGGCAATGGCAGCGCTGTCTGTGTGTGAGCTCCAAGCTCCTTGTGCGGCAGTGTCCTGGAGGCCAAGGGGGGACAGGGCATCCCACGGGGCAGGCTCGAAGATGCCTCGACTTGGTGGATCAGTGGAGTCACGGACTGGTAAGTGTCAAGCCTGCAGACCTTCCAAGTTCAAGTGTTTGACTGCATTGAATTCTCTTCCCCCAGGGGAGAAGAAAAAGCTTTAATTTATGAAGTGTCACAACACGTTACAGCACATCACATCCCAACACACTGCTGCATGGAGCTGACATTTGTTTGCTTTAATTCCTCAAAATAGCTTTTATTTAGAGCAAATGTTCGCTCTTAACTCAAACAGTTCTCATTTTCCTGTGCTGTGTACTTGCCAGTTCCTATGGGGACAGTTATTCCTGCAGTGCTTTGCCCTGTGTTGGTGAGCTGTCAGGCCTTGTCAAGGGTTTTAATTATTTTTCTTATTAGTAATGGAGAACTTCTTTGTTGCCTCTCAACCCAAATACTCACTAGACAAAGTGCAGTGATGCTTATACTTTTTAATTTTAGCAGTCTGACGTACCAAGTGCTTTGCGATCCTGCAAGGAGCGGGGTTGGGTTTTGGCAGAGGAGCAGGCTCCAGGTGTTTCGTAGTCACCTTACTGGCTGAGGCAATGGAAGCCAACGTAGGCTCCAAGCACTGTTCTAGGTGAGCTTACTGTAGGGGCCGACTGTGGGAGAGGCCGCTCTGCAGACCCGTGGCGCAGTGGAAGCTGCTTTGTTTGCCCGGCAGCAGCTGCCTCCCCGAGGGAGGATACAGCCTCCCCGAGGTCAGCCAGCACGTCCGGCTAAGCCACACTCCTGTCATGCAGGGCAGCGTCCTGCCAAGCTCCTCGGGAAGAGCGAGCGGTTTGCTCTCCTGAAGCTGTCCTTTGATGGGCTCTGACAAGCTGAAGTTTGTCAGCAAACAGCTGAGCCTCAGGCCTCATTAAGATTGATACCCTGTTGTGGTGGGGGCTGTGCAGGCACAGAAGAGGCACCTTTGCCTGTAGTGAAAAACTAGAGAAGATTGCAACTTGTGTATTCAGCAAGGAGTTTTCATCTGTTTTGTATACGTGTTTTGTGGGAGCACGAGGAGTTGTTCTCTCCAGAGAACAGCAAGTACCACATGTCATGTGAAAGGCTAAAAAGAAATGAGAAGGAAATTCAGCCACCTGTCTCCTAGTGCGCAGTAAATCTTCTGCCTCCTGAGTGAGCAACGTCTGTGCAGGTACAGTATTCCAAACCTCTGGGATTTGTCATTTAATGAATTCTGGAATGGCCAATTTAACACCACATGTAACTTTACCTAGAGATTCAGTGTGACTTTTGCTTTCCAAGTGATGACCAAAAGACAAGCAATGCCTAGTTTAGATGTGTTTATTTTCTTCAGGAAGATGCATATGTTGTCTATTTGGCAATTAGTTGCTGGACTGTTTTCACAGGTGTAGGTGGACTCTTTTTTTTTAAACAACTTTATGACAGTTGGGAAGGTTCTTGGAGCAGGAATGTTCTTCCATCTTTTTTCAGTTGGCATAAGCAGACAGGTCAGGTGGTTGTCAATGGTATTGCTGTTTGTTTTCTTGAAATCTTTTTCCTTTCCACCCAGTCTCCTTCGCTGTCCTTCATTTTGCTGTATCTACTGTGAGGAAAGAGCTAGAGCTGCCTGTACTCAAAAAGGATTTCTGCCACTCACTTCTCCAAGCGGTTCAATGCATTAGCAAATCCCAAGTCTATGTTGCGTCAAGTCCTATGTCACACTACTTCTCCTGGAAAGTGCTGCTGTCAGAAAGTGTAACTACAAGCAAGGTGAGAAGGACACTGAACAAGCAGAGGAAAGCACTAAAATTATTGATCCTTCCTGCTCTACGTACGTTCCTGGAAACATTTCTGCTGTTTCCTCTCTTGATCCTCTACTTGGAGCCATACTCATCTCTAGGCTAGGTACTACAAAAACAAAACAGAAAATTTTCAATATGACCAGCAAGCTTGCAGTAGGTAAGCATAATATGTGAAAGAGTCTCCATGAAGAGCGTGTGTCTCTGGTGCCTCCTTAGATTACTGTCTCCTGGGCTCCTTTTGGGAATCACAAATAAATTAGCCCTTTTGCCAGCCACATATCATGCAAACAAATCTACCTTGACTTCTGAGCGTATTTGAATACTCTCCTTCAGATGGAGCAGTGGCTTGGGCCGTTAGGGAAAGCAAGAACGTGAGATCTCAGAATAATGTCAGAACTGTTTTATTTTAGAAACATTTTCCCTTATGGTTGAAAAAGCTAAATAAGTAAGGGAGGCTGTGTTGGAAGAGAGAGTGAGTGGGAGAACAGTGTGAAGCAGGAGGGGATAAGTGAGCAAGCAAGTTGGTCTGTTGATAGAGAGTCTCAGCACAATCAAAAGCAGTGTTTATGTAATTTAAGAGCAGAGTGTGCCTCTTGCTTTCCTTTTCCTTGCCTCAAAACCATTTTACTCTGTTACATTGTAAAGTAACCTGCATACATTTAATCGTAGGTGGTTGTGGTTTTTGTTTCCTATACTGTCTCCAGGTGCCTGTGTAGGACTTGGCTCCTCTCCTGAAGTGAACAAAGCTGCAAGGAGACTCTGAAATGTGGTGGCCTGAGCTTTGAGTATTTGGAGCAGTCCTTTCTGTAGCAGAGGGATCAGCTAGAGCTGCTGCCACTCTAAAGTTGTCAAAATGGCAATGAATACTCACTGTGGGTAGAAGGCCTAGTTGCGTCAGATGCCTTCCTCCCAGGTGTTAACACCACGATGGTAGACTGCCTTTAAGCAGAGGCTAAGGGATTGTTCGTATACAAATACCTGTAAAACTTACGTATGGTTTTTTTTCCCCCTTCATAACAGCTCACTATTTCCCCACCATCTGTCTGCATTTCTGTGGAGCTGATCTTGTTCAAACCACATAGCGTCCTCCACCTCTGGGCAGAAACCCAACTCGCTTTCCTCCTTCTCATGTCCTTCATTTCTATTCCTCACCATTATCCATAGCCAATGACAGATAAATAATAACTTCAAGACAAACCACAACTGCCCAGTTTATTCCATGTTGCTTTGTGCTTTCTTTTCTGCTCGTTGTGGTGGTTTGGTTTTTTTCAGGATTATTATTTACGAGTTAAAACTCAAAGCAGAAAGCTTTTTCAAATGCGAAGAATGCCAGGGTTTTCCCTGCTTTTTGCATGGAAGCTTTACAAAAGTTTTGACAGTTTTCATTTAGTACTCAAAGATGACCCCTCTCGGAAAAACGGTTAGTCTTTTGCACATATGAGACCACTGTGTTACCCACTGATTCTCCCAAACCCAAGAGCCATGGGACAAACCTCAGACAGTGTTGATTTTCTGTCTGCAAGGATGATGTGTGAAACTGCTTTTGACTGTGTTGTTCCTTGCCTGAGATACATTTCTCTCAAGGGAGCATGTGACACTTCTGTCCCATGCCTGCCTTGCATTCCTTGTGTAATTTAAGGTGTTGGCTTTAACCTTTAAAGCTTGAAATACGATGAATGGTGTGTGATATAGCTCAAGTACATCTGTTGATCTCCCATCCTGCTAACACCCAGTTGGTTTAAGGAGGAACAGTTTAACTTGAGGCCTTTGGTTCTGTGGTATCTTTCTTGCCAGTGTCTGAATGTGTCATCCTTTAAGATGAATGATGGATTCTCCTGCATGTTGGGTATGGAAGACAAAAGGAGCATTGGCTGGGGTGGGGCACAGCAGGAAAAAGTCCCTTACTCTGCAGAGGTCTGTGGGAATGCACAGAGCGTGCGTGTAGGCATTAGGTGTACATCTCCTCATGTTGTGCAAGCATGAGATAGGCAAAATCATAAAAGCTGTGAAAGAAATTACTAAAATTGAGGGTGAAGGGAAACAAGTACGGAATCTTCTCCTTCAACAGGTCGAATGAACAAGCCAGGGTCATGGTGAAGTACCCAGTGCTTTGTGCAGCTGGCTCTCCTGTTCCTGTTTCCCTTGCCTGGGAAACGGTTGGAGCCAGACGGCAGGTTCTCTTGGCTGCTGTTCTCAAGCTCCGTTAGGCAGAGCCCGTGGATTCACTTCATTTTGTGTCCTCTGACCCGTTCCACGATCTGTACTTCATTCTCACCTACTCCTTACTGCCTATTGTAAGGGACAATGTGAACTTTCTGGGAAGCTTTCTCTTTAAATGACTTTTATTTGTATTGCGTAGTGCTTTCATGCATTGCTTTGCCTTCAGCGAAAGAAAAAGGTACTTGAATGAAAAGGATAATAGCAATGAAAGAAAAGGGTTGTTATGTATCATAATGTTAGCATTCTTTGGAGAGATACTACTGTAGTTGGAGGAACTAATCGTTGCTTGCATAAGTAGACAGAAATGCTGGCAGTTCACAGCATCCGCTCATACCCAGATGTCAACTCACATTTCCAAAGAGAATCATCAAGTCAGGAGATAAACAGCTGGTACAGGCGAAAGGAAAATAAGCTTGTAAGTGTTTAAAGGAAAAAAAAAGTGTTAATTTTTATGAAGTGTAATGTGCTGGCATCTAAACAAATGAAAGTTAACAGCCAAGAGCAGAGAAGTGAAAGGGCTTCTTTTTGTTTTTAACATCTGTGAATTAAAGTCTTGGTTCCTCTCATAGCAGCTTCAGAGCATCCCTGTATTTTTGTATGAAGTTCCTTCATATACAACTTCATGTATGCTAGCAACAAAATGAGAGCTAGCATTGGTGGGTTTTAGACACGTTCCCACAGCCCTGTCTTGGTGGCCTTTAAACCAGCCCAAGCATTACAGTATAGCCTCACGTGCCTCTGATTTTAGATTTTAACCTGATGTGCATGTCTTGGGGTCGAAGGGAGTCTCAGTAGCTGCTTCAGTGGCTTCAGGAGCACTGATGGTGAAGAGACAAGGTAGCCCTTGGAGACAAGGTCTGGATGCCACATGCAGGGTGCTCAAAATTAGAGTTCCTTTCTTCCTGAGAAGTCATTTGCCTAAACTTGTAAGTATTGATTGCTAGATAGTTATTAAACAGCTATATATAAAAACAAAGTGTTTCTGTGGTCAAAAAGCATAGAATCGTAGCTGCAGGGGAAGTCAGTACCAGGATTATTGCTGAAAGAGCATCTAATAGAGAATGCTGACTTGCAGCATCCTTTGCAGGGAATGAGAAACAGCAGGTCTGCTGCTGGCCTGCAGACGTCTTTCTGTGCAGGCAGGAAATAGGTTTGCCTCCTAGCTGGGTTGGTAACAAAACAGAGTAAACAAGTCTTTAAAAAAAAAACCCTAAAAAAAGAGCCATAAATTCTACTCCTTGAAGGAAAATAAAGTGCGGAGTATTTACTGTCTTCCTCCTTCCCTCCCATTCATTATCACTCCAGTCTTCTAATGCTCACAGGGCCTAGCAGGGTTTTATGTGGAAATCATTGGGATTATCTCCCAACTTTTTCTCAGATAATTCAGTTGAGAGGTTATACAGAACTGAATGATTTGGAGACTGCGAATCACTAAGCTAGAGGCTTTAAGATGCTCTCAGGCTCCTATCTGTACAGAACAGTTGAACAGTTCAATAGTTATTGGATGTGCTACTAATTGGCTGAAAAATCCATCTTTCCTACTTTTTTGATTTTTTTTCTCAAGGTTGTTTTTTTTGAGATTTGGCAAGGGCAGGAGGGTAAGCAAGTGCCCCAGCTTTCTGAGATCTCAACCTGGCAGAGTGTACTGAAAATTGCTATGGTGACTTGCAGTTTAATACTACGTGTTTCCATGTGGTGCTTGCCAAGTGAACAGGCGCTCGCTGGCAATCTGTGTACTGTCCTGAGATGGGAATCCTGCGGTCTAGCCCAGCCCACGCAGCACCTCCAAGTCGGTCGTCTATCAGAGTATGTGACAGCGCATGCAGAAAGCCAGGCAGCACAGCTAGGAGAGTAGACCTGCAGACATATTTATGTGTGCGTGTTATTCAGAGAAGGTCTCCTAGTTAGTGGGGACAAAAGGTGCAAGTACAGATTCCCTGCTGTAGCTCTCCCTCAACAGCCGTCCCCATCTTTTCCAGTAACAGAACGTGCAGCTGCCAGCCCTTCCCTACACTGGTGTTTGAAACAAGTAAGTTGTAATGAGATGAGCTGTCTTAGCTGTTACAGTATTTACAGGATAAATAGTTTCCACTTCACAGCCATCAATACCTCCGCCCTTTAAATCCATTAACTTCCTGACTGCTATACGCTGGCTTAGTAATGGGCTGACACTGATTTAAGGCTAGAAAAACCCTGTTTAGAGCTCTGCATTAGGGAGACTGAATGTAAATTCTGACCGCACCATTTGGCCTGGGACTAAAAATGTCTGCAAAAGTGACACATTTCAAACTGTGCATTGGGTTGCAACAGCGATGATACAGAATGTCCTTCTAGTCTTAGTTGGTGGATTAGCAGGAAACCTGGAAAACGGCAGTGCTGGATTTCCTGAGACTTTATAATCTGGTATGGACTGCTCTGTGGCCTCATCTAAAACCTAGCTCTACCCTGGACCATCGTGCTTGCAGATGTTCGTGGTGTTGACTCCCTGCATCGGTGAAAGTCTTCCAGAAAGATAAATGCTTGATTTGAGCCTTGTTTAGTTCCTCTCTTGGACCTGTCACGGTACCATCAAATGGTTACTATTTTTAATCTTTTGTAGCTGATTGTTTTAGAGGAATTGAAGCAGACTTCACTTAGTTATTGATGGCTGGAAACGAATACCCTGCAGCCTCCCTCTTGCATTTCTAGTGTGACTGAGAGAGGAGAGGTGTAGAATCGGAATAGAAGATCTATCACATTCAGCCTGCGAGGCTATTATTTGAGCTGCCTCAAAAACGTTAAGTTTTTTGCTGTTGTGTTAAAGCACTGGCAGTTGGATATTGTTAAAAATGACACAAGCAGAGAGGTTTTATTTGAATCCCACCCACATGATCTTCAGGGATTTATATACAACAGAATACGGAGCTCCTCATTTTTACATATCACAGATTGGCTTTCTTATGATGCAGAGAGCGTGTGTATTTCAGAGCCTGGGAGGGAAGAGAAGGGAAGGAAAAAATAAAAAGTGCATCCTTTTTATCTTCCCCTGGTGTATTTTGTGCATGTTGGTTAAAGCCTCTACAGCCAGATACAGCTGGACACTGAGTGTTGCAGGCTATGCAAGGACAGTTCTGCTGCATACAGGCTAGTGATGGGATGCCATTTGCTGGCCTTTCCATGGCAAGAGATTCTGTGTCACGCGGTATCCATGGGCAGCGATTTTGCAAGTGGAAGCATATGACCCCAAGCAGCTAATACCAGAGCGGTTATACTGGCTTCATCCTGCATGAGCAATCAACACTGAACCCATCTTCTCCAAAGGCACAAACCTCATGTAATTTTGCTGCTGATGTCTTTCTCAGGAAACTTTCCTCTCCTGCTTAAGATTGTTTCAGTCAAGGATGTAGGGCAGGCAGTGAGACTATGATTTCTGACACTGTATCCTGCAGTACACAGTGAGGACCAGTCCGAGTGTCTCTCTTTCTCCTTGTTTCCTTCCCATTATTATAGTACTGATGAGTGATTGCCAGTCCCCATCAGAAATAAGCCTCCTAATTCCACTTGAGGGAGGACCGTGTAGAGAAAATGTATGGCAAGAACTTGTGAGATGCAGCCTGTCACTTCCAGGAGGTGAGAAATAAAAGGGCAGGTTGCTCTGCAATCTGCCATCAAGTTCACTTTTGTGTGCTTTTGGAGTGAACGAGGGTGGGGAGGCTTCCTACGGGGGCTATTCATGCATAAAGCAGCCAAGCGATGTCGAGCATCTGTTTCATTATTAAACCATTATCATTAGCTAATTTCTCAAAGCCCAGTCAGTGGAAGAAGTGAAGCATTGTGCTTTTTGCTGTGTGTATACCTGCAGGTTACTTAATTTTCTTTTTGGATATGATTAGTCTATTTGATGTTCGTTAGCTGAAAAACAGTGAAGTCATTAAAGGGCCATAGGTGCCCTCTGGAGCCACTTGCTGTATGTTGATAAAGGAAAATGGCAGTGTAATATAAAATATAATCTGATCACCGCATCTAATTACAGACAAGAGTAAGCTGCTAAAGCATGGTTCTGTAAGAATATTATAATTGTGTTCATACAGCATTTCCAACTTGAAAGCTGTGAGCAAATATCGACTAATCCTCCCAACAGCCCCTGAGGGTGGGAAGGTAAATCTATTACTGTTTATTAAGAACTTGTTTCAATTAACTTTAACCACTGTTAAAATAACGATGAATTGCTGGAAAAATTAACAGCGCTTGCGTTGCAACAATTTTGAACATCTTGAATGTCCCAGCATTGAGCAGCATTTCTGGTATCTCAGGTAGAAGGGCATCATTTGACTGGAATTAATGTTTGGAAGCATCAGAAAAATGCTTATTACTTTTTATTTCCATTAATCTTTAGTGTCTTATTAAATACTAAATAGTCTTGTTTGGTAAATATTTAACAAGCTCTCTGGGGCTTTGTGGAACGTATTGTTTTCAATAAACTTACACAGCACCGTATTATTATTATTACTATTATTATAATTTGAGGAAATATTTTTCTGTGCAGCATAAAACTGTGGATGTTAGTAGTAATGTCTCTTGTTACAGCATAGAACCACTGCAATTTTGCTCCTTTAATTGTTAACATTCTCTCCCAGCCCTAGGCTAGGGGGCAGGAGTGGAAATTATACATAACATCATCAAGCATAGCCTAGGCACCTGCAAGGCACAAAATAGACAAAATGTTGTTTTGGCTACTTCTGGTTTTGGGGTTCTAGACGATGGTTCTTGACATTGATCATCTGACTGACAGCACCTACAAGTTTGCACTGAGTCAGGTTGTGCTGTGGATGCTCAAATCTTGTAGTGGAGGAGTGGCGTTTCCTATGAAAGGCTGCTCTTGGAAATACAGTAGTTTTAAACTTTTTCCTTATCTTAGAGACTGAAGAATTAATGTTTGGTTTTATAATGTGTGTGTCTCAATGACAGGTCAAAGATTGGGAATCATTCCATAGCCTTTGCCTCGGTTTTTGTTGGCTTCCATTGGCAATGGTTGAAGCTTTATTCCAGAGTTATATCTGACCTATAGGCTAAAAAATAGAATATTCTGTGCTTGGAGGAGAAAATGGGACATTTTTATTAGTTGCATGAGAACTTGGCTTAGCTTAAGCCTGTTCAGGCTTCTAAGAATTTATGCCCTGGGCGTTCTCTCTCCCTCCAAAAAAAAAGATATCGTTTGGGGTTTTTTGTTATTTAGGTATATTATCATGCATATTTGTCATCTTTTTGGAGCTATCCCCTCCATGCAGAAACATGCTGCAAAGCTGCAGAGTGTGTACCGTATTCCGTAGCTTTCTCGGTGAATGTTTTCTATGTAATTTTGTTATATAACGCTCCCAGATTTGACACAATGCTTAAATAGTTGTCAGGTGCTTGCAATAGATGGCTGAGTGTCTTGTGCCCCTTTTTTGCTCGTGTGTGCTGAATGAAAAGCTGCTGTTCATCACTTGTTTGGCAGACTTTCAGTGCCTAAATGCTGTTTGCATTAATGCTAGTGGAAGCTGCATACACACTGAAGAGCTAAAAGAGCCAGGTTCCTCCTTAATCTACACTACCAGATAGTGAATACCTTGTCAGAGCACCCAAGGTGGCCTTTTGCTGGCCAGAAGTTCAGTCTACCATGCCTTTATTGCTTAAACTGCATCTAGAAGCTAATTGTATTCCTCCCCCATTCTGAAAGGTGAAATGCGGGGTAGCGTACGAAAGACAAAGCTTGAACACGCAGTAACAATCAAGCAGGTAAATGGTGCGTGCAGAAGATCACTAGATCTTTCTTCTATTGGCACCGGAAATCACTGAGTTGGGGTAGGTGCTGGGAAAACATCAGCCTGCTGCGGCTGAAGGTTTTGGGCAGCCTTCCTTGTTGTTTGTTTCTCTTCAAATGTAGCTCCTCGTCCTTCTGCTTTCGTCTGTCGCTGTTGTGCTGGGTGCTGGGTACTTGGTACCTGCAGCAAATGGTCTGTCCAGGGCGGCTTAATGAGAGAAGATCAATGGTGAAGCATTGAGCAAGCAGCTGACCCTTCAGCAGCGCTGCACTCTCTTGAACTCCTCTCACTTTCCCTCTTCCTGATCTTTTCTTCTTTTAAAATAATCTCTTACTGTATGTCTGGTAGTTAAGAATTGCCTTTTCTTCTTCCATGTCTCTCAAAATGCCAGAGTTGGGACTAGGTAGACATTCTGCCAGAAGCTGCTTGGAAGCAGTCAGCCCTTCTTGCCTGAGCGGTTCTCTTCCTATTGTGTTTCCCCTACCAGTTACCCTCTGAAACATACTCTCCTTCCTCAATACAGTACAGTGTTTTGAAATTTGGTCATTTTTGTACTTCACCTGGATTTCCTTTTTATGACAATTGCAGCCCTTAAGAGCAAATTAAAGTGATTGGGATTTTTGTTGGCTTTCAGTTTTTATTACTTTGTCTTCGGAGGCATTGACTGACTTCCCAGCTGAGACTCTAGGCGTGCTTTGTGTGCCGCCTGCTCCTACTCTGTTGTCCTGATGTGTCGTTGTTGCTCTTGAATGCCTGAGCAGCCCTAGAGTTGCTTTTTCCTTAGCCAGAGTTGATTACAGTGATTTGAGTCAAGAGAGTCTATTTTATTGCCCCTCAGCCAGACTGAACGTAGTCCTCCCAGTGGAGCTGCTGACCTGCTTTGTATGGACTGGCTGGCAGAGACGGCAGCTGTGGGTGTCTTCATTGGTTGTCGTGCACCTTTTACAGATGAACCTCTGCTCTCTTCCTATGACATTGTTTCGTACGCGTGTTGACAAGCTGCTTTGATAGTAAGGAGTGGGTGTGCACTAACTGGGAAAATGCTTTGGCTCACCTTCGCTTATTGTATGAGCCAATTAGGCAGCTGCCTCCCTCTCGTAGCTGGGATCTGGATGAATAAAACTGATGGTTAACTATAGGTGGCAGCAGCTTTCTAATGCTGTTATTATGTGTGCATGTTGTTCAGTTTCTCCAAAGTGGAGGTGATGCTTCATTCCGGCCTCAGCTCCTATTCTTCTTTGTTTAGCTGAAGCTTTTTTAGGTTAAGCTTTCATAGGAATAAACCTAGCTACCTCCACAAGTAATTACCACTATGAGAATTTTCCATGTGCAGAACAGGATGTGCTCTAATTGTCACACTCCTCGATATTTGTTAATTTGTAACTTACACCTATTTCCAGAACTACAATGCTTAAGAAGATTTCTGGCTTGGCCTGTTTTCTGGCTGCCTTCTCTGCTGTGCTGTCACAGGTTTTCTTGAACTCAGTAGAGATGTATAGCTTCCTACACCAGCATCACACTAGTGTTGTGTTCCCTGTACTCAATCCCTTGAACTGCCTTGCTATGGCAGAGCAGCAGCCTCCAAGCTGCAATGGGCAGGCCTTTGGGGACCCATGAGCTACTTCAGGGGGCGGGTGGGGTGTGTTACAAGCAACTAAGAAAAATCAGTTGTCCATGGACTTAGGCTTACTTACAAGGTTCTGCACCCTGCCTGGAAAATGCCTTCAGGGGTCTGTAAATTGCAAACGGCTGAAATAACCTGAGTAATACGCTGTAAAGAAAAACAAATCTGCGCACTAGGAATGACCGTTAAATCTGTCAATGTTAATGCTGTAAATAGGAACGTTTTGGACAGCAAAGCACAAGCACTTCTCTTAACTGTGCTGTAATACATTGGTTTGTGAGAGTTGTGGCAAATGTGGTGATAGATGTTCTGCTGAAACAGAAGAAACATGAATCTCTCTTAAATCCCTTGAATTGAAAACCAAATTAACTCCAGTTTTATTTGCTAGATCAAAACTTTTCACTTGTCCTCACACCTGATTTTTCTTATGCTTGCTGTAGGCTGCTTCTCGGTCTGGTAGGCAGGATTCCCCGAGCAGTGTGGCACTGATAGTGAAACAGGGACTGCAGCAGGACATTTCGAAAGCCTCATACCTGAAGGCATTTTGAGAAAACTAAATACTTAGGAAATGGTGGTTTGTCAAAAGAGAATGTTTTCGGTAAGGGATTTCAAGTAAAACTCGAGAAGCTCCCTTCCATGTTCAGTACTGTCCCTTGAGATGTAGGAGATCAGACTTCAGCTTCTTCCTCGCCCTGAATTAAGACCAGGGTTTGAACTTCATTTTTCCCATACTAGGCAAGAGTCCTGGCCGATGACTTGGCAGCTCTTTGATGAGGCCTTTCTTACTTGTTCTCTCCTGGAGTCTGAAAAGCCTCTTGGTTTCACTCAGGGACAGAACAAGAGAATGTATGAAATCCTGGAGTGGCATGGGATGAATAAACCATTGCCACTCACCTGTAGACATAGCACATGTGCCATCTGGACGTCTGTTGACTTCTGTAGGCTTTCCTTCAGTATTCTGGCAGGTGAGCATATGCCTGTCCTGCATAGTGCGTAGGTGAATTTCCCTATAAGGACTTTGGTGTTAAATGCAGCTGCATGGCTTTTAGCATGCAGGATAACTGGTTAAAGCTAGTTTAGCTGTCATCTCTGCATAGTACCAATTAGGGTGCTGAGAAGTTAAATCAAACCATTCGTGTACAGCTGAGAGGGTAATGCTTCCCATTCCAAGGGGCTGGGTGTTTCCTTGAGTCCCTACTGATACTTTACTATCCCTTTACGTCTCATAATGCTCTTTTCCCCACCAGTGTAACACATCCTGACTTCATGCTGCAGTCAATTAAAAAAGTACTTGGTTTCCAGGAGTTCAGTGTGTTCATGCCAAAGCCCTTTAGCATTAGTCCATGAATCAGACCATCAGGTGGCAGATGTGTCTCTCTTGCCCTTATGCATGTACACACTCTGCAGCTTTCCACCGGCCAGGAAAAAGCAACAGCATGTCTGACCCATGATGCTTGCAGTTTCTGCTGTTGCCTAATAAAATGCTTCAAAGCTAGAGGGATAATGTTTTGGTTTGTAGTCCAGGCTCAAAGTGTTGGTTGTGAATGAGACTGAGTTCATAAACTAATACTTCTTGTCTACTGGTAGAAATCACAGAGCACCGACACCGCTCATTTTTTTTTGCAGTCATCATTCCCTCCTGTTGTTTGTTTGCTATATACTTTTGAGAGGAGACGGTAGTGGGACAGCAGATGAATGTAACCATTAAATTTTGCTGGAAATGATGAAATGAAAGTGCATATTATATTCATACCTGATGCATCATTCTCCCGCCTCTACCTTCCGGCCCATCACATTCCAGTCTATTTCGGAGATTTAGATGCATTTATGTCAGATCTCCCATCCCAGAATACAATCTACATCCAATTATCAACCCTTAGGGATACATTAGATGTAACTATTATATCTTCTTCTGTCAATAAAATTATAATCACGGAATGCACAAATGTCCTACTTTGGTTTCTAAAAGCATCATGGAAAAGAATGAGATGAAATGAAAGGGCTGTTATGCTGCATCTTACACATGCTTATATGTAGAAGATTGCCAAGATCTCGAGCCGAGGTAAGTGTCTCCTCTTCCTGGCTGCTGCTGCCAAATACTCAACCCTGAACAAGCAACTGCCTCCGTAAGGTCTGTCAAAATTAGATACAAAGATGAATTGGGCTTTCCTACATTTGTTCACGTACCACGTCCAGGGGAATCACAAGGGCCTGAACGGCTTGGTCAGGACTGTCACGTATGAATTTTACAGGCCTGTCTATACAGAAACACTTGATTAAGTGAAACTAAGTTAATGAAAGTGTTGAATTTCAGATATATTAGAGCTTGCTAAACCCCTTCAACACTCTCTTTGAGAAATAAATTGCTCTAAGTTCTCATTAGCTTGCTCAAACCCCTTTTACCTCTGACTGAAACATCTGTACAGGGGTTCCATGTTCTTTAGTTAATGCGTCTTAAACTTACACCTGTACTTAATTTGACTTAACTTGCCTAAGTTTGGCTTAATTGCAGATGTACCCTGAGTGAAACAAGCCATATTTAATCAGCTCAGCAGAGTCTGGAGAGCAGTAGCCAGTCTTTATCAGATAAAAGTCTTGTTCTCCCTTTCAGGCGGGCATAGTTCATGTGCTCGTGAAACATTACCATCTCTGATGGTAAATAAAGAATTTCATCTCCTTAAGAAAACTGCACAGCACTTGAAATTAAAGGAGTGAGGAGAAGGGGAGAATTTATTGCATGTGAAGATCTGCTCCAGTGTGGTTTTGCACCTTCATTTTAACTTCCTGGTGTTGACTACCATCTGAGACAGAAGAGAGGGCTAGATGATCTCCCACTGATTCAGGAACACGGGAATCTCCGTACTCTGAGCCAAGCCTATGTGGCAGCGCTGTGCGGGCAGGGCTAACGGCATCTCTTTTAGCCAGTACATAAAACAGAATTTCATTTTCTAATACTTCTAACCCAAACATTTCAACAGCCGAAAATACTCATTTGAAATACTGGTATCTGGCAATTTCTGTTTTGATTCTCAGTTTTGAGGCTGGAGCTCTTACCCGAGCGCCAGGGAAGTGGGATGAGGAGAATGTCCTAAACTGCAGAAATACCTGAAGGCGCAACGACTTCGTTGAGGATTTGGTGATCACTACCAGTAAAGGGAAATCACATGGGCTGAGTTTTAAAAAAACAAAAAACCAACCCAAAAGTCCAGTTTCCCTGGAAAATAATTAAGGTTTGGGCACTGTTCCCCCCCACCCTGCCCACCCTCCCAAGAGGGAAACTGTCTTGTCCATGTATCGATTTAGTAAACAGCTCATACCTTGGCACAACCAAGAAAAGTGGTAATGGCTGCTCTACTGCATTATATCCAGGAGAAGGGTTTAGCTAGATTCAGAAGCGTGGTGGGGGATTGGTGGGATTTGTGTAGTAGCTTGTACATAGGCTGAATGGAAGAGACGGAATTTTAGGAGAGATTAGGAGCATAGATCTGGTGGTTAATGTTTTAAGAGCATAATGGGTTGTCAGATTATCAATTCAGTTCTCCTGTGGGATTACATTCACCATGGTGAACATCTATAAAACTCAGACATCTCTTTGATACAATCGGCAAACTTGCAAGGATCAGACAGTGCTAAATTCCATCCCTTCCTGTCACACCTGAAGGGATTTGTTCTCCATAAACTAAGTAGAGGTTAGACCAGACAAAGGAAATTTTAACACGAGGAGACTTCCATCTTGTTTTCCAAATTGCCCTGGTGCTGTACGCTATTGCCGTGTTGAGGTAGAGGGCTTACCACTATAAAAACTGTGTGCGTATCCTTCCAGTTATCACTGTTCCACCTTTTCAAAGGGCTTGATACTGCTGTCTCTAAAATCACCAACGTTTCTGTAAGATGAAGACTGGTTGTGTGTTTACCTAAAACTTCCTTGCAGAAATTGGCTTCCCTGGTCTGTATATGCACGTACGTGCATGCGTGTCTGCACAGTGGTGTCTTACATAAAACGACTGACTGCTCTGGAAGGGTGCTCGTTTTTACCCTTTTTGCTTTCTGTGACTCTAATTCACAGTGTCCTATGGGCTGTTTGTGCTTCAGTAGATGACTGCAATATAATTTCAGGAAGAAAACAAATGACACTTGAAAGCGGCAAAACAGGTCGAGTTGCGGGAGGATGGGTAACAAAGGAAACGAGCTGAAAAAATGCTCTCCTGCTTTCCGCCTTTGGAAGGCTATATAATTTATAACTGTTCTCTGCGAAGTGTCTGAGACAGTGCCAGGTGGCGGGTGAGTTAAATTAACCCCTGTGGCGTGTAGTTATCGGCAGAGGCCAGACCTGCGGATCGATACCTCGGTGCGGTGAGTCACCGTATCAACTGGGGAAAGTGAATCTGTAAGCTCCTTATTTCTCCATTCTTTTAATCGTAGGGCTGTGTCTGGCAGTGATGAAGATGGAGCAGACGCAAATATCTGATGCTTGAAGCTCTTTGATTTCTGAGTTGATGGGATGAAGCCAATGAAAAGCTGCAAGAGACTCAGAGACCTGATAGTGTATTGCGTTTTTCCAAGTCCCCTCAGTGCCCATTCTCCTTTTGCTTCCCTCCTTCCCTGCAGATCTGGTTACACACAGCAGCTGCATGGTCTGTGCTTTGCTTGACCGACACAGATAATGTCTAGCATCACTAGTTAAGCCTATTTTTTATTATTATTAATAATAAAGGCTGTTTTAGTCTCACTTAAATGGATTAGCCTTGCTCCTGTCTGCTTTTTGATTGTTTTTGCTGCTGGGGGCTCACTCTTCCAATGAGAGTTCTTGCAGATAGAGTTATTGCCAAGCTGGTCCATCACTGAGGCATATCTAATATGGATCAGACTGGGGGCCAGTGTAATTGGGTTTTCAGAGAGCTGCTGCACCAGAAGAACGTGTCTCACTCCAAGAATAAGAATTTTCATTGTAGCTATAGAAGATACTTGCACAGCTGCCGAGTCAGCCGCCTCCGTTCACATGCCCTCAAAGCTTGTGGGTGCGCCCATTTTCTGTGTGCAACCCCCTGAATTCGTGCCTGTTGACAGCTGAGTCTTCATGCTTCCCTGAAGACCGCGTGCGTCTTCCAAATCTATTACCACCCCCTCTACCTCCCTCTTAAAAAAAAAAAAATCAGTTTCATTCTTCCCTGTTAAATCTTCCTGAACTTAGAATTATCCATTAATTGCCCATGTAGAGCGCGCTGGTAAATCAAGTAACATGTTGTTCTTTCCTAGCTGCACCCACTCTCTAGAGGATTGGAAGACTGGCATCTGTAGCCATCACCTAACAAAAATAAACAGGATCAAACAACTGCAGTGAGTTTCTTATAAAGCCAAGTGTAACGTGCCCATCAAAACCTCTCCCCTTCCTTCCCCACACAGTAAGTGAGTTATTTTTGCCTTTTGAACAATGACAGGGGTCACTGGCCTTAAAACTAGTTGTCCCTCAGCTGAGAGTTGAAGCGGTTACTAGATAAGCTGGCCTTTTAGCTGAACAGTGGTAGCTGTGGATGGACATGTTGGGTGATTGGTTTCTGTGATTAGTGAAGGCTGGGTTTACAGTGGCTCCTCAACAACTGAGCTTTTTTTGGCTGTTGTTCTACATCTTCTGGCCTTCAGCTTATGTTCTGACTTCCAGCCTCGCTTTCTAGTTCAGTTCCTGTCCTTGTTCTGCATCCAGTTGCGGACATTGATCCTAATCACTGGGCATGACTCTTCATGCCTTGGTCTCTCTCTTTTAAAAATCAATCTGAGCCAGGACTGAGCTTTTCAGGTTTCCTACTGCTTTATCCTCAACGTATTGTGATCTTCTCCCAGACGTAGGGAGTAAATATGTGTAGATTTCTTCATTGCTGTTCCTAGGATAGCCAGAGACATTCCTGCATAACAACGGGACGTATTGTTTATCTCGGCGTGCTGACCATGTTGTCCAAATTGGTTGTCCCCGTCCATCTCCTCCCCAGCTTGTTGCACTTGGTCAATTCTTTATCCCTCAGCTCTCTTCCCTTTTATTCATATATTAAGACACGTTTTAATACCTACTTAATTCAGGTCAAATAAAAAAATTACTCCTATGCTGAAATAAGAATGTCTAGAGAGGGGTTTTCACCCCTCAGTTATTTTATTGGGAAAAACATTAGATAAAGCTTTCACCAGACAAGCACATGTTGGTTTTAGATATTTTGATTGGAAAGTGTCTGTGTGAGCTTGAACAGAAATAACCAGTTTTAATTCTTACAACTTTTACTTGAGTGCAAGTTTGTTTATGGTCCCAAGACACTGGGTAAAGCTCATGAGAAAGACTCTCAGGGTGACTTTGTGGGTCTTTTGAGCTCTGATGACAGCACCATGCTTCATCTCAGCCGTAACAGAAAAGTGACTGTGTTCACAAGAATTGCGTCAGCCACAGGCAAAGGGCTAATGTTGCAGCAGAACTGCATTAAAGACGTTTTCTTTGGCTCACTGGCACTTGAGCAATTGTAAACAAGCCGCTGCAAGGAAGCCAGTGCACAAACAGGTAGACAGTAGTTGATATTGTCTGGATCCCACAGATGGGAAGTCAGTGGCTTTACTGCTGTACTTCTGACTCGGCATTCATTATGCTTTGTGGATCAGCATAAAGGTTCTTGCAAAGGGGGCACAACTGATATTGAAAAGGTACTGATATGAAATAACGGGGAGCAGAATCAGGTGCAGAAAAGGGAGAGGATGGATCAGTGGTCCCTTTCTTCACCCCAGCATGATCTGTGCTTGGAGGACTGTCAGGAGAGTTGTGAATGAGTTTTCCACAGACTGACTCCAACTGGCTAGGTGAGGTCACTGGGCTTTTGCAATATTTGAGGTACTGGTTCTAAACAAGCAACTACCTCAACACAAACAGGAATAAAGCAATCTTGTATAGTCTTGGTCATACAGTGACCACCTTGTTCAGCCTTCACTCTCACAGTGGAATGACTTAGCTTCTTAAATTGGAGACTTTGCATCCCTTCATGGTCATCTACCCCCATCTGAAGTCTGCCTGAGTCTGCATTGCAGATACTCTGTGCTTCTGCTCTTCCAGTTTATATTTTCAGTTCTTAGAGTGGAAGTATCGAAGCTGTGGTGAAAGCAAGTAGCTGGAATCAGAAAACTCTTTTGATTTAACCCTGACCTTGCCAGCATGTGATCCAATACAAGTGACTGAGGGAAAACTCCCTGCATCCCACTTGGGGCAGAATGAGCCAGCAGCTGGGAAGCTTGCGGAACCCGGATGCCTTGTGGTAGCAGTGCCATGGTTACAGTTGTATGCTGAACGGAGTTTTAATTGGGGTGTATTTTCTCCCTTCTGAAAGAAGGTGACTAGCCAGGGACAGATTACACATAGATTTAGTTCTTCAGTTCTCAAATGTTTCTCCGTAATTGTTGTTTGGCTTTTTTCTTTATAAAAGTTTAATACAAAGTCACTGAGCTTGGGTTAAGGCTGAATTATGTATTTCTTGGCAGTGCTGGTTTTCATTACTGACCAGAGAATTTAAAAAGATATACATTGCTGACATCTGTGAGGATGCCTCGGAAGTGCGTCTTGAGTAAATTGGCCACGGTATATATGTTATTTTTTAATGCTGGATTTAGGATCATCTTTTGTTTGTGTACACTGTGTATAAGCCTAAGTGCTGGAGGGTTGGAAACAGACAAGATTGAATGGGTCAATTGTATGAATTGGCAAACACAAGATTTCCTCCACACACTATGCCTCTCTGTTAAATGTTCTGCTATAACAAAGAAAGATGAAATGTTTGGTCTGTGTGATGTATAAAGGCTTTCTCAGAGGCTAAGCACTTCAAATAAGTAAATAAAGCAGAAGTTTCAAGTACAGACCTTACCTATGAAGCAGAATGACACTACACCAGCTTGCAAAATCAAGGAAATGAAAAGCTGAGTCCTTGTTAGGTGGTGAAATAGTAGCTTTCCAATGGTGGCTCAGAGCCCTTTGCCATCACCATACTCCTGGTGGATTATACTGGAGGTGGGGTACGATTGTTGAATGCAACTGCTTCAAAACAGGTTTGGGGTTTTTACTTTCTTTGTAATGGGAGCAAAAAGGGAAAAACCCCATCTTTTACAAACTCTTTCATGCAAAGAAGAACTGCCTGAAAGTTTCAAACATTGCTCTCATTTTCCCCTAGTTCCTCTCTCTCTCTTCCTCCTTCATATTTGATTTGCGGAGAGACCAGGTCAGTCAGACCCATTGCTTCCCCCCAAGAAGTGTTGGTATCTTTCTGTAGTGCAGAAGTGAGCTGCTTAGGCAAGGGGAAACTTGTGGCCTCGGTTCTGCATGACCATTTCTGTCTGTCAGCAAGCTCCGAGAGGAAGGCATTAGTCATGCTTGTGCCAGAAATACATGCTTTTTCCCTTGCAGATCTTGCCCTGAATCACCACAACAGCTCCAAATTGCCCTAGATGTGCCTCAGAGGGACACCACCACACTTTGGAGCAAGGCCACAGTCTTGCTGACTGTGTGGGAGCCAAGTTTCCCACTGCTGAAGTATAGCTGCCTCTCAAGAGGAACGTAGCAGCTGTTTTATGACAACACTATTCGACAAACATACTTTTGCTAATGGTGAAGGGTTGTGTTTCAGCATAGTATTAGTATTTCTTCCCAAACACGAAATGTAAGTGCAGCCTATATATCTTCTGGGTACTGATGAGAGAATAACTCCCATGGACTAACTTTCTGCACTGAAGAACACTGGCAATGGGCTGTGAAATAAAGGCAGTTTTGGGGTTGTGCAGCTCAAAGTAATATATTTCATAGTAGGACGTGTAGTGTCTCTGGGAGTTGCATAGCATTGCACGGACCAAAGCTATATTCATGGAGACATTGTGGGCAGCATCATACCTTCCACATCATGCCCTGTTCTGTCTTCTCACCTGCAGATAAGCTATTTTAGCCTTCATGGCTTTGAGTATCTGGTAGTTTGAGATGACTTATCTGCAGTTGGCGTTGTTTTGTTGGCAGCCTACATCAGGCATCTTGTCACAGAGCAGCTGTTCTTCTCTCCCCTCCCCATCCTATGCCATCCCAACCCACTTGCGTGTCAACTGCAATGCGCTGTTGTGTTATCAGTCATCTTGGAAAAGGGGTGCTTTGAATTATTTTCGCCAGGAGCTTTGTGCCTGCTACAGTTTTCAGAGAGAAAAATGTTCATAATTCCCTCATAGATGGAAAAAGTTACTGCCTTCTCCCTTACGATGTCCAGTAGCAGCAAGACACTTCAGGATATATTTTCTTACCCTTCCACCTCTGAGGCTGGCTGGCTGATTTGCTGAGTTATGTAAAAAGACAAGGTGATCACCATGTGCCTGCATTGTTCTCTGACTGTGTTTCCATTCCTTGTGTTTTTCTAAGGATTGAATTTGCACGCAGCTCAGCATGCATGTGATTTCCTGCTTCCTGCAGATGTGAGCCCCGCGGAATAATATGTACGACCCAGGTGTCTGGATGCCCTGGTAACAGAACCTAGATGGGCAAGTTCTATGCTGGATGTCCCAAAACCTCATATTTTCAAGTAGCTAATCTTGTAATTTATGTAATGCCCATGACTCCTAAGTCTGTGAGATGTGAGCTTTGTGAGGTGATAGTGTTCACCAGAGAATAGCTTACAAAAGGATGAGAGCGTTCTCTGAGAGAAAACATTGCAAAAGGAGCATGTGCAGTATATTATCATGCTGAACACAGATTAGCTGGAAATTTGAGCTAAGTAAAGCTAGAAGTCAATTGTCAGTTGACTTAAGTCATCCAAACAGGGTTATGCCACCTGGTTGGGGATCTTATGACAAGCTGAGCCACGTCGATATTTTTAACTCATCACAAGAATCAGTACTTACACTTTAATAAGTAACTTGGCAATTGCTTGATTTTTATTAAAGGTGTTTCTTTTGCCATCTTTGAGGTCAGCAGGGGCTAGGAAGGAAAAGGTATAAAATGGAGGGAGCAGTAGCTTGAGTCAAACATAACATAAGTAGGTAGCATGCCACATTTAGAAATCAGGATATGCTTAAGTCGCAGACCACAGCAGTCCCTCTATTGTCAGTTCTAGGCTTCTCTTGAACATACTGCCAGATAATCAGTTAATGCCAGCAGAGAGCTTAGAGCCTGACTTGAGGGCTGAACGTTGTGACGAGGCTGGTATGCGTCCTGCTGTCTGCTAGCATGAAGACATTATGGTGTGGAGTAGAGTGATCCCAATTACTCCTCCTCCCTTGCTGCCCTGTATCTGAAATGAAAGGCTGCTGCTCTAACCCACAGTTCACTCTGATTCTTCTCCATGTGGAATTCAGGGCATTCACATATAATTGTAACATAAGGTTTTATCTCATGCCATCCACCTGCATTATCCTGCTCTTGTAAGCATCACCAGTGGAAGCCACCAGTTGGGCCATGATCTACACAAAACCTCAGCAGGCAGTGGCGCTCCTGCCGCTCCCTTCAGGCAAGCCCAGGCAGCACACAGGCAGGAATGTCATCTGCCATCAGCATCTTCGCTCTTGTTCCTTGTCACGCTCTTGATTGTGGGGCTACACAGCAGTGATGAATATCTCAGGAAAAACAGTTGGGTTTAGGCAAGTTTTCAGCAGAACGATAAAGGTTTGACTAAGCTGATGTTCAAATGGCTTGTCCCACTTCCCTTGCATCTCAAGAGTTCCCTTGCTTTGTACAGCTGGGCTTGAAGTTAATCCCAGGGTTTGGGGCTTTGAGGGCTTTTTCTTCCGCTGGCAAACTTGTGAGGAAAGGTTCTTCAGAAATACTACCTGTTGTCTGTCACTTGGTAGAAACTGTAACAGTTGGTGATGGCAATAGCATTGGTTTGAAACTAGCAGGAAAATGCAGGTCTGGCATATGGACATCTAAAATCTATGGAGTGATGGAGCTGAGGAACACGAGATGTTCAAGTAGCTTTTGAGTTGAGGCCTCAGAGTTCAGGTTTTACAGCTTCAAGCTGTCTTGGAATTTGGCTGCAGTAAGCAGTTAGTGCTTCAATAGAGAAATTTCCAGCTAATCTTTTTTCCTGCATTTGCTGGGCAGACTGCACTGAGTCAGCTCAGCCTGGTCCCTGCTGTGCAGCGGCTTCAGCCAGTCTCACTCCATCACTTTTAATGAAACTGAGTCTCTGTGGTTTTCACTAATTTACTCATACGCAAGAGAAATGAGGAAGTATTTTCCTGTCTCTCTCTGATAATGAATGAGATATGAAAGAGCTTCATGGCCAGTAAGCACCCTGGAGGGACTTGAGTTTGTCAAAACGTGCAAGGCGTCTTCATCAAAGTAACAAAATGATTTTCTTTCCCCTTACTCTATGAAGTGAAAATGCACATGACAACAGCCTGAAACGTGCCCAGTTTTGCTTAGACAATGGAACTGACATTGAAAATCTGAACGTGTGGCAAAACCGATAACATCTTTTGCATCAGTATTTTTCAGAGGCGTATCATGCAATAATAAGTGGTTGCCTAAGGCAGACTTTAATGTGGGGCTTTTGCTGTCGTCTGGCTTGGTGTCTGCACTGTGAACCCCCGCTTGCACAATATAGTGTGTTGCTCTCAAAGCACAGCGTGGGCAATAAACGTGTTTCCTTCAAGGGATGTGTCGAATTTTGTTTACCAAGAATTCCCATTTCTGTTTGCTGCCCTCCTCAAATGTACTTTGTATACATCAGAAGGACAGAGATAAGCGTTTACAGAAGATTAAACAGGCACAAACACATTAAGAGAGACAGTAAGGGATGCAAATTGTTAAACAAAAATATTAAAGTCCACTTTACAAGTCTTCAGGGCTTTTCAGTACCCAAGCTTAATAAAATTAACCAACTATTGCAGCTTAGCTCCTGTGCTTAGCATTGCTATCAGAAGCAATCAATAGGAAATCCAGCTTTATATGGTATGGGTTTGGGGTACAAATTGTAGGTTCCACTCTGATGTGGAGAATAACTCCCCAGCAATATTGTCAGCTGTGCAATTTTAACAAGGTAACGCTGCATTCCTTCTTAGTGCCCTCCTGTACTTCAGCTCTTTAAAATGCAGTCCCCTTTGAAAGGAAGAGTAAATAACTTGAACTATTACTCCAGTTTCATATGTGAAACAGACAGTGTGTGTAGGAAATACAGACCTTGAAGAGTGAGCTGAACCCGTGTTAGTCCAAGGATTAAATTAGCTGGCCAAGAGACAATTATTGCCCTACAAACCTCCCGTTGAAATCTGAAGGGGTACAAATATTTTTTGCTGTTTCATTTGAACATACGGTTATTCAGTGGTTCACTGACTCTACTATGTAAACAATATTGCATATTAATTGAATAGTGTGTCTATAGCGTGCAGTTTGAGCGTCACTTAGTAGTCCCCTCTCTTGTCCTCGCTACCTCACTATGATTTCAGCATTTCCTGGGCTCTTAAGCATTTGTCATGTATTGATTCCCATGGAGTTCCCAACTTTTCATCCCCCCAGGGAGCCTACGCATGTTTCACCGTGGTGGAAAAGGGGAATATCTTGGTGCTGAGGTCTTTTTGTTCTGGATGTATGCTAGATACTGACTGAGTGTGATACTAATTCAGATTTGGTGAATTTCTGTGATTTTATTACTTGTACCGGGTAGAACCTGGAGGTTCCAAGACATTCAGGAGCCTGCTGTGGGGCATGCTTTGCGTGCTCATGACAAGACACAGTTTCTGGTCCAAAGAGCTTGTCTACGTTCTAAGATGAAACCCAAGTGAATGCAACAAGGAAGCAGAGGAGAAACATTAAGATAATCGTGACAGAAACACCTCAACAGGTGGATTATCTTCCTGCATCTTTCGCCAGTTCAAAATCCATTTTTTGAATGACTAAACTATTAATAACATTAAACCCTGTTAGCAAAGAGGAGAGTGTCTCCAGTGCCGCCTTCTGTATGTGCAACAATTAGCGTCACAGCAGTTGGTGTTCTGCAGTCTGTGGCTTGCCCCTCTTCTGAGGAGAGATGAGTAGCTTCAGGTAACATGAAGGAAGCTCCGTTGCTCCTGGAATTTATTAGCTTTCATCTTAACCCAGCTTCATCCTAAAAAGCAGGTCTGAGAAAGCAGCTCCTTTGAGGCCCTTGGGGCTCTCGTGTGCTGAGTTGTGGTTGTGCCAGCACATCTCCCTGGCCCGCGGCCTTTGTGAGGGATGGCCGGACAGCAGGAGGGTCTACTGAAACAACCCCCTGCCAGCGCAGAATGATCCCTGCTGTGGCTGAAGGCAACTGTACGGCGCTCTAAGGTTTAAGGACATGGGCTGGCACATACATACATGACCTCCTTCTGGAAGGAGCTAAGTGTTGGGGAGGCGTTTGGCCTGCACTGGCAGCCGGACTCTTCCTGGACACCTGTGCCCTATCAGTACACATCAGCAGACTGAACAGACTCACAGCTGGCGACCTTTAAGAAGTGATCTCTGAGGCTGTATTTCCTTCACAGCCAGGTACTGAACGATAGACCTGTGACCTGCGATACCTGTTGCAAAGCTGTGTTGGTGTGAGTTTGAATTTCAGGCGTTCTGGTGCTCTACACAACAACTCTAATTCATCACTCCCTGTAAGGAAAAATTTGCACAGTCCCTGTGTCGAGTAAAGTTCTGTGTTAATCAGGTGCATGACATGAGGTGCCCATCAAAGCCGCTTTATCACTCCCCTCCTCAGCTGGACAGGGGAGAGAAAATATGACAAAAGGCTCGTGGGTCGAGATAAGGACAGGGAGAGATCACTCAGCAATTGCCATCACAGGCAAAACAAACTCGACTTGGGGAAACGTATTGAATTTATTACCAATCAAATCAGAGCAGGATAATGAGAAATAAAACCCAAATCTTAAAACAGCTTCTTCCCCACCCCTCTCTTCTTCCCAGGCTTAACTTTACTCCTAAATTCTCTACCTCCTCCCTCTGATCAGCACAGGGGGACAGGGAATGAGTGTTGTGGTCAGTTCATCACACGTTGCCTCTGCCGCTCCTTCCTCACCCTCTGCCCCTGCTCCAGCGTGGGGTCCCTCCCACGGCAGACAGCGCTCCACAAACTCCTCCAAGGTGAGTCCTTCCCAGAGCTGCAGTCCTTCATGCACTGCTCCAGCATGGGTCCGTCCCACAGGGTGCAGCCCTTCAGGAGCAGACTGCTCCAGCGTGAGCACCCGCAGGGTCACAGCCCTGGCAGCAAACCTGCTCCAGCCTGGGCTCCTCTCTCCACAGGGCCACAGGTCCTGCCAGGAGCCTGCTCCAGCACAGGCTTCCCACGGGGTCACAGCCTCCTTTGGGCATCCACCTGCTCCAGCGTGGGGTTCTCCATGGGCTGCAGTTGGAGATCTGCTCCACTGTTAACCTCCATGGGCTGCAGGGGGACAGCCTGCCTCACCCACCGTGGGCTGCACCGTGGGCTAGGGGAATCTGCTCCGGCACCTGGAGCACCTCCTGCCCCTCCTTCTTCACTGACCCTGGTGTCTGCAGGGTTGTTGCTCTCACATATTCTCACTCATCTCTTTGGTTGCAGTTGTGCAGGGTATTTTGCCCCATTCTTAAATATGTTATCCCAGAGGTGCTGCCACCATAGCTGATGGGCGCAGCCTTGGCCAGTGGTGGGCCCGTCTTGGAGCCGGCTGGCATTGGCTCTGTCAGACATGGGGGAAGCTTCTAACAGCTTCTCACAGAAGCCACCCCTGTAGCCCCCCCGCCACCGAAACCTTGCCACGCAAACCCAATACATATATATATATATCACTTTTAGAGAGAGAAATTCCTCCAGATAAATATTCGAGTCATTAAGAATGCATTACGTGGAGCAGAAGCTCCAAACACAGTTTCCACTGCTGTGGGTCCTTTACCAGCAGAAAGAATGATTCTAAAAATCTATTTAAAATTAACAAAAAGAATCATTAAGCAGAGTAAGATTTTTAAAAATGCACTTTCAAGCTGGGAAACCACCTCATTTAGTATAATGAGTGAGCAGATCCTTGGGCCCTGAAGAGAAGAAAATTGAAACAAAATGGCTCCAGCGCTGACTTGCATAATGATGGACTGAGCACGTGTCCTGGCATGTAATGATCCCATCTTTCCCACAGGGCTTCAGAAAAAAGCATTTGTTGTGACAGAAGGCTCTGGCCGGGATACTGGTTCCATCAGGAAAAAGAAAAGGGCTAGTAACTGCATGAATATGGAGTAGAAGAAGAGGAGAAGAGAAGTTAGCAAAGTTTAAGGTCACAAGCATTGGAGAGGACAATAGTGATAATGCTCATGGAAGTAGAGTGGGAGGCAGGAAAGGGGAAGGGCTCAAGGGACAGCATATTTGAGAAGAAGGATGAGTTGGGGTGGTTGAGAGATGCTTCCAAAGAGTGGACAGTTCACTGGGTAAGAACAAATGAGCAATCCCTGATGGCATCCAGTCCTAAAAGCTTCTTTCCGTCTCCTCTTTCCAAAGCAGCACAAGGATGCTTTGAGAGAGAAGGAACCAACCCACCAAAAATGGAGTGGCACCGCACTGATAGCAGCAGTGCACCCAGCAGGTGTGGGTTCTTGTACCAGCCCCTCGCTCTTCTGCCTTTCCTGCGTAGCGAAGGGTTTCCTGAAGTGGGAGGATGAGTAGGCCAGTTTCATCCTTAGCCTTTCTGCTGAAATGTCAGCTACAGATAAGAGAGTGTTGAATGGCCACATGAGATGAAGAGTAGTGAGATGTGGATGCCATCTCCTGAGAACTGGACTGGATCTCTCAACTGCTGTTTCGTATTTTCTGTGCTATTTCATAGAAGTTACTGGGGCAGCTGTGAAACATCAACGGAGCAGTGGGTCTCAGCTGACAGATGCAAGGATTTTCCTCTGCCACCCCCAAAGTCCTTGGAAGTCTTGCTCCATTTCTAAGTTCCAACTGCTACTTAGTCTGTTCTGGATAAGTAGGTTTAGTGGGTTACTGTGCTGAATATTGCCCTGCAGCAAATTCACTTGTCCACTCTGCAGGTGCTCTGGAAAGTGGAAGATTCTTAATTAACGACCCACTTTGTGAGGGAGGCAGTGGGATTGCTTTCTCCAGAACATGGATCAGCTGGCCCAAATGAAGTAACAGTCACAGTGTAGGTAATTTAAAGCTAGATTACTACCCTTTACAGTAACATCAGAAAAAGTGCAACTATCCTAACCCGTGCTAGCTAAGAACTCAGGAAAAGCATGGGACTGATGCAGCAACTGCACACATACTCATCAAAACTCGGTGGTCCCAGTGGAACGAGTCTGTACACTGTCTGTTCTGCATGCAGCCTGCCTGCTGCCTAATCCGTCATCCATTCCCTTTCATCTATCATTGTGCATGGGAAGCAGGGAGGCTCTTTGCTCCTCTGTCTGTGGCTTCTGTCATTTTTTTATTATTGCACACTGTCAAAATGTTTTCTCTCCCCACACCTCCCTTTTGCCTGTCTCCCTTTGGAATTTATGCTGAAAGATGAAAGCAAAACCATCTTTCTTGGCTACTAAAAAGGCAGAAGGTTCGTTCTGACATGTGCGTGGCCTGTGGAGACACAGAGATCACACTGCGGATGAAGAGGAGAATATTTGGGTGGAGAGAAGCCATCTGTTTCTCTGCCTAGAGCATAGCCTACCTTCTTGTGGGCTCTGGGAGATTTACTTACTGAAAAAGCACCTAGCGTCTTGTTTACCTAAGTCTGCGCTCTGCCACTTGAATGCATCTGTGATCCAGTCCAGCACAATATTACCAGGCAACACATTAAACTTGTCTGTAGATAAGGATGCGCGGATCTGTGTTTCATACTCCTGCAAATCTCCACTGACCGCAAGACTGTCCTGCCCCCTAGCTAAAGCCTTTCCTGGGAAGGCAGGCATACGTGAGCTTCTGCCCCTGCATTTGTACTGCATGCAACGTTTAGAGCCAGCTCTTAATTTCCAGAGTGTAGTTTCCACAGCAGAGACTCCTTCAAAATCACTCAAAGAGGAGGAAGGGCCGTGGGAGCAGGCTGATGTTGGTGTTTCGTGTTAGGGCCCTGGGAGAACCGACAGGCTCTTTAGCTGTCTGAGGGCAATGCTCAGAACTGCAACGGAAACTGTGTTCACTCAAAACATTGGTCTTTCCAGCAACTTGGCAAATTAACAAGATTTTGAGTGGGGAGTTGTCTTCACCTCTGATCCAAAATGAGATTTGTGCGTCCCCTCACATGTGTCACCGTCCCTGCCACCCTGAGCAAGAGCTGTGTTGAAGAACTTGTTAAGAAATAAAACCTCTAAAGTGACCTTTGAAATCTGGCCGTGCTCCCTCGCTCTTTTTATTTTTTCCCTTTTTACTCTCTGCCTTGTTTATATTTTCAGTAATTGTTGGAAAAGTTGTGTCCCTCCATGTTTAAATACATTAAGTCTGGGCTGTGATGGAAGGGACTGAAATACCATTAGCGCCACACTGATGTTGTAAAGCACCTGAATGCAGTAGCTTTGCAGCAGTCTTCTGCCAGCAGGAGCTTTGGTACAGGCGAGGAGTATGTAACCGCAGCTTCAGATTTAAGGATATTGCCAGAACTCCAGTGTTACTATTCGGGATTCCTCATGCCTCTCAATCCGAATCATTATCCTGAATTTGGTTGGATCCTGAGGTCCTCTCAGACATTCAGGTCTCTTTTCAAAAAAGCTGAGCTGTCAAAACCTGGTGCTCTGGTTGGATTTCAGCGCATGCGGTTCTGCCGGCATGCATCTCTGCAGTTTCAGCTGGATTCTCTCATCTTTGCTTCCTTTCTTAAACGTTTGTGTAATGGTGTTGCATCTGTTCCTTCACACATTAGAGACCACTGGAATTTAGGGTATATAAACTACTTTTTTTTTCAAGTTCTGACTGTATTCAGTGCTGTTCAGATTTTGTCATTTGAATGCCTTTGGGAGGCCCTTACATTTGTGGGGTGGTTTTTTTTAAGAGTAAATTCTTAGTTACTCCAGTACTGTTAGCATAAGTCAGAGAAACTATTGATGTCCCAAAGATTTGCTGCAGCCTTAGGAAGAGCAAAACAACCCCGGTTTGTACCATCCCACCATACGTGTCCCAGCAGTTCAGCTGCAGTGCAAACTGTTGGCACCCCACAGTGTGATCCCAGGCCAGCCCCGACTGACCTGCTCCAAAAAGGATTGCTGGCAGCCAGCATAGCAGGGCAGGATTAGAAGAGGAGGAGTGGATTGTGTGAGTACAGCTGAAGGTAATTGATAAGCAGCGAGAAAATGGAGTCTGCCTGAGCTTAGAGGAAGGAGTGAGCAGTTCTAAACCAGGTTTTTTTTCTGTTTCCTTCACAGGTATGGGACTTCAGTTATTCTGCAGTCACGGTCCTGGCTCCCATTTAAAGACAGTGAGATATTCTGTTTAATATGCTTGCTATTTGGGAAATCAAAGATTTGTCACTGTCCTTGGAAATAAGAATTAATGCAGTTGCTTCTATAATGCCAATTAAATCTTCCATTTAATTCTGGGAGCCAGCTGGAGATATTTGTGACTGAGACTTTAGATGTTCTCATATTAATGCATCTGTGTTAGTTGCTGTTGGTGTTTTCCCTCTCCCTGGTGCATTATATCCCAGGACAGCTATTTCTGAGGACGTTAGCACTTTCTAATCCCTCATGTTCACGGCGTTCTTGTTCAACCCCTCTCTCTGATCTCAGACGGAATAGTTGTCTGAATGTTATGAAGCCCAGGGTGGTCTCATCCTTACATATGAAAGCGAACAGTTAAGAGCTGGTTTAAAACCGCCCAATTGAACAAAAAGTTAACACTGGTTGTTAGAGGGTTACTGTTCCTTCTAGCAAATTGTATTTTGTGTGCAGGGGTAACAGGGTTGAGAGTTGTTTGTTAGTGTAAGATTTCTAGATGTTGTCTGATGCCTCTTGCAAAGCTTGCTGTTCTGTATGAGGCTTCTGATGCGATTGCTGTCCTGGGATCTGCCCTTTACCTGCACTGGTAGTCTCATCAAGCTTTTAGGAAAGCCTTTGGCTGGTGATAGAGTGGGGAGAGCTACTAGTGCTTGGGTTTCTTCATTGAATGCAAATTCTGGTTTTTCCTGCTGCTGGAGCATCTTTGCTGCTTCTTGCCACAGCTGCAGGCCAGGTACAGGTAAGCAAAGGCTAGTATGCAGGGAGCAAGGTTAGTTTCAAACTCAGGGCTCTGACTGATGATCAAGCTCATCTGTGTCCATCAAACTGGAATAGCTTGTTGTACGTGTATTCTTATCCAAGATGAGGTGAATTATTTGATTTCACTTTTCAGTGAAAGAGGATTACTAGATTTGTGTTCGCTTTCTTTGCTTTTCCCACTGATAACCACCACCCACAAAGCAGAACTCAGTACTTACTGAATAGCTGCCCAACCCACAGTACCGTGTGAGCCTGTAATACCATATGTTCACAAATCTTGAAGCTTTGCAGTGACCAAACAATAATTTAGCAAATGTGGGTGATTTTTTTCATCTTCCTTTCTTTCTAAGTTAATCTCTGGTTAAAACTTCGTGAGCTTTTTCTGACTGTAGCTTTGAAAAGCTTTGTAGACTTAGCTGACTGTTACTGTATTCAGAAATACTGTTATGATGACAGCTAATTCCTTGAGCAATGTGATTTTCATCTGGTTGCAATAGAAAAAATGAATAAAAGGAAAGCTAGTCTTGGCATGTTCTCTGGCAGTCAGTTAAGTCAGAGTAGCCTGCACTGTCAACACGCATCATGGAGCAGGGAGAAGTTAGCTCTCCCTCATCACTTTACTAGTGCTCAGGCTTCCACTTTTTGCTTAGACATGACTCGTTGGAGCACTTGTCAGCTGGCCTAGCTAGCTTGCCGTGTTACCTGTTGTGTCTCTTCNCATCATGGAGCAGGGAGAAGTTAGCTCTCCCTCATCACTTTACTAGTGCTCAGGCTTCCACTTTTTGCTTAGACATGACTCGTTGGAGCACTTGTCAGCTGGCCTAGCTAGCTTGCCATGTTACCTGTTGTGTCTCTTCGACCATTCTGTCTCCTTTGCCTGAATGACAACTCTTTAATTAGGATATTGTAGGAGGATGGACCTGGCTGCAGGTCTCTGTTAGAAGCATCAGCACCCATTCTTCAGATGAACCAGCTACATTGCCTTATTTCCCAAGAGCTCATGTGACAGGAGCTAACTTTTCCAATGAGACTTCTATTTTTCAAAGAAGAAAACAATCTTTTCTTTTTTTTTCTTTTTATTCCCCCCCCAGGGAGATCTAGTATTAAAATACTCAGCTGTCTGTCTCATTTCTTAACATGCAATTTGTCAGGAAGTGAGTTTCCATTAAATTCTTGATAATTAGCATACTTGGACTTTGATAGACATTTTTCTTTTTTGCAGCAATATTTTTTTTCTTAGCTCATTATCTGCATGCAAGATCAGTCAGCTAAATTCCTGTCTATCAGACATCTCTATCTTGGCTCATTTTTAACCAGTTTGAGGCCTGTAAGCATTGCAATGAATTACTGCACTGGATCTCAGATTTCACATGGGTCACAGGTGAAATGAGTTTGGAACACTCTGCCTAGAACATGCTAAATGCTTTCTCCTTCCATGCTGCCTGTTTTGAAATTATACTTTTCCCTGTTTTCTTTGCTAAAAAGGGGAGTAGGAATTCAGGCCAGGTCAGCAGTGGGGTGGCACCTAGAGAGCCCTAATCCTTTAAAACATGGTATTTAGTATGCAGTCCCCTCTTCGGAAGGCACTGGCAGGACTTAAGGCAGCCTCTGTATGTATGTTATGCTTAGTTCTAGCTGGGCTTACTGAGCTCGGCGCTATCATAGGCATTGGATTCGACTAATTTTTTATTATTCATCACAATGTGTTCTTCGACTAAATGGAGTTTTCCATTGCTTTTGCAGCTGCTTTCTCAAAAGAGCTGGTTATAAATGCACTGTGTCTTTTTCTGAACATACTGCTTAAGAAGCACATGGACATGGCTGTATTAACATAAAAATCTCTTCTTGCTTAGTTACTCATCCACTGGCCTTTTCTCCCGTGGGTGGCTGTTGTAAAAGAGCTCTTGGAAGCGCAAACACTGCTGCAAGTTCTCAAGTAGTTCTGTCCAACAGCTTGTCGAGATGTCAGAGGAGAAGACAGCTGCAGCAAAAATCCAAGCCCTTACCCTGGATGACATCCATGGCAACGTCCAGTAAGTTTTGCCGCAGGGTAATGCTAAAGTAAATTATATATTAAAAATGAGGTAGGGAAAGTAGCAAAGAGATAGCTAATCCCACTAAGCCGTGGGCTAGAGAGAGCTTTCGGCCATGAGCAGGGAGTGAATCGATCACAGCTGGCCGCAATGGGCCGTCCGGTCACATTAACTTCAAAGGGGTTCTGGGCAGCTATGGGTGCTCTCAGGCATACTAATACCATCCAGGAGCAGAGAGAGGAGGCATGGACACTCAAAGGGGGAAGACTGGGTTACCCACTTGACAGTTAGTGAAAGGAGATTAAGGGAAAAGTAGGAATTGTCATGGTACTGTATAAATACATTGCTCCGTGAAGGAGTGTGGAGACTCTGGGGTGCTCTCACAGCAAGACAGGAAACACGAACAGCAAATGATATGAAAAGTTCTTCTAAAATTCTTTATCTAATCAGTCCTCACTGCACACTTGTGCTGTGGTCCCAGTGCTTGGTATCAAATACCGTGTAGCTCCCACCTTGAAACCAGGGCAGACAGGGAAATGGCATATGGAAAGTGAGCCAGGCTCTGCGTGGCCCGCTTTACATCCCTTCGGTCTGGAGTGCAGATGGAAGCATGAGCCGGCTCTTTGGACTTTCCTGGCCCCGAGCAGTATGGTTGTTGATGGGCCTCAGGTCCTCTATTAGCAACTGATTTGAATCTTGTGCACTTCAAAGGTACTGCCTGCAAAAGATAATCCCTTGCTATGCATCAGCCCATGGCTTCTGGCAGCCTGACTTTAAAAGACATAGAGCAAACTTTGAAAATAATACCAGGGGGTTTTGGTTCCTATCCCTGTTTCCCATACCCAAACCTTGCTTGTACCGCTGCCTAGTTAGTGTTGAGAGAAAGAAAGCATATGGGAATCAATGCAGAAGTTGAATGTAAGCTAAAGACCAAGAGTCACGCCATGACTTGACCATAGTTCCAGGACGCCCCCTCCTTTGGGAGCCCTCATTCTGTGTGGGCTACTTGGACAACAGCGCAAGGAGAACATAGGTTAGCAGGGCTTGAGTGTTTGCTGTTGAATTGTTCTCTTTAGATACAAATATTGATGCAGGATGGTGGATGAGGCCGTCAGATTTCTGCTTCGGGTAGGTGTGTCACTTAAAAGCCACGTGGCTGAAAGGTTAGACAAGGATAAGAGCAAGCCGCTGGCACCACTGAGGTGGCTGCAAGCCACCACACGCAGGGCTAAGGTTGCAGGCAACTGGTAAGTGTGCTGCTGAGGGAGCTGGCTCACAGCTGCTAGCTAACCAAATCAATGCTCTTCCCTTCTCTCCTTCAGAAGGGGACCCTGTCCTCATTTCTAAACTGCTGCAAGCCGAGTGGCTGCTTTTAATAGAGTGTGCACACAAGATGGTTGTAGGCAATTGAATTAGGGTTGCGTTATTAGTCCATCTGTGCAATATGCTCTGTTTATTGGCAATCTGGTTAGAGTGGCTGGAGCTTGTTAAAGGTAAAGTGTTTCCTACTGTTGAATTTCGGGAGTTGTCCACCAGTTAAGAGGAAGGGCTCTCTTTAGCCTGAAAAGAGGCTCAGTGTGAGCTGTCTGCACTATTTTTCTGGCTTTCTGGAAGGGGGAAGGGTTGCGTGGGAAAGGATCATCAGACCACAGGATTTCGCTCTGCAGTCTGTTGTGATATGCACGCTCCTACTCCCATGGGCTTCCAGCAAGGGGCAGATGTTGGCATGTGGGATTGTATGCAGGGCTCAGGGGAGAGCTCTTTTTGCTCATGTTTCTAAAGGTTGCCCAGTAGGATCTGATCTGTGGCAACCATAAGCCCAAGTCAGTCTCTGAATGTCATTCTGTCCACAAGATATCTTTGTGAATGAAGCTTGTGTGCATCAGAGAGGAGAAGCTTGTGCTGCATTGTTGGTTGAGGAAGGTGTGGCAGGACATTTCGCAGCAGGTTTTATGTGCTTGTGTCAAGCCCTTGCTGTGGTATTTGAGATAGAAAGCTTATCTTTAAACGATGATGATCACTGAGAGAGTAGGGAACAAATACAGCAATTGCTTATGCAACACGTACGTTGCTTTTTGAAGACAGCAGGTGCATACTTTTGCCTGGGGAATAGGAAAATGCCCAGAATCATAACCTTCTACCAAAACCATGATGTTCTTTGAGGCTTATGGCTTCCCTGGAATCCCTTATTTTCAGTGCATTCTGCTCACCAGCATCAGATGTTTGTTCTTGTATATCAGAGCTATCCTTAGTGGTCTAGTCAGATAGCTTGTAAATGATCTTGTTGGGTCTTTTTCAGTATTGGGTCCCAATGAGTGAACTCAGTTGTTGCACATTACGAGACAACACAAAATGTNGCTCACCAGCATCAGATGTTTGTTCTTGTATATCAGAGCTATCCTTAGTGGTCTAGTCAGATAGCTTGTAAATGATCTTGTTGGGTCTTTTTCAGTATTGGGTCCCAATGAGTGAACTCGGTTGTTGCACATTATGAGACAACACAAAATGTGTTTGGTATCTGTATCTGTTCATCGGTTCATAGTTAAAACCCCATGCAGAGAAGCAGCAGTGATGATTAAAGAGGATGTGGGAGCAACTTAGGAGAATAGACATTGAAAAGCTAAATAGATGTAAGTTGACTACAAAGCAATTTATAAGACATGCTGTAACTGTATTTAGAGCTTGAAAGTAACAGGGAGAGGGATAATTGTTTAGGGTGATGTAACAGGGATTCAATTTAAGCAAAGGATCAAGTATCAGAATTCTTTGTGATACAGATGTATGAAGTCTTCGCTTTGAATAAAAAGAGCCTCTATCACTTTCTTTGTACAAAACAGAAAGTAGGCTTAATGTATGGAACAACACTGCATAACAGAAGAGGTGTGTTTAACCCTTACAAGATGTATATTGTTCTTGAAATTAAGTAGCAAAGCAACTTCAATTTGTAGAAGTCCAGGCTCCAAAGGACATCTCTTGAGCACCCCAAGGGTTCTTACTGTGGCTAATTGTTTTCAAAAGAATCAGAAGGAGCTAAACAGCAAACTCTTACTGAAACTCAGTATGCGACTTGTAAAAGTCAGAATTTTAAGCAGTATCGTTTGTACTGGCGTGAAGGTTGACATGAACCTGGGAACACTTATCTTCTGTTACCTGACAGTGGCCTGAAGCAACACAGTGTGAAAAGAGGAGAACAGTAAGGGTGCATAAAAGTTTGCTATTCTTAAGACCATATGCATTACCATAGCGTGCCAGTCCTGTGCAGGAGCATCTCTCTTCATTGAGAGATGTGAGGCTGCAAAAGTCAGTCCATATGAAAATGAGCTACGCAGTTCGGAGACACTCTGCATTTCTGAACCTTGGAAAGCCAAGGATCACATAAAATGTCTGCATCATGTATTCATTCTCTTCACCTGAAAGAAGGAAAACTTTAATAACTGAGAGCTAGACTAGGGAATCCAATCCATCCAGTTACTACAGAGAGAGAAGACTGTGGAATATCAATGCACTTTGAAATCAGTATCCTGGTAGACCCTGGTGTATTTGTGATGATTTGCAAGTAACCTGACAGTGCATGAAATAATTGTCTTTGTAGATATGAAACAACATTGACATTGACTTTGAAATTTAAATGAAAGAAACACAGTAGAGTTCTTTTAGATGCATAACCTTGGTGCATTGACTTGGTTTTTTTCTTTACAATAGGTTAATTACTTGAGCAGGTATTAGTTAAAGAGGTTTCTATTTTATTATGAAGCAGAAACAACCACGTAAAGATCGGTGTTCTTGAACAGTTACAGTATACTGCTTCCCACCCTGTATATAAACATGACCTAAACCAAAGTGATTTAATTGTCTAGGAGTAAATAATTGCTATTCAGAAAATGCTTTGTTTGGCCTGTCCTGTTGCCACTGCGAAATGCAAATCACAAAGCAAACAGCAATATAGTCTCATTTGTTTGTGTGCTGTGTGCGGTACACACAGCAAATGCAGGAGCAGCAGCTTTGATAGCCGGTTAGAAAGCTCCATTGGCATCCGGTGTCTTTAATGCAATTTCTTAGCAACAAATGGCAGTATTTGAGCAGAAGCTTTCATTGAATAGTTTTATCCCTTTCAGCATCTCGGGTTTGCTATTGTATCGCATCTGCAGATGAGTAGGGAGTTATTCAATATTAATAGGTTTATTTTATCAGGTAAAGTGTTTATTAAAGAGAGTTCCCTAGTATATGATAAAATCTTTATTCGAAGCTATTAAGTAGTGAAAGAATTTTATAATCCTTCTAATTCATTCGGTACAAAACCATTTTACATTTCCAACAAAGACCATTGCTGCCCTAATTACAAACTGTTACACTCTAAATAGTAGAATTTAATCTTGTCTAGTCTCAATATCAGCATTTGCTTTATGAGTCTTGTCAGGTGGCATTTGGTTGGGAGGGGGGGCATTCAATTTCATGCCATTTTAAGCAATTTCACTGGCAAAGCACATAGATTCACAACGTGTTTAAATGGAAAATGGAAATTCTCAGTGAAAACTTGTTAAAATCTCATTTGAGTTAGCATATAGTCCTCTGTGGGACATGAGTCTGTGTATAATCCTAGCCCTTTCTGTAGCAGCATCCTTCAACAGTCTCCCCCGAGTTGCTTTGTGGATGAACATTTGGTTTAGTTCAGCACCTGAGTTCCTGAATTGATAATGGAAGTAAATTGACGGTGTAAATACACAGAACTGAGGACATCAAGGCAAACCTGGCTGCTGGGTGAGCTCTAGCTGTTAGCCAGAGCTAACAAGCAATGCGCCACGTTGTACGTAGTTCAAAATCTGTTGTTTTCCAGAAATCCAACACGGCAGTGCCACAGTCGGTGCCATTTTTGGTGGAGGGGGAGGACTGGTTGCATTGCTTTCTCTGCCTTTGCCTGGGTCAGGACGTGCGCAGAATCCAAGTGCTGACCAGGGAAAACATTTTCAAGTCCTGACAGCAGTATACGTGTGAGCACTCGTGCAATGAAATAAATTGCCTCTTCTGCTATACAATGCGGTAGGTTCCCCCTGGAGGAATGTGCTCTGGGACGAGACTGAGCGGTACAGAGAGACTTTTCAAACATGATCCCAAATTTCCAGGTGATCCGTATGCTTTCCTTTTGTTCTTAAAACTGCCTGACCACAGCTGTGGCGAACGTGCTGCACTGCTGGTATTGTCCGTGATGCAGATGTGAGGAGGGCATGTGAGCCGTGGAGGAATATTCACTTCCCAGGATTCCTTACTTTCCCTCCCTTCCTTCTTTTTCTTTCCCCACCTGGAGCACAAGGGAATAAATCGGTAATAAGTGAGAAAATACTGCTTGGGTTTATTGTTTAATTCCCTCAGTGCTTGATTTCTGGAGAACACAGGTTTAGTTTAAAGCAGTCCCTAAGCAACAATCTGGCTATAATTCGTGCTTCCTTCTCTTACCAAGATGTAGGAAGCCCTAGGTCTTCATGGAGATGAGTCTTTCCGAGATTGAGAATATATCCTCGTTGCTCTTAAGTGTGCTTGGGGTGTTTTGTCATCCTGGACAATATTCACCTCTTGATAATGGGAACCTGACTTCCAGAAGAATCACATTTGGCCTGAAGTTGGTCTTTTTCACCAGTTTTTTTTTAAAATTGTTAACATGAGGGCAATACCCAACTCCCACTGAGAATCTGGCTATTTCTCTTTAGTGCCTCCACGGGAAATAAAACATTTTTAAAATCTAGCTCCAGCCTGTGCTTGATGAGCAGGCAGAACATACTGCTGAGACTGCTGTTCAGGCATCTCATTCCATGTCTTACTGCAGAAATCACTGAAATCAGGAGAGGCAGGAATACAGCTGGTAATTTGTGCTAGCCAGTCTTTTCAGCTCTCTGGACTTGATGAAAGCACTATCTCAATTTCGTAATAGTAACAGCTAAGCCTGGTTTCATTACGCCTTGCACAGACTTTTGTGTCAAAGAGATGAGAAAAAAAGCTGGAATTGTAACTAAGAACCAGAAAAGGAAGTCAGAGCAGGAAATGGGCATGTTGTGTCCCATAATTTGCCAGTGTATCTTAGTCCTCCATTGTTGTAAACTTCATATTCTATTTCTGTTTATCCATCCTTTTCTCCAAGGCTGCGAACTCAGAATAGCTTTGCTTGTGATATCCCCATCTGTCCCAGCTGTGTGCTATTTCTGAGCGTATGATGCCATTGGCAGCATGTTGCCATACTGTGTAACTTTTGCAGCGGGCAAATATCCACCAAAGGCTATGTGGGCAACACCAATGTTTATTACCCTGGTGTCCTCACTAAGCTCTCCGGGGGTTGAAGGTTACTGCACTTATTTATGGTATCAGTCTACCTTCTGCTGTGGTACTGTTTCAAAATACCTTCCACGTTTCAGGGCACGTCTTGAGTTCAGTTCATTTAAATCACTTTTATATGATTTTAGGTTCAATAAGGTAAATTTCTTGCCAATATAAAGTGTCTTCAAGTATTTCAGAAGTGTTTGTTTGAGCTGATGTTCATTATGGGAAGATTAATGGGACCACTGATCCCATTAATTTGTTATTGACCCTTAACTTCCTATAACAGGTCAGGCATCCCTACTTTAGCTTCAGGACAAGTTTACCCAATGAACAAATTCTAATCTTGTTGTATAATATCTTTCTTCAGAGAAGTTCCATTCATCTTTAGCATCTGTTTTTAATAGGGTCTCTGCTTTATGTCCAGTCCTACATCTGTGTAACTTGAGTTATGGAGGCAAGTTACACAACTTGGGCAAGGTCCCACGGCACATCCTCGTGCCTCCCCAGGACTGTAATGTAACTGTAAAGAGATCTGTGCTTGCGGAGTCATAGATAATATCTTTTTCAAACTGAGTCTGTCTTGGGTCGTGGCTTTTCTAGTTCATCTGTGTATCTAGAGACATACATGAAATGTTTTGCAGAGTACTTCAGAACAGCCCAGCCTGCCTCCGTGGAAGACAGAGCCATAGAGCGTTAGCATCTCTCTAAAAGTGCTTGTGTTGTGGAAGTGCCAAAACTCAAGCTCAGTCGGTAGCATGCGTGGAGGTGCAACTTACTTCAGCTCACAGTGAAAATGGGTTATGCTGTGTTTGTTGCAGTTAAAGCTGCTGCGCTGGCATTGGTGTCGCATTAAGCTGCAGTGACAGAATTTGGAATGTAAGCCCTTAAGTGTGTGGTTCTGGCAACGGTCTCGCTATCAAGGGGAGGTATTTCTGTTCAGGTGTTATCATGACAACAGAATTATTTGGTTTTCTGTAATGCATTTCTTCACCTTTCTGGTTTCTCTATCCTCCTGCAACTGAGACTTCCCTTATGAGAGAAAGTTTTCAGGAAGGACTTCTTTTGACGGCTGAGGAGAGTGCTGGGTGCTGCAACAGTGCTGTGTCAATCGGGGTGCATTTTTGTCAGGTGTCCGCTGTCTCTGGGGGCAGTTTTTCAGTCTGTCTGGCCTCCCTGGTCATCAGCATGGGAGCCAGAGCTCTGGTGAGAGGGACAGTGCAGCTGTGCTTCTCCGTGTCAGGCTAAAACGTTCTCAGCCCGGGGTACAGTGTCTCGTTGTCTCTATCACATTGGGGAGAGTAACAAATTTTGGGGGAAAGGAGGAAGTGAGTGAGGAAATAAACAGGCTTTTTTTCTTCTTAAAGCTTTATCAAATTTGTCTTTAATTTCCAGACAAACCGTGCCCTTCCTTGCCAATTTGTGCATCTTCAGGAGCTGGTGGGCATCAGGTGGTGAGCCTGGTTCAGGGTGAGAATCTGACCTATCTCCTCCTCTCCCGCCTCCCTGAAGGCGCAGTAGGTTTCCTACACCGTCCCGCCCAAGGCTGACGTGTAGTCCTACAAAAGCAGGTGCTATATGACAGCCAAGCACCACATACCACCTCACAGCCCACTTCCCTGGTTTTGTAAATAAAAGCAAAGGGCACCTTCTTTCACATTTCCCCGTATACATTTGTAACCCCTTTACCAGACATTTTGTGTGTGCCATCTGTGCACGCTACCAGTGTACTGTGTCCCCTGATGCTCTCTCGTCTGCACGCCCCAAAGGCAGGCAGCACTGTGCTTGTGTTCAACAGCTCGTGCTGTCTTCTGCGCTCGGTGGTTTGTTGAATTGCTGCTGTCCCATCACGCAAGGTGCCTTCTGTCTTGACTCTCTACTTCTCAAACTGGAATGTTATCTGCTATGTGGAAAACATTGCCACCCTCGTCTGGCTGTTGGGGCTGGTCTCTTGCCATGCTATTTACACTTCTAAAGGCCCAGGATTTCTTATAAACTCTTTTTCTAATAAATTAATCTCTAAATTCATGTTTTCCAGCAGGCCTTTTTTATTAAGGAATGTTATTTATATACAAACGTACAGTAAAAATGTGAGAAAGATGTACCTTGCTGAAAGCATACGGACTGGAACTTAAAAGGCTTTTCTAAGCCTCTATTTTAGTCTCTGTATGCTTTTTATCTCTTGCACTACAGAGAACCATTTCCTCTGATGCCCTCTGCTTTGAGGAAGTTCTATAATGTAACTTCTGGTTTCTAACATCGTCCTGTGTCTTTTATCTCATGTCTCATAATTTTAAAGAATTTCGTTAGTCACTTTAAGGAGATTGCTTTAGCTAGAATCTACCATACTCTGTAAAGCCTTTTAAAAATCTTTTAAAGCCTAGTATTTCTTATGCTGCTTCTTATAAGGGCTGTATTTGGCACTTGACCCAAAAATCCTGAATGAAAAGTATTTGCAGAGTTTCCAGGTTCCACCCAGGTCTCTTTTCTGAGCACCTTCCCCACTCCTTCACTCACACCCACAGGTCTGGACCTCCATCTCTTGCCCGTGCTCTCCAGGGAGCTCTTGCCACTCACCCCATGCCCTGGTCTCTTTGGAGTCCGAACAAAAATGAGAACATGGTCCCAGGTGGGGGCTTGTTCTTCATGTTGTCCGGGGTTTTTCTCTCTCTCTGTCTCCAAAGCAAGTGTAGTTACAGGACCAAATTTTCCAGGTGTCTTTGTTCTAAATTTAGGATCTTGTATTCCTGTGGAACTCCGTGGAACAGCTGGTCTTCACCAGAAGCTATGCTTTCGCTAATACTGCTTAACTGCAGATTAATAATGATCTTCTAGTCACCATGCTTCTTATTAAAAATTTATATTGTGGTAGCACATAAAGGCTGTAATTGGGGTCTAATTGTGCTGATTTATTCAGACCAGTTCTGAGACCTTTGCTACCACTAACTCCGCAGCTAGCAACCGTCCTTGTCCTTCAGCGTCATTTTCCTTGGTCAGGTCAGCACATGAAACTGATCTCTGATTCCCTGATGTGGAACTGAACGGCCGAAAACTGCAGTACACTGACAGCCCTGTGCGCTTCTTCTCTCTTCATCCCTTCTTTGATTTACTCTGGGATTTTTCAAAAAGAAGGGGACGGGGCAGCCTGTCTCCTGAATTCCCCTGCAAACCTTTGCCCTCATCAGTGTATCTTTTATGTGTCTGTTGATTATGAAGATAGTGAGATAGCCCAGGTGAGCAACCGCCTTCTTCGCTCACACACATAACGCAAATTGCTTCTCAGCTCAAACTACATAGTTCAGCTGCTGACGAATTCTTACGCATGTTGAAGAATCTTAATATCTCTCCCATTTCTTAAAAATTAATCTCCTTTAATCCTGGCAGCACTGTAAGGTTCAAAGATGTTTTACATTATGTACAGGTAGGATTATGGCTTATTCGTTAGTAGAAGGGAAAGATTTTTTTTTTTTTTTTCATTGCATCCCTGGTAGTTTTTTCTTTGCTGAAATCCTAGTTGATGTTTTTTTTCTCTGCTCAGCCTGACTCTGCAGAAGGTGAAGATAACCCTCAATATGAAAAGCAAATGCCACAAGTCCTGTTGAAAGCAGCAAACTAGCATCGCTCTTTCTGTAACAGAGACATAGTATTCTGAATTAAGTTGCACAAGGTGATCTGCGCTTACACCATCCACTCTCCTGGTTGCTGCTGTGTTATCATCTTAAGTTTTCATTGTCTTAGTGGTTACTCTGGTCTGGAATGAAGAAAATTTTGGATCCACAGCAAAACACAAGCCTGTCAATAAATAGCCCCTTCCCACTTCAGGATTTCCTTAAACTCTTCGGTCCAGTTGTCAACGCAAATCTGTCATATCTTAGGCAGCAAATCACTCTAAGGCAAAGCAGAAGAAATTCTTGGCGTGATGTGCCCCCAAAACCTTCTTGTAGCAATAGGGACACTGCAAGATGTGCTTTGCCTAGTCTCCCTCGGTGACTGAAAAGGGAGCTTTGGTGACAAGCCATAGACCAGTTGTTTATTTTAAGAAAGTGGGACAGAATACATTGGCGTGTTACAGAGCAAAGTCATCTAGCAGAAGTAATGAAGGCAGTTCTGAAATAACACAGTTGTTTTTAACTTTCCTCTTTTTTTCTTTCTTTTTTTGTCTTCATCGTAGCTAGAAGGGTTTAGTAGGAGTGTGCTGAAGGTTGGAATCTTTTGTTCATGTCCTCATGTTTTGTAAGCGCTAGGCAGCACAAAAGGCAAGTAAGCTTTGAAGTAACAGGTCCTTATAGGTCCAGTGGTTTCTTTTGCACAAGCGCGTAATCTGTTGTGCAACTGTACTTCTGTATACCGAAGAAGCTTTTAGGGCTAAAAATCATTTGGCTCCCAGTCACAGCTCAGTGAAGTACTGTTTGCAGAGTATGATTGCTAAGATCTGAGATGGGACCAAGAGTTTTAAGAATTGAGGGGGTTCTGTCTAGATTTCAAAGTGGATATAAACTGTTGGTGTAATGAGAACACTGAGCAGAACCTGGATGCTTCACAGTTTGGAAAAGGCACAAACAGGAAGCCTGGTGCAACACTAAAGATCTCCAGAATTTACACAACTAGTATGGTAAATGGGGAATTATGAACATGAGAAAAGGGTAAGCGGTACAGAAATAAACCTTTCAGCAGTTTGGTCTGGGAGGACTTCTAGTATGATTCAGTGACTGGTGATTGATAAACAATGGACGTCCAGAGAAAGAAAGGAAATCTTTAAAAAAAAACCAAACAAACCTAAAACAAGAGCAAACAAACAGCAAATACATTAAATAAATTAGGAAAACTATATGGCCATGCAGAAGAGCACGGTGACAGACTCAGATGCCTGGGATAAGGATTCTCCATCTAGAATGAAGATTTAATGAAATCTCTTGATGTAACCAGAAACCGAGTTTGGAAATGGGGTATGCTAAGATTAGGACACGGCCATAGAGATCTCAGCTATTCTGAGTCTTGCTTTATGCAGCATCTGGAGTTCACAAAAACAGTCTGTGTAACCCAAAAGCAGCTGCAGAATGAGGTGGAGGTTGTGTCTGGGCTGAGCAGGAGTGCTTGTGGCTTGTGTTGCTGGATGCCTCCAAATAGCTCTGCCCAGTGCTGTGGGTGATCTGGATGTTGTTTAGCGTAGTTCCTGGTGTCCTGTTTTTAGCCTGGCTCTGCTAGGATGCCCCACAAAGCCACTATTGACACCGATGCCAGCTCAACATTGAAGTTTACAAGAAGGAGCAGAAGGGACAGAGGCCAGTTACCTAAGCTGTAGCCACAAATATGAAAGATGGGGAATTCGGACTCCTAAAGGAAACTGGAGGAACATTCTTTTCCTTTCTGAAGAATTCCCATCGGTCAGGTATGAGGTAAGCTGTTCTGGCCGTTATGAAGTTCGTGCCCTCAATACTTTGCTCCTGAAGACTTTGATGCCAGCTTTGTAAAGTTAAACAGTTCTGCTTTGTAACTGTTCTGCTTTGTAACTGTGAACAAGTGCATTGTTCATCAAACAAACCAATCTAAAATGAGAGTGCTTTTTGTGCCAATGGGTTTTATACTTGTTGTGTAGGAATCAAAGACTGAGATGATCGTTCTGTCCTCCGTGTGTCTCTGGTGAGACTGCCAAGAACGAGGCACCCAGTTAGCATCTGCAGTGTTCAGATTTTTATTGTGGAGACTCTTGCCTAACCAGGAACTGGTCTGAATAAAGCCAACTCCAGCTAAAGCTGGGAAGTTTTATATCTTCCTCCTGTTTTTCTGAGCTATCCAGTTTCCCTCTACCATCATTTCAAATAAGGAACCTGTTGTTAGAAATGTACAGTGAGCCAGAGGGACCCACGCAGCAAGGGTCTGCAGGCGTGAGACAGCCAGGCCACTTCAAAAAGAGGGAACACAGTGTTGCTTCCCACTCTCCCCCAGTCTTTTCTAGGCTGCAACCTTCTTTCTCCTGCGTACAGTATCTGCTGTCTGTGTGAGTGTAATTTAGTGCTAATCAAGAAGTGAGTGGGAGCCATAAGCTCATTTCATTTAGAACCCGGAAATGGCCTCCTGGGAGCCCGGAGAGGGTAGCAGCTGCTTTCTCGCCACAAAAGCTTCCCCACCCCACTGCTGTAACTCTAACCACCAAGCTCCACATCTCAAAATTCAACACCAGCTCAGATTTACGGAGCATTAAGTGACTGAATGAAATCCTCAGCATTCACTCGGCGTCAGCCTGACTGAGTAAAGGATTTCACGGGCTGGGGTGCTCTACAAGGCCATAATTTATAACATTATGCAGAAGCTGCTCCTCCGAGTTTTATTTTGGCTTGCCGCAATTTCTTTTTATTAAGGCCCCAATAGTATTTGTTGTTTTTCTGTTTGCTTTGATGTGGGAGTTTTAGATTAAATCTAAATAAATAAATGAGGTTTAAAATTAAATTAGGTTTCATTTGCATGAGTTGGGGAGTGAAGTGCATCTTTCTTTCACCATATAAAAACCTAACAGACCCATTACCCATCGCAGAGCCCTCAGTTGCTCCTAAAGAAAAATGACATTTCCCTCTGCGTAGAAAATACTTAAAAGTCCCAAGAATAGATTTATAGGAATATTTTAACCTTTTCTTTGATCCTTGAAATGTCATTGTTCTGTAGGCTACATTGCAAAACGTGACCTTTTATAGGAACCATGGGATGGATTTGATCTTTGGAAGACGTTTTAGAGATAATGCACTACAGGGTGCAAAGAGTGTTCGCTCCTGAAAAGGAGCTGAAAATGTTGTTGTCTGCAGATATTTGTGTTTGTGGTATACTGTAAGGACAAAAGGATTGTTTACGGTGAGGTTTCTATTCCAGGAACAACAATGAAGAAAATAATAAGAGAACATGGCGTCTTCTTTTGTTTTAATGCGCAACAGTTTCATTTTCATTACCTTTAAAAAAAAAATCAAGGAGCAGAAATTGTTCATGTGGGAGATGCTTGCAGATGAACATGCTTGAAACGTAACAGTTTTTTATAAGCAGTAACTGTTTGCTTTTCAGAGTACACCTCGACTTCTTGACTGGCAAAACACAAAGCTGAACAGTTCGGGAAGAAAAAGAGCCGACCCTTTGCTTCAGATTTGGGTTTGCTCTGGTAGCGTCCCCTTTCACGGTTATGCAGCCTGTCTCTCTCGAGTCATTTCTCTAGCTGTCTTAAACCCAACGTTCTCCATGCTGCCCACAGTATGAATTCCCCGGCAAGAGATCTCAGCATGAAAACATCTGACCTGTTTTGACATTTTCACGATGACTGCGAAAAGCTTGCGAGCCAAGGCAGACGTGAGTCTGTGGGTTCACACTGCGTGAGTGCTGTCTCTGTGCTTTGCCAGTAACTGTTCCAAATGAGACCTTTCTGAAAGATGCCACAGCTCTTTCCACCAAATATTGTAAGGCTGTACCTAATTCTGTAGCTCTTGCACGTGCAGAATTTTCACTGAAACCTGTTGTTGTTCGCAAAATGTATTAGATTTTCCCCAGAATATGAGAGATGCCATTTCTGTCCCAGTAGAGCTTGCAGTCCAAGCAGAGAGGAAACCCGTTCAATGAGCATGCAGTAAGGAAGGTAGTGAGCAAAGAACAAAGATCATAGGTTGGCTCGTACTCGTTGGTTATCCAAGTTTAGGCTGAAGTACTGGGTAAAACCACCAAAGGAATTCTGAGCCACGTCTATATTCAAAGAGTTCCTGGCACTGGCTTTTCAGGCTTCTGGCTGCTGAACTGCCTGCCGCCGTGGTGAGGCTGTGCTGGATCCCAGTCACTCTGGAGCTTGGGGTGCAAACATAAAGAATTTACAAATACCCTAAGATGCCAGAGTGCAGACGACTGAAGGGTAAGAAACAGATACTGGCCTGGAGGAGATGAAATTCTAGATGGCAACGACTCTGCCTTGCAGAGACTGGGAACCATGGTGGGGCACAGAGAGTCCTAAGGGCCTTTCAGGGAAGCCATGGAGACCTGAACAACGTTGTCTTCATAGACACTGCGCCTGAGAGGATTTTATAAATACCTAATGTGCCGGAAAAAAAATTAGTGTCTCGGAGTCACTGGCCTTTTTCAGTGTGATATGATTATGGGGGAGTGATGGCTGGTGACATTTTGAACATAGGAAGTGAAATGAGCAAAATAAGGATATCTCAATGGCAAGTTGCAGCAGGAAATGGTGCACATGTTGTACCTTAAGTAAAAATAGAGCAGGTAAGACCCTGTCTCCTGCTTTGCTCCAATAAATGAGCTGTTACTCTGTACACAGCTTTACACAGATGACTTTGTATGGGATTGCCCCTCCATTGGACGGGCAGGGCTTAAAGGGGTGACACAGGGCAGACACCCCGTTTCTTGAATTTTCTTTTGTCTTGTCTGCGTATCATGTTTGGTCTCTGTGCTTCCACAGATGAGCTCAGAATCACAAGTGTGATAAGATGTTGTATGAACTTTTCTCTGAATCTATGATAGTGGTGGTGAAACACTTGAGTGCAACATAGTCAACCCCAAAATGCTTTGAACAGCTGAGAAAAACTTGCAGATGAGCATGAGATGTTTCACTTTTATTGCATGAAAAAGGTGATTATGTATAAAGCCTCTGTTGTCAAGTGAGTCATCAGCAATATTAATGTGATGTGTAGCATCTAGTTGCATCTTGCATCCTGTTAGAGGTCATACGATTATTAGAAAATTATTACAGGACATATATGTTTTATGTGATGTGACTTGTATGATGCTGTGAAATCAAGAGGGTTTTGTTGTCTAGGGAAGCAACCAGATCTGTGATAATCCAAGCATGTAGTAAGTCATAAGAATTCACCGCATCTAAAAACTGTCTGACAACCAAAGGTGAACTTTTCCCCAGGTGAATTTATCATCAGGTGTCCTCACCCTGAGAGATAATAACTTAACTTTTAAGCATTTATTGAGACTATACTTTTAAGTCATTATTTGAATACATGGGACACCATCTTGCATTGTGAATTCAGGCCCTCTGCTCCATTGCCTAGGAAGCATCTCCAACTTATTTCTCTGGAATAGGACTCAATAATGAAATGTTACTGGACTTGTTCTCTACACCTTAATGTGAGAGGAAGCATTGGATGGGATCCAGAACAAAAACTCAGAATTAAGTTTCAAGTAGATCTTAATTCATTTTGTTATTTTCCTCATTTCCCCGAAAGAGTGAGAGTCATCACACAAAACAGACACTCCAAAGATTCAAGGAGGCAATGAAAGCCTACAGCAGAGCTCCATCAGAAATACTGCACCTGTTTTTCTTCTCAGTTTTATAATCCAAATAATTGCCTTTGTTCTGTAATACAGTAAAATTGATTTATCCTCTCCTTAAATCTCTTTTAGTTGGCACTCTCAAGGTGATCTGTGATACGAGGCACGCCTTTCCACAGGCCGTGGTGTATCTGCCCAGGGTAGTGGTCAGACTTGCCTTTGGAGTGAGACATTTCTGAGGCTTTTAAGTTGTTAGTGTGTGTTCCCCACTCCACTGCTAGAGGAAGTTTGGGGTGATTCTTCCCCAATCTCTCTCTCTAGCTTCTAGCAATCTGCGTTTTAGGCATTTTCTGAGCCAAAGACTCCATCTGAACCATCATGTTTGATAGTCCCCGATAGACCTGTCCTCCATGAATTTATCTAATCACATTTGGAGACATTTATACTTTTGACCTCCACAGAAATCCGTGGCAGTTTAATTGCACAATTCAAGTGTGTGTCTGTAAAATCATTTCTTTCATTTGTTTTAAACCTGCTGCTTGATATTTTACTGGCTGCCTCCTAGTTCCCGTGGTATAAAAAATAATGAATAATCATCCCCTATTCAAATTCTGTATGCCATTCATGGTTTTAAAGCTTTTTATCATACTCATCCTCAGTCATATCTTTTCCAAGCTGCAGAGATCTAAACTATTTCTTTCTTTCTCATCTGGAAGCTGCTTCATACCTCTCAACCAACAGCCCTGCTACATTATTGTCATTTTCTCTAGTTCTATTATGTCCTTTCAAGGTGGAAAAAACATAATTGTGGACAGTATTCTAAATGTACACTCTTCATTGATTTATACAGTAGTGTATTTAGACTTCTTAATTCCTTCTTGTTCATAGTTCCTTCATGATAGCTACAGCCCTGGTTTAATTTCACAGCAGAAGAATACAATCCGTTGGAGTCAGAAGAAGCTGTGTTCCCCAAAATTGCACATCTAGCTCGAATCACGATTTATCATTTTCTTTGCTACGGTCTCCATCCATCGCCGTTCATTTCACATTCTAATGCTCTCGTTTCTTCACTGTCGTGAATTGCTCATCTAGAAAACATACTAATGGAAGATGTCAGAAATGTAGGTGGATTCTGCTTCTCTGTTACTTAGAGAAATTAATTCCTGGATGCCTTGCATTTCCGAACTGTTTGTTTTCACTTAGCATGCTGTGCTTTCAAAGAGCTATTGCTTCATAATACCAAGTTCCTCTAAGATAGAAGGCCAAGTCCCTAGAGTTTCCTTTATCATACGAATTTAGTGCAACCCCTATCTCCTCAGTAAAGACCACTTTCCTCACTTTTTAAGAGTTAACGAGCAGAGAGGAGGAGAAAATATTTATTCCTGAGTTACTTTGTGGCATAAGCCACATTGCATGAGCGCACATTCTAATTCAAGGGTGATTTTGTCATTCCCATTGGCATTTGGAGGGTTTCAGAGCACTCAAGCTGTGCCAGCCCTCCTACCCACAAAAAGTAGTGTTTGAGTTGAATGTTCAAGGAACATGGGTTTTGAATTGTGTATTCAATTGCTAAGTTCAGAATGTTACTTGTTTTCATATTGAAAATTGCATCTGAAACCTTTTCTTTCATCTGCCACTTCCTCCCCCACCTTGGGGTGGGGGTCCTACTTAACCCCAGGTCCTACTTAACTGTTTGATAATCACTTGTGCCACTGTTCTCAGCTTGGGAAAACATGATCTTGGGGAATGGCTTCTCAAGAAGACATTGGTGGGAACCTGCTGCAGAAGCACAGCGGGAGGGGTATGCGTGGGAGGAGGTAGCTGTGTCAGGGGCAGCTCAAGGACTGCTCAGCTGCAGCTGTCTAAGAAAATTCCAGCTAACAGAAAGGTGAACTCAGAAGGTAAAGCTTCCCAGAAGAGGAAAGGCAAGGTGCTGTGTCTTGGACAATTATTACTATGATTGAGTCTTGTCCTGGAGCTCTTGCAGAAAGTTGTGGCCCAGTTCTGCCACTCCTGGAGCCAGAAGTTCCTTTTTCTGTTCTCTGTGCTACCTGCCTTCCTCCCATGGCCCTTTCCATGGCAGTTTTGTTTCTCCACCTCTGTTCCCAAACCAGCCCCCTCTCTTCACTGTATCCCCCTTCTGCTGCCAGTGACTCTGGAGATGCACAGTCACGAGACAAATGACCCATCCTTCTGCAGGGACACAGTTTGAAACCCACCACACTGGCACAGTACTTGCATGTAGAACAAGAACAGGCTGTGGAAGGCATTCACAACTACTTTAAAGTAGATTGAGATTTTTGCAGCCAGCCTCCTGACAATTTGTGCTTGGAGGAAAAAAGGAGGAAAACCATATGTATCAAATTATGGGCTGAAAGTTCTTTGCATAGGTCTGCTCAAGATATGCAGTCACCCAGTGTGTGATGCCTGGGCAGGGATCACGACAGTGGATCTGCAGGAAGCTTTTAGTCCTCCGTAGTGTGGTGTCATTTGCAGTGCTGAAAGAATACCTGGCTGGCTGTGTGATGAGGCACCTGAATTTTTTGTCACCTTGAATACTGTGCTTATACTATACTTTCTCTTCCCCTCTGAGCCCTAGTCTGTGTTGAGGTTCTTAAAGCAACACTTTTCCCAGGTGTTTGGGAAGTGTTTTGACACAAGGACCTGTATGTGCTGTTGTACAGTGTAGCTCTGTGATGCATGTATTAAAATATCTCTACCTTCTTCACCTCACAAAGCCCAAGTGCATAATCCTTTGCACTTACTTTCTTCCTCTTCCCCTCCCCATGCTGACAGCAGTGTACAAGTGATGCTTTAGCGATGCTTCTGAGCTCTTGAATTGTGGCAGTCTGAAATTTCAGCCCTTATGAGAGACAACAGACCGTGGAAGCCACAATTTTTTATTGTGCCCTAAGGTTGTTGCGAGTGAATCATCAAAATAGTATGATTCAGTTGTAGCCGTAACATTGTTTTTTCTCTGGTGCCACAAGCGTGGAAATGCAGAATTGATATGCTCCAACTTCTGGTCGCAGGTGCTGCCTGGACCCTTTAATGCACAAACTTTAACGATTCTTATTTCTAGTGGATCTAATCCCTAGTACACGACTCTTCTTCTCAGGCTAGACTTAATTCAGGGACAAATGGTAACGTAAGGACTTTGCTCATTTTTCTGGGTCTGTCTCTTATTCAGACACTCCTCTCCCCTGTGTCCCCGTGCTTTTTTAAATCTTTCATATCAGAGCGCATATGGAGCCCAATGCAGAAGTGTTGGGAAGGCTGTGTTGACATGTCACGCAACCCTCTCTCACACAGACACCAACCGAATGTGTTCAGACAGCCCATGCTGCAGGATTTTTGTGTGTCTTGCTCCAAAATGACTGTCACCTGTGCTTCGCCAGCGTGGGCCCCAGGACTGCAACTGCGTAAACAAACTGCATCGGGGAAGAAGAGGTGCCTGACACAGGCACTGATTAAGATGAAGGACTGGGTAGTTCTAAAAACTTTGTTTCTTGGTGTAGCTCAGGTTAGGTTTGTCAGATTGTCAGTCTGTATAGCACGATTCACTCATGAGATGTTAATTCTGCGTCTGGCTCACAGGCTAACAGCGTACTCACCTCAGTTCTTACCGGGATAACAAACTATCTTCCTTCCTGTTCCTACTTATAAAATATGCCGTACTTGTCAAATTATGGAACTAAACTCGCTATTTCAAACCAGACGGTCGCTGCAAAAATCGTGAGGAAATGTCTGTGGGGAATTTTTTCCCCCCTTCTGGGTTTTCTTTATGTGGTTTCTTTTTTGTTCCTTCCCTGCTCTCTTCTCCTTTGTAACTTCTGAGAGCAAGACAATACCTCTGTGGACATGTTTCAAACCAGTGAACAGGTTTCATCTCAGGGCTCCTCCTGTGCTTTCCACACATTCTTGTCTTCAGGCCTGGGCTTACACAGTAATTGTGTGAGCCTTCTGCTCTGCATCTCCTGCCATGAATCAGCTTTAGTGCTGTTCATTATTTCTGTGACTGTCACGAAACTGGATGGAAGTCACCTCTTTAGATCTTCTCGTTCTCTCTCTCAGTATTGGACATGGCAAATAAAAGAAGATCTCTTCTCCAGAAAGTTTACAGAAGTCCAGAGGAAGAGAGATGCCGATTTGCATGGTTGCACTGGCTAGAGGCCTTGTGTGCCTCTCTTTAGGTGGTGGTATGTTGGGCAGGATTTGCTCACAGTCCCCGTGGGAGCAGGTCTTCATGGAGAGCTGTCATGGAGTGGGGGCAGGTGAAATGAAGCAGGAGGTAGAGCAAGGGGAGAGACAACGTCCAGAGTAAACACTGGAAAAAGCTGAGGATAGTAATGGCATTAACAAGTCTTCAGCACATGGCTTTGTTCAGCGAGCCCTTGCTTACCAGGTCTCCATCGCTTCCCTGAAGTCACACGGCTAGAGAGCCAGGGTAGGACCATGCCGACCTTGACAGCCATGTAACTCATGAGAGAGGTAGAATCATTTGCCTGCTGCCACTGCTTTCCAAATGTCATTAAAGACCCTTCATTTTTCTTTTACATTTCATGTTTCTTGCCCTTTCTGCTACTCCTTTACAAAGAAATAACCAGACAAAATCCCATTTTTTACCGAAGTCTGTACAAAATCCTCTATGAGTTGCTTCATGTTGTAGTGCATTTTTCATAGGGCTCCCACACTTTAATGCCCAATTTTTGTGTTTAGTCTTACATCATTCCTTTCAAAGACATCCTGAGGACAGAATCTAATAGCTGGCTGCTCGTGTAAGATTCCTCTAAGCTTGGCAAGACCTCAGCTCATGGAGTAGAATAGTACATCAGTGTAACACAATGTCTGGGCAGTACTTACAGGGCAAGCAATTAAACTACAACAATAGCGACCCCTGAAATGCAATGTCCTGGCGTACAGTAAATTTTTTCATGTTAAAAGCTTATATTGCTTCCTCAGCCACTGGTGTGGGAGTGTTTTCACATCGCAGTCTGGATGTAATTGGTGCATGCTGCAGATTTATTCCTTCAACGGGTCAAATAACCAGTATATTTCATTGCCAAACGAAGCTGGGCTTTTATTTTCTTGGATTATATTTCTGTCAAATATTCATGTGTCTGTTTCATGGTCCACAGAGGATTTGGACCGTTTGGTGCTTGCAGTATGTGGATTTTCCCAATGGGTTTGTTCTTCCTCCAGCTTCTCCTTTAGTGACAGCGGAGGAGCGGTTTGAGTGTAGGCATCAGTGTTTCATTCATGTAGCCGTGGCTTTCCCCCGCCGGGATGAAAGTGCATTAGGAGCCATCTCAGCAGATGGCTTGGAAGCTCTTAGTGTTGCAGCAGTCTGGGATCTAGCAGAATTTGCTGTGTTTTCAAAGAGTCGTAGGCTTCTGGTGTGAGGAGTTTATATTGAACCTGAACTTGATAGGCTGTGTCCTACCGTGGATCAATAGAGAATACAAGACTGTATACTGTTGAAGAGAAAGCACGTTAAGGATGCAAGGGAAAGTGTGCACAAATAATAAAATATGTATCATCAGTTTTCGCCGAGAAATCCTATCTCTACTTTTTGCAGCATTTGCATTACAATATTATGTTTAATAATACTGTGACAATAGGTCTCAAATAATACACTGAAATGGAATATGATCATTTGTATGCAAGTTTAGAAACATTTGTAGGTTTTTAATTTTCTTGCTCTAGGTTTCCCTGTTTTTCGTTATCACAATGTGTCTGAATTAGACCTCTTACAGATGTTGTCAGTAAATCATTTACACCAATAATTTTGCAAGTAACCTTATTAGACATGTTCTTTCCTGGAGCTGAGGCTTGTAATAATGAACCCGATTTGACCATTTATACATATACATGCCTAATGCAGTTCTCCTTAGCTCCTAATTTAGACAATAAGGTAAATAAATAGGAACCTAAATTATCTGCAGTCTTGCATTAACCCTATGTGTGATCCAGCTTACCCTGTCCTCCCAGGGAAATAAAGTAGATCTGTGGTCTGTTAAGGTCAGTCTGCTTATACTAAAATTTAAATTATGTTCTTTAACTGCAATTACTTCTCATACATAGTTGTGCTTGGCATTATTTTTATAATGTGTGTTTGGGCAGAGGGACGGGAGGTGATTCCTTAATCATTTGCTCATTTAAACTCACATTTTCTAGTAATGCCCACGGAGGGGCAGTGGGGATAAATATTAAAAATATATAAAAGGAAATTATCATCTTGATCACATCCTACCTATCTGAGACTGTAGCTTAAGCACTCGGGGAGAAAACAGGAGAAATGGGTGCAAGTTCATCCTTTCAGGTCAGAAGGCTTTCAATCTCTTAAGAAAGCTCCTTTTCTAACAAGCTAGAGAGTGTTTTGCATCCGATGCCCTTAGTTGTGCTTCCTGCAGTCTTGGGAATGGAAATCCTGAGCCCGATGGTGAGAAAGCTGAGCTGGCAGAGAGAGTGCTTTAATTCCACTTCTCGCTCCACTGCATGGTTAATTATTTTTGCATGTAAGAAAACACTAAAAGAGGTCCATCCCAAAATACAGAATAGCCTGAGTATGTTGTACTCTGCAAGCAATTTGGAGATAAAAATTTGAATCTTTAGGGCCATTAAGCCTAGTTTTCTTCTATCCTTGGTGAATGCTCTCGCCTCTGAGCTATTACATAAAAACTAAATGCACCACCGGTTTTGTGAATTCAACCATTTGTTTTCATAACTTTTTTTTCTTCTAACAAGCACTGTAAAGAGTGTCTTTTATTCTGGATAAACTAGAATGTTTCCTAGTTTTTCTGGATAAAACTGAATGAGCTAAGCAGTGGTTGGTGGTTGCCTCTTTTCTGTGCCGAAGAATTTTAGATTGAACTTGATTTGAAGCAGACCAGTTTAGTATTTTTTTGTAAAATGTCCATTTCAACACATTTGAGAGTGGTGGTATTATTATTATTAAGGATTTGATTGAATAGCTTGGGACCAGTTCTACTACGTGTCCTGGCCCAGTGCTTTTCAGTCTGTGATGCCAGAACAGTTGGGAGGCTCTGGATTACTTTGAATGGGTCTGCAAAGTTGGTTAAGACAACTATAGTAAATCTGCAAAATTTCTAAGATTAAGATCTCTGTTAGAAAACCATTCTGGGACCACAGATGGAATTCATTGAAAACCACAGCTCAAGTCTGATCCAGCAAAGCACATAGACACCTGCTTAATTTTAAGGAATACGCAGTGTCCCATGGACTTTTATGAGTCTTAGGGTTTTATGAAGCATTTTTCAGGACTGAGGTAGAGCACTCGGCGCAGGACAAAATCAACTCCTTAATGAGCTTACCAGAAAACCCCACAGGCATACTCAGCATGTGCGTTTTAAACATAATTGGGTCAAATGAAAACTAATTCCCATTGGAGTCAGGCCATGCCCAAGGAACCCTTCCGGGATTATTCTTTGAAATCCTTCAGGCAGAAATATTTCTGTGCCAATTTCGACTTCAAAACCTCTTGACTGTGGAGCTGTTCAAGAACAGGCTAACAAGAATTCTTCTTCTATGAGAATTTTTCCTGTTCTCCATATCCCTCCGCAACCATCCTTCTCTCTCTTGCTTTCCTCACTGCCTCTCAGCATACTAGAAAAGGTCAGAAGCAATTTGATCAGACGTCCCAAGAAACGAGTGTCTTTGAAGAGAGTTCAGGCCTGCAGAATTTGAATATGCGACGTTAATATTTTGAGGAATTGTCCAGGAAATCAGAGTTTTATGATGAAAAATCGCCTTTGAACCTTACATCTAGCTGTTTTAGGTTAAAGAAAATTAGTCTTTTCTTTGGGGGGAAAAAAAAAAGGCTTTCTACCGAAGGTATCTTCTCCATTTGCTGCCTGCATAATATATTTGGGCTGGTTTACTGTCCCTTGATACATGTTCTACAGACACCGTGAAATCTAGGGAAGAAACAAATGAATTAACAGTCCCAGAGGGCTGTCAAAATGCAAAAAGTTATAAATTAAAGACAGATTTAGCCTAAATCGGTGTGTCTGAATTCGTGAATGAATTGGCACATGGCTGTGCTTGTTCTCTGAAGCAAGAGCTGCTGAATCTCTACAGCGACTGACCTTACTCTCCCTCACCAGAACTGCCTGGTCTTTTCTTTAATTGATCGTGCATAGTAGATGCTGTATCCCTGTTGAAGTGTGCGTCTTATCTGCTGGTAGGGCTTGCAAAGCTGTTTGTCTATTTACTTATGGATATAATCTGAGATGTCACCAGTCCCCTCTCATGTGTTACCATATGCTTTCTCCTTGGTATCCCAGTTGGATTTGTCTACATTGGAGACTGAGCATCTTCACTTTTGCTTTAGAAATGTGCAGGAAGTCAAGCTGCAAAGCAACTAAGTTGTAAGCGAAGGGGGAAGCTTACACATCCCGACGCTGTACCTTAAATCTGGAAGTGAGCTGTTCTGACTTGGCTTACACATTTCACTGTCAGGTGTTGGCCTTTTCAGTAGTAGCAGCATTCCTCCTCTTAACTGCGGATGGAAGCTGGGAAACCCTCCAGCACTTAGAGACAAGCTTTTACTCCAAGTGTTGGTGCATTTCATTTTGATCTTGGCTCTCTGATTTCCAGAAGTTCCACTTTACTTGACATCTTTCAGTTGTTGAAGAGCTCACACACTATGTGATACTTCTCATAGAAAATTAGGGAGTGCTTGCCGGAGGACAATGTTAGTCCTCTCCGGTATGAGTCCTTTAATGCGTAGTCTCTACTAAATGGGTTCTCCGATCTTCTCTGGGATATTTTTCATTCTTGACAGTGAAAACAGACTTAATCTATTGGGGAAAAAAAAGGAAAATTACTTCTTGCCTCCCTTCGGATTAGGACTGCTGTGCAGAACAGCTAGATTTCATTTCTTTCTAAAGTCCTGTCTTCACATTCCTGTAGGGATACCTGCAGGCCAGGAGGGTTTAACTTCCAGCCATTGACAGGAGAACACAGGTAATGTCATAGCCCTTCTCTAGCTGTAGCTTCTGTATTTTCCCTTCCTCACATAATATATAGTTGTCTCTTTGTCTACGCTGGACTGTGCCAGCAGGGGACCGATAATGTCCAGCAAAGGGTGCAAAAATGATGATACCTTTTTTATTTTAAATGGAGGAGTTTAGGCTTTGTGGCTTGCCTGTCTGTTTTTTGTTTGTTTGTGGTTTTTTTTTTTTCCCCCAGGCAGGAGAATATTTCAGTGCTTACATAAGGAAAAATAAGCGCTCAAGATGGCAGCTGCAGGGGGTGGATGGGTCACCATGCTCCAAGCAATCCCCTGGAGCTGAATTCTGCCATAGGGGAAGGCTCTTGGTCCCGCAGAGCCCATTAAAAGGGAGAGGGGCCTCTTGAGTTTGCGTAGCCAAGGGCAGGCTTTGGCCTGCAGCATACAAGCAGGCTGCTGGGGAGTGCAAATCTTGGGATTTTCCCATGAGGCAGCAGCACCGATGTTGGGTGAATTTGTGGATGAGGTAGACTGCAGTTCAGCCTAATGCGTGCTGGTGCTTTGGGAGGGCCCTGAGCTTTAGAGGTTTGCTGCATTTAAACAAATTAACATAGCTATGGTAGCAAATGACTGTGATTTTTCCTAAAGATGAACAAACTGTGGGTCTAATGGGGACCTGCTATGTCTCAGAAATTTCACAATGATGCTCCCCTAAATGAGGCCAGGGAGGATTTTTCTTACTCAAACTGGCTGCAGTTCAGGCGCTGCTGAAAGATCAGCCCTCCAATACTTTTTTTAGATTTTTTTTCTTGTCACAGTGAGAAAGTCTTATCCCAGACAACTAGTAACACCTAAGAATGATGGTTTTTCTGCTTGTTATCCTGCACAGCTAAACTGGAAGTCAGCTCTGGGTGATCTCTATGTATCTGGTGCAACGTTTGTAAAGTTCGTCAGAACAAACCAGAATTGACGACATCTTTAGGGAGGAAAAAAAAGGAAAAAGGAAATCAATTTGTCCTAGTGTCATTGCTGATCAGATGTACAAAGAAGGAACGCATTGCCAGACAGTATCTGGGGCTGGATAATTCGTATCAAAATACTCCTTGTGTCAGAATCAAATAGTCTCTGTAATAAGTAAATAATTTTCCCCCAGTTCAGAGGTTATTGAGTACCAAGATTTTTACATCCTCTTAGAAACTTGAAAACAAACCTTTTGTCCCTATCAGTGCTGGTAGGTTTGGGTTTTTTTTTCCCCACTGGACAAACATTGATTTTTCTTGCTGCCAAACACTACATTTCTAATGGAGCTTGAAATTAACATGATTTTTTTGTGGTTGTTGTTGTTTCCTTCCTTGTTTGCACACCAACAACCTAAATGATGTTGGCACAGCTTGAGGAACGAGGTTTCTTAAAGTTCTAGTTGAATGCAGCAGAGAACGCACAATGCGTCTTTTTCTCCAGGCTCTATAAACATAATGACCGCCACATGGTACTCCGGCGTGGTTTTATGTGTCTGTGACACTGCCTGAAAGCCTTGGGAAAGCTTGCATTTGTTTAAGATATTTGGGATACGAGGACATTCTTTATCATACTTCACTGGGATCATGATTTCCGTGTGCTGCATGTACAACCTTGAGGTAGCAGCCGCTGCAGTATCCTGTAATTCTGCTCCAGAGGTGGAGAACCTATTCCTGTGTTTTGGAGAAACCTTTTGTGAGGTGTGCAGGTTAATGAGAGGTATCTTGATTCAGAGAATGTGGCAATTAAGCTTAGAGAAGAACAGTGGTCCTAAAACCTTCTTACACGTCAGAATTCACTGTCCCTCCTGACCTTATAAATTGGGATGCTGAATTGGGGTGTTACCCTTGTGCAAAGCCTTAGTAGATACAAATAATCCACTCTTGTCTGGCTAACTTTAGCAGTTTCAACTGGCTATAAATTACAGCATGCACCTTGTACAGTAATTTGAAAATCTAAATGTCTGAGTATTCTTTTGAAACTTTGCAGCTGTCTTTTGGTCCCAGTGCCAGTTCCCCTTAATCCTATTAAATACACTTGGAAGAATCCTTGTAGTCAGAGATAATGGTCTTATGATATGGCTGAATTTCCTTGCTGTAAGTATGAATAGATAACAGTAGCAACAGATTTCTCCTTTCCTTTGATAGTCACACAACAGGTTAAAATAGGAAAATTTAAAGCCCTGTAATTAGAAATAACTAAAGATAAGATACTCCTGAGTCCTTGCACTCAGGACCCTTTGGTAATGCGAGTGATTCGAGAGCGCTTTTCACCTCTCCACGACAAAAAAGGCTGTGATTAAATCCCAACTCTACTACTCTCAGCAATTTGGATCCATATGGGCCTAGTCTCATTTTCTCAACCATCTGCCAAGAATAAGATGTGATCTTTGGCAAGAGTTCGTGCTCCCTTGTATTGAGAGCAGGAGATACACACTGCAGAACCATTCTGTATCAAACCTGGCAAAGAGTCCTGAGTATTAGGTCAGCAATTTTCTGTCAAATTGCTATCAGTTATTGTTGTTACAGAATGAAGGTCATTAATTAAGTAGAAAGGATTTGGGCAGTTCAGGGTCAAGACTCGAGCAGCTCTTATTCAGTCAGTAAGAGCCTGCTATCAACATCCTTGTTAGCTATTGCAGCTGGAAATTCTTTTAAAATTAATGTGTTAATGTATGTTCTACTTAGGAAAATGACTGAGTGGGAATGACACTGAACGTTTTGTATTTATTTTCACTCGCTGACTTACAAACTAAAATCTGTTCACTTTCCAACTCCAGCAATGATTTTTCTTTCTGCTGGAGGCACAGACTTCACCTGGGATCTGGAAAAATCATTCTATGGCATCGTTATCACCAGTGATGATGTATGAAGCAGACGTAAGGCAGGACTCAAGGCACGTGTTCTAGAAGTGCAAAGCATCCTCGTTGGTGCTGCACTCCAGGCTCCAATCTCATTCTGCTCTCTTGGCTCTGCGAGGCCAAGAGGTGAAAATTCATGCACATTGGTCAAGTCAGTTGTTTAAAAGGTGAGGAGGGGCAGGGAGTAGAGATGGTGGGTAATGTTACCACTTTGCAGCGCTGCCTTTTCTTGCTTACTCCCTTCAGTTTGAACTGTGTGAAGTCCTCAGGGGTGAGGTTGTGCACCAGGATAGCATCGCTGTCATGTGGGAGAAAGCCAAGAGATTTGTACTTGAGGGCAGAGAGGAACTCATTTGGAGGTAAGTCAGCAGTCTTCCATCGGTGAGATAAAGGTGTTAATGAACCCAGCACCTTTGTTCGGTCAGGTTTATTGCAAGCCAGGATTAGAAACTTTTTTTCAAGATCTTTTGCGTCTCTTGGCTGTGATGCTGTGGGGCTCGACTCAGCAGCATTCAGTGGCATTCCCTGCCCTGTGTTTTACTCCTGTTCGTTTCTGCTCTTAAGACTGAAATGTCAGATTAAGTAAAGAGCTCTACAGATGTCAACAGCGTGAAAGGCTTCCTTTTCACTTGAGCAGCAATGGGGACTGAGGTACTGCGTTGCTGAGGGCGTATGATGGAGTTTTGCTTATAAGATCTGATTTCATGAGGTTTGCATCCTATTAAGGCAAGTAGGGATCAGGCCTGCGAGCATGATTGAAAAGTGCAAACACAATAGAAAGCCTGTTATGAATATTAATAGGCCATGAAACAATACAAGGCAAAAATGTGATGAAGTGTGGGGGTGTAAGTAACTGCTATCTGGTCTAGCACAACGGCCTCCTGTTCACCTTGCTTCCCCCGCCATCTGCCTGTGGCCTGTCGTTCTCAAACCCTGACAGACTTGGGCTCGGAATCTGATCGCTTCCCAGACTCAGTTTCAGCTCTGCAGCTCGTGGCCTCTGTGTAGGTACAAGTGTAACTGAAGTATCTGATCCCTGTGCACCACTTGTCAATCTTCCCTAGCAGCCCTGCCCAGGTGCAAGCCAAGATCAGCTCTCCAGCTATCCAAAGAGTCATTTTTAAATGTACCTTGGCTTATCCTTAATAATCCCCTTCATGGGTGAGGTATCATCCATGTCAATGATCTATGCATCTTTAACCTCAGTATAAGACATCAGACAGTAAAGCTGCTATATTTCCCTGTGGTTCTGGGACTGGCTGACGGCCGTGGTGTCACGTATTGATGTTTGTTTGTCAGAATCCCCACAGGATTTTCACTGAGACAATTTCGCAAAGTCAAAATTTAAAATATTTATTAAAGTGACAGGTATAACAGATTCAAGATTGCTGCTGATAAATGCACTTGCTGCAGTAGCACTAAATGTTTCTATGCTAGCAAATTATTAAGTAGAATAGTGTCACCTGGGTATCTTTCACCATGAGGTGAAGGCGCAGTTCTTAGTGAAAGAGATGTCCCTGCTAACGGGGAAAGGAAATGAGCCAGACTGGTCGATCCACCCAGTGAATTGGCGAAGTGTCTCCTCTCATCAATATGTTTCAGGAGGGCCAGATTTATACTCTTGCCAAGGTGGGGCTGAGTCATGTGTTACGTGCTGATAGACTTTAGGCAAGATTTGGTTTGTGGGGGTATTGAGGTGTGGTTGACACTTGGTACAATGGTGTGTTCATTCTTCCGGCTTACCGGGAACAAAGTCAGACTTCAAGACCTCCGCCTCACCCCAGACGTGATTCGATTGCCTTAATTAAATGTGTCAAATGCTGAGCCATAAAACGTGAAGTTCACCCTGTGCTTTGACAAGATAAGCAAGTTCTCAGTTCATGCCTGTTGTTCATCAGGACTTACTCGTGTCATCACAACTCAGCCATGTACTCCATGCAGTGATGGCCTTGTATCTTCTTAAAAAACAAGTCTTGTAATTCTCCACACACGGCTCTGGCTCCCTCCTTGTGGTTCGCTTCCTCTGCTGTAGCTCAGCAAATTGCTGTCCGTGTTTTGCACGATCAGTACTATAATGCACCATCTTTGGTGCTTTCCGGCAGTGCTTTCACAGAGGAGTCAGTTCATGCCTGTCTGTTATCATCCACTGTAGTTTGCTCTTCTTACCTGCCTAGCAAAAAATTGCCCTCCTTTGTGCATCTTCAGCTTTAGAAATAACGCAAACATGAGCCATCCCAGCATCCCACAACAGACCTGCCCTTAGTCCTATTTTACGGACTGAGAAACAGAAGCAAAGGAAATTACCAACTGGCAGGTTGGCCAAGTTGGAATTAAATCTGCTTCTGTGAGTGAGTGGCCCTTCGGCATCCCCCTGCCCAGCCGCCACTGCCAGGGCAGGCACTCCTGTGTCTTCATGGAGCACGTGCGAGTTGCCAGACCTCTGGGCTACAGGAATTCGTGGCACGTACTAGCCTTCCAGTTTGTTCACGTTTCACTTCTTAGAATGCTGATCTCTCTACAGAGGTGTTTGAAAATCCCCAAGACATTGATTATCTTTCTTTACACACATTTCTTTATCTATTGAATTATTTAGTAAAGAGGTATGTTCATATTTTATTGATATAATTTGAGGTGTAATCTTACTCCTTTTCCCTTAGCACTTATTTAAAGAAAACAACATTTTCTTCTGTGTTGCTTTGGTTTGTTCTCCTTTCATTCATCCCTGAACCTCTAAGCATTTTATTGCTTTTTTTGTGAGAGGCAACTGAGTCATGTAGGTTAAGTGATTTGCTACCATTCATAGAAGGGAGCAGCAGTCAATGAGAAACGACATCTAGGTGTCACGCCTGCTAGTCCAGTGCTGGCCACACTGAAATTGTATCAGGCAACATGTGGGCCAGTAGTGCTGTTCTTCCATTTGTTAGCAAACTGCCAGTGGTGGAGCTTTTTTTAAGTAGGCCCCACCTAAAGTAATGTTTTCAATTTCTTGGTAATGGTTTTGTGGCTTGAATTCATTCTCTTGCTTCACTGCTTTATTTCATCATCTTTGCTATTACTTTTAGTTGCTTTCTGCCTCAGTTTCCCATCTGTCAACTGGGGCAGCCCATTTCACAGCGAACGGGAATACATCAGAGCCTGAAAGACTTGTAATATCATGAGAACTGTAGAAGCAGGTAAAGCAAGGTAGCCCTCTTCGGGAATACGGCTTTGTATTGATAGTCTGGAGAAAAGCTCCCTAGAAAAATGGGATCCAGGCAGGTTTGACTGAAGCACCTAAAGCTTGTTAAAGAAGTGAGTAACGATAACTTATTTGAACTGCGGTCCTCTTTATTTTTCTGCTTTTTGGTAGAGAAGTGAGAAGCCAAGTCCCACTGCTGTGCTGTCGTCTCTGGCCCGTGGTTGGTGTGAGAGGTGTTTTATGCTTGGCCTCTTCAGGGAAAGGCTGTTTGTTTGCATTGTATTTGTGGCGTAATTACTAATGGTACAGATCATTTTTATTAGCCAAGCTGTCTGCATTAAAATGATATATTTTTTCATATTATTAAGAACATCTAAGAGAGTCTCTACAGCAGTAGGAGAAAGATGATAATTTTTCGTTTAGCTTAAGAGCAGATGGTTACAGAAACGTTCTATGTAAATAAATTAAGGAGAAGCCACCCTTGCTAACAGTTAAGTAAACAGGCTTGGAAACAGCCGGCTCAGGACCAGGCTTTTCTATTCTCTTCCTTTCCTGCAACAGCTTCATTCTGCTCTTTGGCTTACAGCCCCTTATGGATAGGGTGTTAATGAAACCAATTTGCTTTTGGCCCAAAGTCATCTAAAACAACTTGAGTCCTGCTAGAGCAAGACTCTCACTCACAGGCAGCTTTTGTGAGCACCTAGCCTAAGCATCTGGGCTGTAATCAATGCTAGTGATAAGCATTTCCAAATGTCTTTTGTCGTGGTAGCAAGGCAGTGAGCGATCCGAGAGAGGCATTACTAACGTTGTTGTATTTTATAGCTGCATTCTGCAGTCTCTGATGAGTGCTGTAGTCACAATGGCATGCTGCCCTCGAGAATTTCAACTCGACAAAACAAGTAAATTAGAAGTGGAGAAATGAGAGGTAATTAGGGGAGGAACGTCAGATTCTGTAGCACAAGGGCTGCAAATGCCTCAAGCTGTGGTAACTGGAGAAGTAGTGCTTCCCTTCCCAGCATCCAAAAGTGAGCAAGCGATGTCAGAAAGAGGAGATTGTGAAAAGCGTAGTCCTCAACGGGTTCACCAAATGAAAAGCCACAGGAGCCTTGAGGACAGAGAAAGTTATGCTTGATCTTCGAGTGGTTCTCTCTTGCCCATCTGTGTTAGAACAGGAAGGTAGGCTGGTACATGGAAAACGCTGTTGCTCAGGTCAGTCCCCTCTTCTGTCCTCGCAACCAGACCCGTACAAAAGCATCACATGGGCGATTGGCTTCTTCTCAAGGTCTCGGGTTACACAGCCAGGATTCAGCATCCTTGTAAGAGGGTTTGGAGGCTCGGGCAGCAGCAGAACGTGATTTGTGCCCCGTATCAGGAGGAGACCGCATGCAGATGAAGTGGTGGTTTTCTCAGTTGGAGGCTGGAGCTGAAGTAGAACCACTCCTCTTCCTGGTGTAGAACAGATCCTTGCCTGGGATGACTTCAGCAGTTTCTAGATTCCAGCATAGATTTTCTGTTGGGTGTGGACGTATGAAAAGGCATGATACAAAGTAGTTAACATATTACTATTACTGATAACAGTGCTTGGATGTCATACAGCAGAAACTGATGGCCAATGACGAAAACAATAGAAATGCAACAATTTTTAACAGTACCAAAAAAAAGACTACACACCTAAGGACTGGCAACAAGAATGTCTGGTGTAAGCTGAGAGCTTATTAGGGGGTTGAGGGAAGAGAAGGGTCAGAGTATGTTAGTTAATGAAAGAAATTACTGTACCCGATCAGTATACTGAAAACCAAAAGCAATCCTAGGTTCTGTAAGGCGAGCTGTCCCTTTAGGTAGAGGGTGGTATACGTGGCTTTGTCAATTCTCTGCACGCTACCAAACACCCATGTGCAAAAAAACCTGACGTGAGACTGGCATATAGGTAGACAGAAAGGCTTCTGGGATGGTGGGAGCAATGGAGAATCCATTGTATACATGAGGATTGGAAGGGTGTGCCTTGTTTAATCTAGCAAAACAGAGGCAGAGGGGAGATATGAATGCTTTCTATAAATATATCAGAGGAGTAAACACCAGGGAGGGAGAAGAGCAATTTAAACTAAAAGACAGCACTGGCACAAGAGCAAGTGGGTATAAATGTCTCATGAATACATTTAGGCTGCAAATTAAGTTTCTAAGCAAAAGACCAGTAAGATTTTAGATATCCAAGTGAGAGAACTAGGACAAATAACCTAACTGTTTCTAAGATGGAATTTGGTTACTTATATGAGAATTAAATAATGTGCTTAGCTGTGGTAAGCTGTGGCACCTCCACTACCTTACCTGACAGTAGAGGACCGAGTATGATTATCCTGTGGTTTTATATTCATATATGGGAGAAGGTCAGCCTGAAAAAAACAGCCTCCTTATTTGATACCTCCAGAGGCAGAGACGTCACATGTGTAGCCTGTGTGCTTCACAATAATTTCTGCTACTTAATTCTTCATAATTAAAAAGAGGTCCTAAGTGAATGCCCCTCAAAATTATGAACTTGTATTTAAAACTTCTACTTACCTAATCAACTATGATAGGGACCTAATTTATGAGAGCAGGCTGTTTACTCAAGGCCTGGGACTTGTTTGGAAATGCGCAGACGCAGGTGTTGACAGTTCTAACCTCAAGACTACAATTGTCATGTGTGCACAGTGAAAATTTCCCAGCCAACCTTAACTGCTGCTGCTGTTTCACCACCTAAAGCCAGTGACAAGCCTGTTCTCAAGCAACATATATCTTCACCGCATCAGTGACACTGGAAATTGAGAAGTGATCTCTGTGTGGTCTACCTTTCTCTTGTTTGATAGACTGATTTTTTTTCTCCCTTACTGTAGCATTTAAACCAAAATGCATGTGTCTCAAAGCGGCAAGCTACTTTAAAGGAAGTAGTTTGCAGTGAAGAAAATTCTGCTTCTCACTAGAAGTAGCCACACCGTGAACTCCACTGACCAGAATAAAATATGTAAGGTTTTGATATATGCCATACACCTCAGTGGATGACAGAAGTATGGACTGAGGTGAGGTTTATGCCAACAAAACATCTTTGTCTACACAAACATTGATATACTACAGATTTAAGATTTTAACAGCTGCATACAGGTAATGCCTTACATTTTTTCTCTAAACGTTCTTGTCAACAAGTCGTTAGCCAAGTGTTGTAGGCTAGGAATGAAGGTAGAAGGTTGTAAGGAGGTGGGCTGGAGTAAAATTCTGAAGCCTTTCAAAACTTCTGTTTGTTGACTTTCTAGCGTGTAGGGCAGTTGGGGGTTACGTGACTGAGCTGTGAATTTGCAGCCTTTTGCTGGCTGGATTTGCAAAACTGAAGGACTTTTGCTTTGATTAACAGGATAATTAGAGCTGTATTGTAAGCATAAGCTTCACTGAGCTTTGCAAGTACTCATTTCTTACCTTGACCTCAGAGACTCACCACGATCTTTAATGCTGTGCGGAGCAGACCCAGGGTGTCTATTTAAAGACCTCCTGCGCACTTAGCCAGTGCCTCTTTCCTGCCCTGTGTTAAGCTCCCCTTTGGCACTGGTGCAATTTCACAGCTCCTGTGTGGGTTTTTTTCCGGGTTGCTGTCAGTCAGCTTAAAAAATTCTCACTGAGGTCATTAATGCGGTGAAGTCGTGTGAGCCGTGAGGGCCAGGGTCAGGAAGCCATCAGCCTCTGTGGCACCAGGGGACAGAGAGGAGACCGGCAGCATTACAATGGGGCTGCTTGGATGCAGCTTCCTTATGCTGACCCGATGCCAGTCCCATGTCTTTGTCCTCCTGTTACCTCTGCTGCTTCTTTCACAGTGGAAATCAATCCCACCAAGCAAGTCTAACTTGGAATAAAGGCTTCATAGTTCATCTGCAGACTCCAGAGAAAAACTTAAATCCTCATCAATCATTTTGCCTATACGACGTCTCTCAGTAGGCAAATTTTGTGCTGGCGGCATATGCTGTCACTGAATCTTTTTGCGAAGTGAAGTGCCCGTTTGGTAGCTCCAACCCATTGAGAGAATTCGGAGTCTTGCATCAGGCGTCTGTGCCATTCTGAGTTCCCAAACTAAATGAGTAACAAACTGAAAAACTGTGATCCTTGAGCAGGAAAGGTAGAGGGCAGGAGGTATTGGACTTTGCTGTCTAAGCAGGCTCAGATGTGGACTGAGGGAGCTCGTGGAAAATTACATAGGTGGCATAACACAGCCTAAATCAACATTAAATCAACCAACATTAAATCAAGTCTGATTCTGCTTTTGTGGGTCCTGCATTGTAATTAAACATAAACTTAAGAGCTGAATTTGAAAGTTTGCAACCCATGTTGAGTAGTGTTACAGTAGTAGACACCACCTGAAGTAAGTGTGGATATGTGACATTTCATCCAGGTGGTTACTGCAGCACTGACTGCTCAGAGAGAACCGAGTATCTTGAGAACTTACGCTGTTTTCTGAGATCAGGTTCAGCCTTTCTAGCCAAATTTTAGTATTTCCAGACCTAACCACTGCTTTTCCATTTCCCGCTGTTTATTGATGGAAAGTTTGCTCTTCCAGAATCTATGACCTCAATGAGCTTCATTTTCCACGGAGACACACGGTAGGTTGTGAGGCAGAGGAGACAGGTGAAGGTAGAAGCAAGCAGACTCCAGTGCTGCCTGTGTCTGTACAGTGGTTCAGTTGCTTTCCTGGCAGTCGGGAACAGCTGGACTGAATACCTAGAAGTGCGCTTCCGCACACGCCAGCTCTGTCTCGGTGCACTGGCTCCTGGGAAGCTCTGGTATGCAGAATCCAACCATCATCAGGGTTTGCCATAAGGATAAATTTGCAAGCAGACCATTTTTGGCTCTTGCTGTAGCTGTCTCTGAAAAGAGCCCTTCTTTCTGTCTTTCCTCCACCTCACTTTCAGAGACATGACCAATGTTTTCCACAAATGGAGAAGTTTACAGTTCCCCACACATCACAGTCCCTGCCAGAAATTTTGTTT
>VZSC01013938.1:57622-85239 GCA_013398225.1 Steatornis caripensis | reverse complement strand
GAACATGAGGAGGAACTTCTTTACTGTGAGGGTAACAGAGCCCTGGCACAGGCTGCCCAGAGAGGTTGTGGAGTCTCCTTCTCTGGAGAGATTCAAAACCCGCCTGGATGCATTCCTGTGCAACCTGCTCTAGGCTAACCTGCTTTAGCAGGGGGGTTGGACTAGATGATCTCTAGAGGTCCCTTCCAACCCCTACCGTTCTATGATTCTATGCCTAGATATCCCATCATGTCTGAGAGCCAAACTAGACCCTGGTTCCACGGCAGTTCTGCCGTGGCATCAAAGAAGAAATACAATTTACCTACCGCCCCAGGCAGAGCCCTTCAGTAGTCACCGGGAAGCCAAGTGTGCATGGGATCCCTGCTGTGCCGTAATGAAATCTGCCCTGGAAAGAGCAAGAACATGAATATGGAAGGAAGCGAAGGGAACTGTCACACTCATGGCTTCACATTCCTAAGCAGCAGCTCTTTGTCTGTGCAGCACTGTCTCCTTGAGCAGTGTTAGTGCTACCTCTAATTTATGCATTCAAGGCTGAGATTTCTAGGTGGCAGGCTCCCCAGGAGCACAACAGGTAGGACTGACTGGCTCACTTTGAAGTGACAGAGGTGAGGGGACACACAAGAGGTTTGGATGTAGAGCTGGGGTGTGATTTGTGCACTGGAATAGATCCAGTCGTCTGAGGCATGGGTGGGTCCAGTCCTTCCCTGTTCAGCCTGGCTCTGTTTGCTCCCAGAGGCAGCGTACCTGCTCAGGACTGCAGCGCTGTCCCCCTGACAGCTGAGATGGGGAATGAGTTTTTGAGACTGTGCCATTGAACACCTACCATCAGCAAAATAACAAAGGCCCTATCCTGCCCATTGTTGGCATGCTGAAGCGTAAGCAGGCAAGCATATTCATGCCTCCCCAGTAAATCCCCAGTTCAGCAGCTTCTGTAGCACATGGTTTTAGCCTAGCTGCCTTGTTATCTTTTGGATGGACAGAAAGACTCCTGGATAGCCTCTGGAATGAATGGGTCATTTCTCTGAGTCAAAAAATCTTCACTCAGACCTTAGGTCAGTTAAAAATTGTGGCTTGGCTTTTTGAGCCACCATCCATTTTTTTCTTCAGTTCCTCCATGTACCCTGGAGAGGGGTGGGGAGCACATAATCAGCAGAAATGGGGAATGTGTGGATTTCTCACTGGTGCCAGCCATCCTGCTGGAAAGCATCAGCATCTGTTGCTCAGCTGGTCCGCGAGTAGGAAGAGAAAATGCCTGAACCTGGGTCCTCCCATGTTAGCAAGGCAGGATAAGTTTCCAACTTTACCGGGAGTATTTTTTGACAAATTCTCAGATATCTCAGATGTAAAATGCTTGAGTGACAATCATGATTTCCATAAGGTAAAGAGATTAAGCTTTTAATAATAAGGTGACAGAGCACACAAAATATTCGTGGCAGTTGATGAACGAGCAGAGCAGACTTCTGATGTCTGATCTTGGCAGCTTAAAGCACCTTCCTGCTGGTCAGACGTGACTGTCTTTCACTCCCATGTCCCTTTCCCAAACTGCTGCTGGGACCAAACTTTAGGCACTTTTTGATAAATAATGAGTTAGCAACATTGCTGTGGGAAGAACTTTTAGCCTCGCTGGACAGAGGCGGCTTAGCTGAGTCTGCCTTTGTTTAAAATCCACTGGGTAGCACTAGAGCATGGAAGAAAAGTCATTTCTCACATAAGCTTGGATTATGTTATTTACACTCCATTGTTTGTAAGGGCCTCATAGAACCGTGAAAATGACCTTTATTTCTCTATGGATTTTGTCCTTTTTCATTTTACAAATATTGATTTTTTTTTTTCTCCTGTGTCTTTATCAGAGCTGAATTAACAAGGCTGTTTAACAAGAGCCTCTGATTCATTTGAGGTCTTTTTGTGCCAGGTACTATCACAAGCAGCTGAAAGCAGCTCAGTAAAGAATGTGCAACCACTGTTACAGAATTGACAGAGTAGGTGATGTGCCCTGACGAGAGCTGAGCTAGCATGGGCCAAAGAGCAGGCTTAAAAAGATGGTCTCTTCATCCTGGACACAAATGCTAGGAAAGGTTGTTTGTAAGGAATAAAATTTTATGTCTGAAGGCTCTCCTCCTCAGACCATTAAAGCTTAAGACCACTGAAGTCATTGAGTCCTACTGGATTGTTCCAGTCCCACCCACAGATCCCCAAGTGAGATCAAGAGCCCATATTCGCAGCAAGAGGTGATTCCAGTCCTTGTGATCCAAAATCTCAGTGTCATGGTGATGAGACTCCAATGAAAAGGAGCCATCGGTGCAGCTTTAGTGGTCATTCTTTCCAGGCTTTTAAGCAAGCCTCTTGACTGATTCAAGAGCTTGTAAATGGAACAGAGAGTGGAAATTGACGGCAGACATGGACATAAAGTTCAAACAAAGAAAGTCTGATGGTCACTTTTGATGCTTTTAACACAAGTGAGAAGGAAGGTATAGCCCAGCTGATGGCTGTCCCTTGCTGTTCATACCTGCCATAATGCACCATTGCAGTTTCTTGCACAGGACCTGGAGATTGGCGAGGGTGGCGAGGAAGCAGCCACTGCGCACAGTTCTCTGGGGCAAGCTGAAATCTCACGCCTTTCGGGAATTCTCTCTCCTCTCTATCAGTAGCCTTGAGACATGCTATAGGTTTTTTAGCGACCTGCCTGGCCACTGTCAAAAGCCTGACCTTCTGCATGTATTCCGTATTGAGCAAACGAGATGTTGCTATAGAGATATAAATGGTATGTCCAGATTTCTTTCTTCCCAAGTAGGCAATGCCGCTTGTAGCTTTGCTCTAGGACTCTCCTGTGGGCTCATCTTTCTTACAACCTATACGCTGTGGTGGGAGATGACATTTGCTTCAAGTAAGACAAGGGTCTCCTTAAGCCAGCTGTTGTACAAGCCTACAAAGAGGACAAGTCCTCATCCTTAAGCACTAAGAGATTGTCTCTAAGAAGCACCACGAGGCTAATAAACACTCATTAGTTTTGCCTCTGCAAAGGGTGGACTCCTGCCTTTCCCAGTGTGTTGGGCTCGGCAGAGCTGGGACAAGCTCCTGCCTGCCAGCCCGCTCTGCTGCAGGCCACGCAGGATCCCCAGCATGTGGCCTGGGCAGTCGCACCGCCCGTGGCTGAAACAGGCCAGTAAGGTAGAGAGGAAGCAGAGGAGGCATAGCTGTTACCCAACAGGTCAGCAATAATGCTCAAAACAGAGCTGGGTCTCCAGGCTCCTACCTGATCCGTGTCCTTTCTAGTAGACAATTCTGTCTGTCCTGCAACTTGTTTGTGGTTTTCTAGAGCAGGAGGATTACCTCTGGGCTGTGGGCCATCCTCGTCTTCAGCATCATTAGAGACCGTGTTGATGCTACCAGAGTAGCTGAAGTCTTGTAAACCTAGAGGGGAAGTAAGGAATTAAGAATCAAAAGGGTCCAAAGGAATCCTTGTTGAAGAGGGACTTTGGCTGTTCCTTGCAGGCCATTACAGCTATGTACAGGAGATTTTCTGGATCAAGAAAATGGTCGTCTTCAGCAGGAGGGCAAAGCAAACGATCTGCTAATTTTTTTTCAAGAATGAGACTCGTCTCAGGGCAGACCTTGGCTCTCAAAGCACTTGGAAAGTAAGAGGACAAGTTTATATTCCTTCTCCAATTAATATCTCTTACAGAGTGAAACAGTTGAACAAAAAGAGTGGAAATGGGATTCAGCCAATACTTGGGCCATTTGGCAGGTGTATGTGAGGCTGGGGAGTGTCCTTGGGCTGACTCAAGGCTGCTCAAAAACCTTAACCACTGGGGTATTAGCTGCTCTGAGGCCGATCTCCCTGAATTCTCTTCTCAGTGGCAGTTTCAACAGTACCACAGTGTCTTTGCAAACAATTTCTGTTTCGGTGACGTGATGCTTCCCAACAAAAAGAGTCAGAAAACTCTCAACCAACTGTAAGCCTCACACTTCCAGAGTCAGAGCTTACACTGCTTCTCCCCGAAGGCTCAGCCAAGGAAAACAAGCCACTCCATATCACTGTTCATTTACCCTCCTGAACCCTGTCTCTGAGTGCTTCAAGGTAGATGCTTCAGCAGTTAATACAGCTCCTGGGGCGTGTGCAAGGAACAATTAAAGCTCATTGTGCCAGTGAAGAGGCTGGGGGGAGCCGGGCTGTGGAGACAGCTGCCCCCATTTTGCTGTGTGCAGCAGCTTCCCGAACAATCCTGTTGCAGAGAGGCAAGTATGTCTTGCTGATTGCAGAGTTTAAAGTTTGAAACTCAAAGGCTAAACTCAACGTGGCATTTCTAGGCTTTTTGCTGGTGGCAACCGTCGTGGTTTGTAGCATTCAGCGCTTGAGCAGAGCAGGCTCCGGAGAGCACAGCTGCTGAGCCAGCAAAGCCATTTCCAATGAGCTGCAGCATGGGGCTGATGGCAGGAGTGAAGCACGAATGTTTAAAGAACAAACACTTTGTAGTGCTCCCTTTAACACTTTGTCTGCGACACTGCAGGATCTAGATCTTTGATCCTAAAATGACAGAAAGGACATGAATGGCAGTTCCTTCATCTCAGACAAATGCTCGCTACAGCTGCAACCCACAGGGGTCCGCTAAGCCTTCTCCAGCTGCAGGTAGGAGGCTTGGAAGAAGGTGGTGTTGGCCATTCCCTGAAGAAGGGTCCTGCTAGGTGCTGTACAGTGAGATTTCATTCGTGCCCAGCACTCAGAGTGGTCTCTGCCTGCTTCAGCTGCTTGTGCTAGAAGAGGAATGTGTCGCCTAAATGGAAAGTCTCAGCTACAGGATAGACTTGCGTAGCTCCACAATAGCAGGCTGGTGTGCGTGGGGAGGGAGCAAGCTTTTCTCTTGCCTTTGTGACTCGTCTGGCAACTGGAAACCTCTCTGGAGATAAACTGGATGATGTCGTTGGCATCTCTACTGAGAATGTCAACAGGAATCTGTCAGTGCCATTTATGACGATATAAACACAATTTCCCCGCTTAAAGCACCGCACCAACTGTACCTAATTAACCTTCATGACAGCACAGCAATACACGGAAACAGGGATCATTAACTTCAGCTTCACTTTACAGAAGGGGAGGAGAAGCAGCAGTGCTAGCCCCATGTGTTTCAAATTGAGGTAGGCTTAGAAAAATTACAAGGTTAAAAATAACAATAATCCAGTTGGGGTTCTCAGAGCCTTAGGAGTGCACTTGAATCAAACTTCCAGGTTTTTCTCCAAGAAACATCAGGACTGGAAACTTCTCTCCCATACACGCTTTTTTTGTGACTCAACAACCAAGGCTTTTAGAAAATCACACATTCTCAATCACAGCAGTGCAGAGGCAATAAAGGTCAGACCATTTTGCTCAGCGTTGCTTAAATATCAGCTAGGCAAAGCTGGGACTAGACTGTATGAGTAGCTGACCCTCCACCCTTGCTTGTTCCTCCAGACCAAACATTTTTCTAGGTAGGGGAACCTGCCTAAAGCCACCAGTGGTCACTTAATAGCTGCCAGAGGCATAATTCAGGCTTGAACTAGTGACCTCATCCCTTCCTCTCACGTCTGCTGAGGGACAGACTGATGACATTGACTGTTTACATTTTGATCTCTGAGCCAGCCCAGCTCCTTTGCCTGGGGCCCAGCAGGGAATGAAGTGTCCTGAAGATGCAAAGCCATGCTTGCTGCTCCCTGACACGGCTTTCCTGGCTTAGGGCTGTTTTCATAAGTTAGTAGGAAAGAGCAACTTGTACGAGTCCTTAAAGTAAAGAGTTCTCCTTGCCTGTCCTATCACCTGCCGGCAAGGGCTGAGGGGAAGAACAACACCTGTGCCATTTGTAGTGGCCACCAGCACAGGCTGTCATTTTGTCTCACCAAATAAATGCAATGCAAAGCCCTGAGGAATCGACGTGGCAGCTTTGAAAGTTATATATGTTATTACCGACAAACTGATCTTACTTCTGCCCTGGGTCGTAGATGCTGTCAGGATCAGAGAAGAAAATGCGGTTTTGTCTGGAGCCCCAAGCAGGCTGGACCCCTGCTCCGGAGGGAAGCCAGTGGGGACTGCGAAGGGCTGTGGCCGAGGAGGAGACCCTGTCGTGTGGGGTGCCGACCCCAGCCCAGAGAGCCGGCATTTGTACAGGAGTGTGTTTTATTAATCTCTTTTTCTCCTTCTTCTTCTGTTCTAAGCTGACGTGGGGTGAAGTGAAGCTGAAGCGACCCTTGAAAAGGCCAGGTTATTGATGGAAAGGAAAAAGGGCTTGGCAGATGGTGAAGAGCTTTCACGAGCAGCATGGGCTGTGGCTGGCTCCAGGGAACAGAATTGTTCCCCTGCTCCGCTGTGTGTCTGTCTCTCTGATTATTTTGTGTATTTCATCTCTGCTGTCTGTCTCACCCTTAATCTGGGCTCCTCTGTGCCAACAAAATGCTTAGCTCACTCCATTGTCTGAGAGACTAATTTGCACTGTAAATCTGATGCTTATCTTACATGACAGCTTACTGTGGGGTTTATTGCAGTCCTGAAGACTAACTGGGGATGGCTAGAAAGCTTTCCACGCATCATCTGGAGTATAGAACAAATACGACCCGTTTCTGCTTGCTGCCAAGTAAGGATGTGGCCCCCTGTTGTTGCAGTCACAAGGGATTTCTCTTTCTCTTTTCAGATCTATTCAAACCTGGGTTTGTTTGGGCTTTTTTTATGGTACTGCTTCTGTTCTGTGTTGGAGCTGTTGGAATGCCTCTGGAACAGCCTCCCACCCTCCTAGGGCCAGGACTTCTGTCCCTGCTACCTGTGGAGTTTTAAGGACCGCGGGAGTGGCTGCAGACCAGGTGCTGGCAGTGCGCGAGCGCTGGTGCTCCAGCATGCTGCGGCTTTGTTATCTCTGCCTAGCTTAACCAGAAAGAACCTTTGTCCTTGTCTTTCTTCATTAGTATTTTGTGACACTTTCTCCAACATGTTTTAGCTCTTTGCTGGCAGAGTAACACCCCTCCTCAATCTCATCTGCACTTGCCTCCTTCTCTCTGGTCCCTGCGCTATCCACCTGCAGGCATTCAAATATCATCTAAGAGATTTTCACGCTAGTGTTGTTCAGATACCTGGGTAGTTCCAGAGGCCTAAATCCTCCTACAGAGGAGTGGGGTTCCAGGTAGCCTCAGACGCAGATTTACATGGGGAGAGCCAAGAAGATTATGCTCTGGTATAGCTCTTGCTTCTGCAGCCGAGCATGCCTCTGGGATGCAAAGCATCCTGCTTCCCCGGACAGGGGAGCAGGAGCACAAGACCTGCCATCCTCAGAGTATGGTGTTCATTTTGGGGGAGCAGTCTGATTTTCACTGAGTAGGGTCCTGTTTTACAGTTCCATGGATTTCTGGACCCCTCTGCTCTGCCCGCCCTCAGTCTGAAGACAAAACACAAAAATGGCTGTACTGGATAAGGTGTGTGCAGCAACTGGGGGGGCTAGCAACTGAACTGGGAATTGAGCCAAAGAATCTCAGTAATATTGAGGGAGATGAAAAAAAACACTTAGAGAAATTGTTGAGGAATAGGCAAGCAATATGTTGTATACTGGGTAGAATCGTAGCTGCTTAGGCTACGCCAGAAACTCTGTACTGGCTCCTCTCAAACTCCATTTTGCTGCCCAGATTATTCGACAGATGTGTAACCTAAGGCTTATTCCAAGTCATCAGAGCTGGTGAACACCAGACTCCTCACAGGCGCTGTCCTGAGACCTGCCCAAGTGAGAGCTCTGTATAGCCTGGGAGAAGCTCGAGGCCAAACGTACGACTCTGCGAAGACTCCAAAATCTCCAGAATTTTAGAAGAATCCAAGACAAAAATACCCAGGAAAGGATCATCACACCACCTAATTCAGGCTCATGCCTAGTCTAGCATAGGCTACTGTATGCAGCCTCCTCTGAAGAAGCCCCCTTCTCTTCCCTGGCTAGAAATGGAGTCAGAGGAATTGAATCATCACACTTAAACTTCTGTGTTAAGTGCCTGAAAGTTAGCAATTTTAATCTAAAGACATCTTGATTTGCTTCTTAAGAGGCCTGGAAAATCCCCCTTTCCCACAGATACATGGTGCAATCTGAGAGTCCCCGGTGTGACTGCCTGGCCTGCCGTCTGCCCCAGTGCTTGTAGTACAGGCAGCAGCTCTGATCCGTTTGGCAAGGTCAGGTTGTTCCTTCAGCCATGTGCATCCAGTGCCCCAGGGCAGCTGATGCTTCCAAGGATAAAATCCGTGCCCTGCTGCTGCTGTGTGTTTTCTGTCAGACTTCTGGTTGGTTTGTTTAAAAAAAAAAGGAAAAAAGGAAATAAAAAAGCTTGTTGTCCAGCAGCACTTAGAGACCCTACTGTGTTGCATGACACACAGACAACAGGAAGATGGTCTCCGCTCCAAAGGATTCATAGGATAGCTTGGCAGAAGTAGAGTGAACAGCAGATGTGGTAAAGACATGGCGTGAGCAAGTTAGTAATGGTAAGAGGAGGATATTTGCTTAGACTGACTAGGTCTGACATCTCCATCAACCAGGGCGTGCAGCGTGCGAAGGCCCCACAACTTGATGAGTGGCTGGGCCAGCCTCCCGGCGCTTCCAAGGCCTCTCCTTGCTGGCAAAGGAAATCCACTGCCTACATCAGTGTTGGCTCGAATCCACCTGGAAATGAAAGTGGGTGCAGACATCAAAGCGGGGTTTCCAGGTAGCGTTTTCTGTTGCCTGGAGTATTATTAACAATTGAGAAAAGAAGCTGCTGCTGGGCTGGATAAATAACGGGTCTCTCTTTTTGGGGAGCAGGGAGCTTTAGCGAAAGGGGGTGGGGGGAGCTGAGAGTGGGGGAGAGGGCCATGGAAGGGCTGGGATCTCAAAAGAGAAAGTGCATTGAGCCAGCAGCTCTCGCCTACCTGCCGTTAGCTGTATTAAGCTTGTCCACCTGCTTAGGTTAGCTGTGCGTCCATTCGTGGCACACTGGGGTGCCACAGCCAGGGTGTCTCCCTCTTTGGACCCAGGGACAGATGCCAGGCCTGTCCCTGCACCCGTGCCGGTGGGACAGCCACGCGCAAGGCTGTGCAGTGCAGACTGGCTCCTTTCTTGGGGCGCTGGTGGAACCTCTGCAGTGCTCTGGTCTCAGACAGTGGCTGGTGCTGACGTGGCCCCTGTCCTGGACTCTCTGCACAGGCACGACTGCACCATGGTTTTATGCAGGCTTTCAGAAAGCTGTTTCCATCCCTGTCATTTCCCTGCTTCTCAGGAAATGGGGTGCCCATTTAGCAGGGTGCTAAAGCCCTCCTGCTGCATCAGCGCTGTGCAGCCTCTCTCCTGAGTAGGTAATGGGTTAGAAGGGCTGCTGCTGCTCCAGGGATCCTGTATTCCCAGCTGGCACTTGCTTTTTTTTCCCTGCTGGGATTGCTTTATCATATTTTTGGCAATTATTAGTAACTCCTCTCGTGTACGGCACTGGCAGTGAATCAGAAGTCAGAGTATCCAAAATATCTCGCCTCACGAAAAGAGCAGCTCCTCCTTTACTGCCTGCCCTCAGCATTGTTAGCTGACGCAAAGGGGGAGGATTGTGTGGAGGCCGGCAGGAGAGCTGTCAGGTTTGAATCCCGTGAGTAGCAGTTCAGAGTCAACCCTTTCCCAAGAAGCGGGGAGCTGTGAACGTTACGTCTGCAGTGTTGTGGGCAGGTGCGATGGCAGCTTGGGTGGGTATATAACGCTGGCCTTGATCCAATTGGCACAGGTGACCTGATGTAGCAACTTAAGCACTGTCTTAACACTATTAAATACATAGCTGAGATCTCTGGAGAGCTTGTACAATCTGAGGTGACAGTTGTGTCACTGTATCTTTCCTGCAGTTTGCTATCTGTACTAGCTCAATTACAGTTCTCGCAGATAGGTCTGTGCTGTGCCTCAGTCCTTCATCTGACACCAGTGCAGGCCTGCCTCCAAGCAGATGCTTCTGAGGACCTGCAGGCCGCGCAAATGTCAGCTGTGGCTGTCTGCAGTTCGTGCCTCCTATGCTGGCATTAGTCTTTGTGATTTCCTGGCGTTGGCCAACACGCAGGGGAGGGGATTACATCTCTTGTTAGTGGGATTTGCTTTGCATTGATTGCAGCACTGAGGCTTGCGAGGTTGGGGCTGTAACTGAGCCGCCGCCGTCGTCGTCTCCATCATGTGGGCAATTCTCCTCCCACTCTCTACCCTCCCAAAGTCCTCTCCTGCCATGCTGTAGGCCCAGGATTGCCCTGGTTCCTCCTTCAGGCACCAAGAGCTGTGGGCTGCAAGACACTGCGATACGGGAGCATGTGCTGTGGTGCACAACCCTCCCAGGTGGAAGAGGCACCCAGGGAGGTCTGCAACACCTCTGACTTTCCCTTTCTCTCTCTCCCCACAGATGCCAGCAAGGACCAGCAGCAGCAGCAGGCAGGGGTGATCTGGAGAGTGACAGGCGGCCTGTTCAGTATCACCCGGGGAGCCGTGGGGGCCACGTTGGGAGGAGTTGCCTGGGTAGGCAGCAAGAGCCTGGAGCTCACCAAGACAGCTGTGACCAGCGTCCCCGCTGCTGGCGTCGGACTGGTGAAGGGCAGCGTCTCGGCAGTGACCGGCGGTGTCGGAGCCGTGGGCAGCGCTGTTGCCAGCAAAGTCCCTTTCACCGCAAAGAAGAAGGACAAGGCTGACTAATCCCCGTCGCAGCTCTCTTCCAAAAGATCAACCTGCCCATACTGTTCCCCTACACATCACCTCTTTTGAGTTGGAACCAGCCGCTTCAGGGAGGGTCAAGCACCCGAGCAGACTCTGGCTGCAGCCTGCTCAGCACCGCCTGCCTGGCTCAGAGGTCACAGAGCCATTGTCAATGCCTTTCACTCCCATCACCTACTGGGAACCATCTCTACTCCGAGGGCTTTAAAGGCGCCGTTGTCTCTGTCTTGCAGTTTCTTTCCTACCTTCTTGCTCTTGCAAGCACAGAGGGGTGGGAGAAGGTGTCAGGCTCCATCTGCCTGGAGGTGGGGGGAGTAACAGGGGAGGGAGAGGAATTACGCCTGGCTTGAAGTGTGGGTTGTGTACTCAAATTCAACTTCAGCTGGGAAAACGGCCTCTGAAACACCCCTTCCCTTGGCTCTGAGAGGTGTGTTTGGGGGTTCTGCCTGGGGAAGAACTGTAGAAGAAAGTCCCATTGATACAAAGGAGAGATACTGTGAAGAGGGGGAAGCCTCCCTCCTGCCCTGCACCTCTTACCTATTCTTTGCAGGGCCCGTCCCACAAGCTGTTCCAAATCACTTACTCCCTGGCTGAGTTGCACCCTTCAGAGAAGGAACCCTCAAGTTCAGCAGAGCAGCTCCAGGGATGATGCCACACAAGAGTGTCATATGTCCCAGGCCATCAACTTCTGCACAGATTTTCTTGGTGAGAGGCAGGAGGATGAAAGCTGCTGTATGTTCCCATTCCCAGCTGACAGTGGCATCTGTCAGGCTGCTGTGATAATTGCAGCACAGGTGGTGATGCTCCACAGAGAGACAAACCGAGCCCTTAGGTTTGACCCTTAAAGTTCTGGCAGTATCCCCATCTGCAACAGGGGCATTTTGACTCTAGGCCACACTCTCACTCCACAGATGTCACTAGTAACCATGAGCAAGTGTATTCCCAAAAGCCACCCAAGTTCTGCTGCGGGGTGGGAGAGGAGGCTTTCCCTGTGACCCTGGGAGCAGTGGCCTAGCTGTGAGAGCGCTGCTCCGCGTTCGGGAACACTGCCCCAAGGGGCTGAGTGTGCTCCAGCGGCAGCCAGATTGCACGGGGCACCAGCAGCTCCTCCTGCACACACCGCTCCTGGGGCTCCAGCCCGGCTCCTCTAAATTACCATGTTGCACTAAATAGCCCACCCACACTCGTAGTGCTGCAGAAACCCAGACATCTGCATTCATCTGGGAGTCACAACCATACTCAGGCAGGTCCATGATGCTCAAGGGGCTGTGTGGCATCACGCACGCACACACATACACGTGCGTGCACACATGCACACACACTCACTCATTCCAAGGTCTCCTGTAATTCTTGGGATGAGGAAAGCCACAGGCTCCACCATTAACTCTGCCGCTCCTGGCTTTGGCAGGTGATTAGCCTAGGTCGTTAGGTGTTGGATGCATAGGCAAGTGAAGCAGTGCTTGTGCTGTATTTTATAAATATGCATCTGTGTTAGCGTGTGTGTATGTATCAGTCCACAGGCACATCTTCAGCCAGGTAAACAAAACTGTGCGACTGCCGTGGAGGAGTTTACATAGTCATCTTCGGCACTTCCAGCATATAGTTTTTATATAGGGTCCTAATCAAAATAAAAATGAATCATGTTTTAGAGGATGTTTTCCCTTCTGTTGCCCAAGAGCATAGTTTATTGAAACCAAAGGAATGTGAAAAATCCCCTTTCTCCCATCCATGCGGTTTGTTTACTTTCTGCCCTATCCTTTGTACATTGAAGCCAGCTTCCTTGATCTTCATTTCCCATTGGAGGTCATTGCGCTTCCTGGCTGCTCGCTTGTGCTTAGGACTCAGACATCAGGGAATATTTACACACCCCCACCCCCGCCGCCATTTTTGCTGAATGTTTTTTGGGCTTGTGAAGCAGATTTGATTCTGACCTTTATTAAATCCATGTTTTGGGCCTCACTTAATTCACTGTGTCCCCGTGCTAGTCATGCTGGTGTTAGTCTCTCTCCATACCATTCTCTGGGTAGTCCCTGCTGTTTGCAGTGGCAAGAAGTTGTTGATCTCCACAGTGTGTTACTCTTGATAGCTTGAGAGTGGTTTAACCTGCATCTTTGTTTCTTGAAGAGGAAACAGCATTTGGTATGTATGTGCATTTCCTCTGTCTCTTTTGTTCTCATGAAGGCCAAGTTAACCCAGATCTGTTGGTTTTGTCTCTGAAGGCAGCAGCTTCACAGAAGGATCAGGCCTTGATGTGTGCCTGTGCTTTGCTGGGCTGCTCGTGGCAGTTGGCAAGGCCAGAAAAAGTCTTGTCTGTTCTTCCTTTGTCTCAAACGCCCTGCAAAGCAGGAGGGCAGTTTGCACTGTGTGTATCTCTGCTCACTGATCTTATTCCTTATTCCAGGTCACAGACCGCTCCTGAAGTCAGCTCTGACCCCAAAGGTAAAAGCTGCTTGTGCGTAACTAGCTGTGCTGTCACCAACCCTTTTAGAAAGGTAGAGTTTCTTACCAATCAGGACAGAAGACAGTCTTCTTCGTAACTGTCTCTGCCAGGCCTTAGACAGGAGAAGATGGTATCTAAGGAGCTATACTTCACCAGCCACCCCTGGACAGCTGATGGGAAGCTCATCACACTTCTGGCTAGCTAGTATCCCACACAGGCACTTGCAGGGGGAGGCAATGCATCTTCCCGAGCTGTTGTCTGCAGGCACCATGCGTGCAGAGCAGGCACGGGAAATGGGATAAAGGTGCATTGAGGAAGGCCACAGGGGTCCTGAGGGTTTCCCGTCTTTTTATTTCTGCTCTTCTGTGCATCCTTGCAGTAAATAGAGTAAAGCTCTCCATTTGTTTGGAACTGCCATTTCCTCTAGGGATGGTCTGGAGAAGGAGAGAAGAGGTGTGAGGGGAACTCACAGCCAAAATCGTTGTTCTTACAGCCCAGCTAATGGAGATCTCATGGACCATAAATAGCAAAAGACAGCAAATTAGCAGGCAGGTGTACAAGATTAAGCCTATTCCAAAACCAGGGCCCCACACCACTTAACAGGCATTCAGGCATACGTAACTATGCAGGACTCAAAGCCCTCTGGAAGGTATGTCTCTGTTAGCATGCTAGGCCTGCTCAGTTCATCCAGGTCACCCAGCCCCAGGCTGCTTTTCTGGACACTCAGTGCCAGAGTAGAATCAAAACAGGGTCGGTGTTCCCATTCTTAGAGCAGAGACACCTCCTGGCAGCCTTGGTTGCAGGATGGTAGGACCTGGATCAGATGGGGAAGCTGTTGGCTCCTGACAGATGCCCGATCTTTCTTCCTCCCCCACTACAGAGACTCCAGCCAGCTCAGAGTCCACCTGAGCCACTACTAGCAGCCTTTCTGCCTTTCTCCCTCCACCCCTTTGTGGTAAGAGGGGCAAAAACTACCTTGTGCAGAAATCCCATTGCTGCTCAATGGTGGGGGTTGGTACAAAGTAGGGAGGGGGCCGCACTCAGGTGCATGGAAGTATTGAAGTGAGTTAGTGCAAGGAAGATCACTAGTTTTCAGGTGACAGTGAGATGAGGAGGGACTGGTGACAGGAGGAGGCGAGGAGCAGGGGAGCAACAAAATGGGGAGTGTGCGGGTAATTTGTTTTTTAGGACAGGCTCTGAATCAGAGGATGAACATGATGGAGTTTGTCCTAGGGACGAGCACGGACAGGGAAGCCAGTGAATGTGTGGTGGTGGTTCACGGCTGGCTGGTGCCCTGCTTCCATAGTAGTGATGATTGCTAGGCATTTCCATTTAGCTAGATCAGTGTGCCCAACAGATGGTCCAGGTTCCAGGTCCCTCCTTAACCCGCCCCCTTCCCACATCTTCCCCAGGCTTTTGTCATTACCTTCCCAGGTGGAGACGGGATGTGGCCCCACACGCAGCCCTGTGCCCCACGTGGCTGGATGTTCCCTAAGCCCAAGGAATGTGGCCTGGCTGAGAAGAGAGCCTGCAGGCACATCCTCTCCTCTCCCATTGCTCATCTCATTATACTTCTCTTTCATCCCTCCCTTAGCTTTCTGTCTTGCCCCTGGATAGAGCTCTCCAAAGTTCTCACCGAGACCTTCGTTAAACATCCACACTCATACTGGCTGTCAGGGCAGAGAGGGTGACTCTGCCCCTGCAGCTCCCCTGGCTGGGAGAGAAGTGCATGTCTTCCAGCCCTCTCTGTCCCCTTGTGTTTTGCGTGTGGAAAATCTTAACTCACTTCTTGTCCTCTGGGTTCCCATCCTTGGCTCTTGTCCCTGTAGGTGGGTCATTTCTCTGTCTCCATTTCAAAGTCATCCTTGTAAAAACAACAGTGTGAGTAGGAGCGTGGAGATGGCTAAAGAGAGCTGCAGAGCTGCTGGGACAGACTGCTTCTCTACGAGCTGAGGAGCCCTTTGTCAACCCAAAACCGTCACTGCGGCCACACGGTCCTGTGCACGGTGCTGGGCTCTGGAGAACACTTCTGTTCTTTATCATTTCATTGTCTGTAATTGGTTTCCTACTGAATTTGTTTGCTTGGTTTGTTTTGCAGTGTGTTTCTGGGAATATTCTGCATCTCTGTATTTTAATTACAGTAAAATTTGAGGATAAAAACCTTGGTCACGCTGGCTCTTGTTTCCAGTGGGGAGAAACAAGGAAGTGCATTTGAAGGAAGATGTTAGAGAGTCCTTGGGAAATCAGCTCTCTCCCCTAAGGGCTCTACATGAGGCACCAGGCAGGGCTGAATCTCTGTCCCTGCTTAAACTAGGACATGGCTTTCAACCATGATTCAAAAGCCATTTTGCTGCAGGTGTGTTTCCTGATCAGAATGGATAGAATAGCTTGGATAAGACTTCTAAACTCTTATTTCTTGTGTTGGTTTAAAGACCATTGTGCATGAGGACTTTCAGGCTGGGACAGCTGGCCTAGCCCCCAGAGGTGGGATCTTGGCAACCAAAGACAGGAAGTTTTGCCTCTGCAGCAGCCGTTTCTTCATGCAGGTTTGCCTGCCCACTTTTCCCAGCTGAGGAAGTTAGGGAAGGCCTGGTTACCCCTGGAGCAGCCTGCCGTTTCTGCAGGACAAGGTGGTTTGACATCCTCCCCATAACTGTGGGGAAGCCCTGTGGGGCAGCCCGACCCTCTGCATTTGCTCGCTGGCCGGCAGGTAGCACTGGTGCTGAGGAGGGCACAGCCGATCACCCTGGCTGCCTCCCCGATGCTGCCAGGGCCCACAGCCTTGAGCAGGGAGGATTGCAGCCCAACGGCCCAGCTGTGCAGTATTGGGCCCTAGACAGGCTGTCCGTTTTACTGGGGTCCGGCCAGGAGCCAACAGTTCAGCATTTGCTTAGTGCTGACAAGAGGATTAATTTAGTTACTAATAACAGGGCAATCAAGCCTTTTATTTGCTTGATGTTTTGCTGCCAGCTGCCAGGTAAGAGCAGCAAGCAGATGCCCCTCTGCTGCCTGCCCCACTCCTCCATCCTCGCCCGCAGACACGGCCGGGGCAGTGTGGCTTGGGAGGCACTGAGCCAGTGGCAGGAGCAGCTTTGGTGGTGGAGGGGACAGGGTGAAGATGCTTGTTACTCCTGCCCCGGAGTGAAGGTGCCTGGGGTGGGGGGTCCTCCCAGGAGCTGTCCCCATGCCTGCTGTGGGGAGGCAGGTGGAGGAAGTGCCTGTCCCACAGCACATGCACGCTGTCGTGCCATATGCCCCCCTCATGGGGCCGGAGCTGGCCATGTAACCTTGCAGACAGCGCAGCTGAATTCCAGGTGCTCCCGCTGACAGCCCTGAGAAGAGGTCATCAGATACATGACCTCTGCTCACCTGTTCCGAAGCCCAGCTGGAGCAGGTTTGTCATGTTAAGCCAGTTTGCAAAATACCACTAACAAGCTGCCCCTCCAGAGGGCTTTAAAGGGAGAAAAGGATGCTAGAAAATCACCTACAGTTACAGCTTTCCCCTGCCTCACTCAGGTGGTGGGTGTGCAGGCAGTGTGTCCTAGCTCCCTGTCTGCAACTGAGCACCCAATCTTGCCCTCTCTGAAGTAAGAGCTCAGGCTGAGAGCTGGTAGGCAGCAGACCTCGGAACAGACCTTTGGAGAGGAGACCTGCCCAGGTAGGTGGGTGGCTCAAACATGCCCATGCCAGGAGCGAGTCCAGCACTGGGAGTGTGTAGCCCTGGGTGGATGTGACCAGCTGTGGTCACATCTCTGTGGGTCCCTGTCCTGCCTGGCTCTAGAAGGAACAGAGCCAGGAAACTGCTGAGGCATTGCTGTCCTCTGTTTCACTGGACCCAGTGGCTTGCCATCTGCAGCTGCCTGTGGTCTAGGGGACATGCCTCAAGGGCTGGGCTGTTTGGAGGACTCTCTCTCAGCTGGGTTGGAGGAGCTGGTCAGCTGTTCCAGCAGGTAGAGATCAAATAGATAGGGAAGGTCTTGTGTCAGGCTCTTGGTGCTCTGCTGCGGTGCTGTATTGCTCCTGCCCTACATGCCCAGCTTCCCTGTCCAGCAGCTTGCTGCCCTGCTCAGCCTGCAGGCCCTGCATGGCAGGGGCTCGCTCAGTGCCTGTACGATGCTTTGAATGTGAGCGCCCTGCCTCTGCAGGCAGCTCACAAAGAACAACGCGTGCATTGCTAGGACCATCTTCTTGTTGGCTCATTTTCATTCTGGCAGTTTTATAACCTGAACTCGAGCACTTTTCTCTGGTTCTCCAGGGCAGGGCACGCCATCGCTGGCATCAACAGCATCAGACATGGTGGGGGAGCAACGAGGAGCAGCCTGATGGGGCTGAGCTCACCGTGCTGGCGCTGTGAGCACTCTCTGGTCAGGCACTTGGGCAACCCTGTGTCCCCATGCAAGCAAACAAGCTCTCAGGTCTGTAAATAACCACAGGTTCTTGCTTTTTGGCTTAACTACTTGCCTTTTAACACACTTCAGATGCAAACATGCAGGTGCCCAAGGAGGTGGCTGCAATTCCCTGCTGCCCTAGGGGGCTGTGGTGCGGCTCCCCCCAACCTTGCCCTGACCCGCTCCCAGCCTTGCTCGTAGCAGCCGGGCAGACCAGTAAATGCTGCTCTTTGCCTGTTGGTGCATCCACCCCAGTTTAGTCACTGAGGTCTTTCAGTTGAAGTTCACCCCCCAGGTCAGTTTTATTGCACTTTTATTTACAGAAAACACAGAAATAAAGCATTAAATGTGTTGGGCTTTTACCAAACCACCCAATCACTAACCTCACCCCCCCTTTTTTTTTATTTTGTGGGTTTTTGGCACAAAGAAATATCACAGGTGTTACCAAACAACCATGTAGGAGCAGCTGACCAACCGCCCAGCCCAATAACAGGACTTGAACAAACAGACATGTCGCATGGAGATCGAAAACAAGGGAGGTTGTTCTATATTCAGCTTCCAGTCTAACCTGCTCATCGGGGGTAAGGGGGGGTTACTCTGGAGGGGACAACACCATTCATAAATTATATTTATATTTACCTCTTACATTGTAAAAGTAAACAGTGCAAAAGTACAGTACCCCAGGTACCCTTCGGTTTGGAAAGCTTGAAGGTTGCTTTATACATTTTGTGTGATTGTTTTGTAAACATTGTTACCCATCCACAGTTCTAGCTCTTGCTTGGCGACACCCGACGACTCTTGTGTCCGAAACATGTTGAGGGGCAGCAGTTGCTTCCCCTGGACTCAGCTGTTGAGATTCCCGCTCAAGGTTTAGTGCAAATTTTGGAGAGAAAAAGATGAGGGGGGGGGGGACAAAACAAAATAAAATAAAATAAGGCAACAGTTAGAAACAGTCGGTATCAAAACTGAGCCCCCCAGGGCTGCCTTAGGAGAAGGGCAGGAAGTCTCTCTCCTCCACCAGGCTGATGGAGAGGTTCTTCAGCTCCTCCTCGGAGCTGGCGGTTTTGTAGCCAAGCTGCGCCAGCACCTGCTGGCACGCGTGCTGGGTGAACGCCACGATCTCGTAGGACAGCCGGAACCGCCACTTCTCCGCCGTCGCTGCCGAGTTGCGCACTGTCCCATACTTGTGTTTGGAGGAGGACCTGTCTCCTCGGGTGTTGTTCTGTATCCAGCGCTCGACGTTGCTGTCCATGGGGATGCCCAGGAAATCATAGATCTCCTCCGTTTTTTTCATGGGGTTCCTGGCCAGGTCTTCGTACCGCACCAGCATGTACTTGCCCTTGAGCCACGGTGGCCGGTTGAGGCCGGTGGACACAGAGTTCCAGAAGTCCTCACACACCGTGGTGAGCTGGGTCACGTCCAGGTTGTACGGCTTCCTGCCAGTGCCATCCCAGATCCTCCACAGGCGGTAGGTGTCCCGGAAGGTCTCGCTCCGGGACGCCAGGATCCCCCGGGGGTCCCTCACCAGCTGGATGACCTTCAAGTTCAGCCGTGGGTCCTCCACCAGGGCCCGGAGGTCACTGACCTCCGGTACCCGCACGGTTTTGATGGCCACGTGCCCGTGCTCTCTACAGGACTCAGTGGCCAGCGTCAGGTTCAAGGTTCCACACTTCTTCACGCAGTCTCCCTCCTCCAAGTGGAGATCGACAGCTCCCAGGGATTCACAGACAGGCGGTGAGCACAGAGCCTTGCTGGCTCCCCTGCGGAAGAGGCGGTCGGTGGTGTGGTTGACAGGCTGGGGTTTGATGTAGTTCTCCAAGAAGTAGAGGTCGCAGTCATACAGGCTCCTCAGCAGGTCTCGGCTGGCCCCCAGCATGACCCGCCTGTCTGTCGTACTCTTGCTCTGGGTCAGCTTTGGGATCAGGGTGTACTGGACGTGGTAGAGGGGCTCGAATAAATAGAAGACATCAAAGTGCTGGTTAAACAGCTGCCCGACAAATGAGGAGCCGCTGCGGGTGGTGGCGAGGATGAGGACGTGTGTCTTCCTGGAGAGGTTATACGTGAAAGTTGGGCTCTCATCACACAGCCTGTCGGCCGCATCACTGTCCTGGCTCAGGCTGCAGTTCACGGGGTTGGGGATGGGGCAGCTGTGGAAGGACTTGGCAGTGAAGGTCCGGATTGCTGTGTACTGGATCGCAATGGATGCCAAGGCTAGTAGGAGGACAGCCTTCCAGGAACATTGCATGGCTGGTCCCCTTCATGGAGCTTCTTCACACGTCGTCTCGGTGTCTGGAACCCAACAGAGAAGTCATGGGCTGAGCAAGGACTGCCAAGGAGGACCTAAGTATCCTGTTGCTGGGCGTACCAGCAAACACCCTCCCAATGCATGCACATCAGCCATAACCACACAGACACCAGTCGCGCACAGCAGAGCCCTGTTTCAGAAGAGAGGAGGACCAGGAGGAGGCTGGCAAGCCTGCAGAGACACTTCCAGCCAGGACTCTAGCCTCAGGCACTGCTTCCTTCCAGGCTGGGGGCATACATAAATCCTGTGCCCTACAGCTTACTCCATGCCCTGCGGCCCAGGGAGGGGGATGTTAGAGCCTGGTGGCCATACCATCTATGTGCCTCCATCCAGCTGCTGTGAACCCTCCTCCCCAGCTCTCCTGTGAGTGACTTGTCACTCCATCAGCCAAGCCTTCGACACCCAGTGCAGGGATAGGACAGGGGATGGTGCCAAGCACCACCTGGAGAGCCCTGACTCTGTCCTTTCTGGCCAGCTGGCAGGACAAGGCATGGCCCATCCGGGCCAACAGCCTCCTGCTTGGGAGAGCAGCAATGGCTCTCCTGGAGCTGCAAACCTCTTTGGTTAGAGGTCCACCAGCCACACTAGCTCAGCCTGTCAGCCTCTGGGGATGAGGAGCGGCCAGAGCTGTGTCCTAGCTGCCACCCCGATGTGCCTCCAGCACTGAGCTTGTGGTGCTGGTGAGATCCTGCTCAGCTCTGGGATTCACGCCCCCCTTCTATTCTGAGCACCAGAAGGGGGAAAGCAATGCTACAAAGGAGGAAGCATGAGAAACTGCATCCCCTCCACCCTCTATTGGCAACACTGCAGTGTCAGGAGCCCTGAGCACCAGAGATGGGTGCAGGGAAGAGCAGGGCCGGAGTTGCACAGGCCAACTTTGCGTCAATCCCCTGCAAGTCTAGTGGTGCTAACCCCTGCCTTGCTGCTGCCCACATGTGGGTGAGGGTAGGGGAAGCTGAGCAGGATGCTCAGGGGTGCTGATGGGGTGCTCAGGGACGGCTAGGTGAGAAGCATCCCTGCCATGCCGGGGGAGCAGTGGCATTGCTGGGAAGGGATGTGACCATGGTGGTGCTTCAACATCTCCTCCCTGTTCGCTAACCAAATAGCATTTGCAGACTGCCCTGCTGCTCTCCAAAGCACAGGGGTTCACATCCATGTGCTATCACTCCCGAAGGCCAGTGGGGCTGGGGGGCAGGAGATAGCGGAGTCATCCCAGAAACCCCAAACAAGCCAAAACCCCTGTGCAGGGGAGACACCTCTCAGTATTACCAACAGCTTTGAAGCTCCCCTGGGCCTACTCTCCCTTGCCCATCTTCCTTCCATGTCCCCCCACCCCGGTGTGGTATGTTCACCTGTGCACATGCCCCTGCAGCCACCTGCCCACCCTCCTCAGGCAAACCAAGGGGACAGACCCAAATATCTCTGCTTCCTGCTCAGCAGAGCCCTTCCTTCCCACAGCATCATTACCACCATTGCTTGCTCTTCCTCACTCCTCTCACGATCCCTGCATGTCCCCAGTGAGAGCACCAAGCTGGTGGTGAGCTCCTAGTCCCCTGCTCACCCCTGGCACACCGGCCGCTGCGGGTGAGATTGTCAGAGCTGCTGCTGTCGCTGCCCGGCCGAGGTCTCTGAGTGAGGCTGATGGGCCAGCAACGGATTTCAGCACATGAGGCCTGTTCAAGCCCAGAGGATGTCAAAATCCCTGGCAGACGTGGGATGGTGAGATGCTCCTGGTGTACATTCCCTGCAGAGCCGATGGCACAGCATGTTGTTCCCATCTCCTCAACATGCCCTGCTTCCCCAAGAGACCCTGTCACCCAGCGAGTGACACCAGGAGGGCTGCTCAGACCTGCAGGTGAGTCAAAAACCTCCTTCCTTCCTTTTTTTTTAATTATTCTTTTTATTATTTACCAGTTGCCCCAGCTCCTCAGTGCAAGCAGGAGGCTGCAGGAGCTACCAGCTCCAGGGAATTCTCGCCAGGAGTGGGGGTTTCTGCACCCCGCGATTCAGAGCAGGACCCCAGCATGGGGGCTCCAGCACAGCTGCTGCACGCAACCCCCCACCAGCCATCGCTGTGTCTGCACACTACGAGCTGTGCTTTAGACACATAACAATGCTTTGAGTAAGAGTTGCTTTCTCCTGGGCTGTTGCCTGACAGGGATGTGGCTGGGGGACAGAAGTCACAGACACTTGGCTATTGGTGCTCCTGGTCTGGGGCTACCCACCCTGCAGAGGGGAGACCTGGCCTCAATGTCCATACAGGATATCATATCCCTTGGATAAAGTGTTTTTCCAGGTCTGCTAAGTCAGTGCAGGACAGCACGGTCCCTGCTGGCACCTTCCAGCCCAGGTGGCTCCGGTGTGCATCCTAGGTGGAAGCTGCAGTGGGAATGCTTTCCTGCTCTCTAGTGATGGCCAGGCACACTGCATCCTTCACACACAACCTCAACTTCTACTCCTTGCTACGCTGCTGATGGATGCTGGAGCAGATGTGACTCAGATTGTCCCAGGATGTGGCAGAAAACCGCTGCTGGTTCCCCTGCAAAAGGCAACCAGAGCCTGGGTGCCTCCTTGGTCCCAGTTCTAGCTGGATCATTAGCTGCAAGCATTTCAGGTTCTCTCCCCACATGGACCCGCTCCCCTTCACAATGCACCAAGCTGCAAAGGGGAAGAAACAGGGCATTGATTCACCTCCTTGGCAGAACAGGTGCAAAACTACAGCCCAGCTTCGGCCTCAGCTGCCCCTCATCATCACCCTTCGCGTGTGCCCTGCCCGTCTGCTGAGCCGCAGTCAGGGAGGGGCAGGTTTTGGGAGAAGACTTCCCTCCCTGATGTCTCATCTGTGGCCTTTAAAGCCAGCTGGAGCCTCCTCTCATCGCTGCCTGTCCCCCAGGGGACACAATCCCCTCTCAGTCAAGCCTTGGGCTCGAGAGGCAACAGCAACTAGCAGCCAGGTGCTCTCGGGGCACCCCTGGGGCAGCGCAAGCACGTGGCACCCGGGAGCTGCCAGCACGGCTGGGGATCACTTCCACTCACGCTCCCCCTTGCTCATCTGTCGGACACAGCCAGGCTGGTGTGAAACACCTGCCAAGGAGGAGCTGCGCGTGGCTCTGCACAGCTCAGAGCGGGCTGGCTGAGCGGACACACTGCAGGAGGATGTCTCCTACACACAGGTGCAGCAGGATAGGGGCTTGCTCTCCCATCCCTGCCCCAGGGGACCCTCTTCTTAAATTGGCTTGCTCCTCTTCAGGCACCGATACAGTCCAGACCAGCAGCTGGAGTGAGGGCCGTGCCTATGTGGGGCTGTATGCAGAAGTCCTGTGTGAGACATGTACTGTTTCGGCTACTCAGCCCTAGACCGTGGGATACTGTGACCATGGGAGTCATCTGAAATGCTGGCCTCACAGCTGTTTTCACACTATAAAGTGTTCCCAGCCAAAATCTCCCTCTGCTCTGTCTCCAGCTCAGCTCCACCAAAGACGATGAGCAAATGCAGCCTGAGGGTGGGAGCTCAGTCCAGTAGGTCCCTCCAGGCAGCTGGGGCAATGAGATGGAGAGCTGGGATGGGGGTAAGCCACTGGTCCCTTCCAGCCCCTGACACTGCTGGCACTGCAAGGAGCCTGCAAGAAGGCACGGGGGCTCTTTTTGCACTGTGCTTGGGTCACCACTGCCCCTGTCCCAACCCTAACCCCTCGCTAGTCACAGCATGCCAGACTGCACTCCACTGCCTTGCCCGCATCTCAACTCTGTCCAGCTGCCTGCAGTTGCATCAGGACCAAGCTGTCCAGGAGCGATGCACAGCACCCGGCAACCAGCTCTGAGCGCTGCAGGAGGCTGGCCGGTGCCTGGCACGGCGACAGGAGCATTGTCTGCGAGAAGAGGAAAGTGCGGAGCCTTTCCTCTCCCCTGCCCCACTTCCCACAGCCTTGAGCCCAGAGGAAGGGAGAAGGTGGGCACAGGCAATGCAGCTCTCCCACCCCACATACCCACGGAAGGGCAGCAGATGCATAATCACCTGCCTTCCTCCTCCTCCCTCCCCTGACTCCCAGCTCCGCTCCAGGGAGGATGAGCAGGCGAGAAGCCAGCAAGACAGCCCAGGAGCACCGGGGAGATCAGAGGCGATGAATTAAGCTGAATGGCATCCGTGAGTCACCAGCACTGGGAGCAGCAAGCCTGGCCAGCTAGCTGCAGCGCAGCAGAGGCCCGGGAGGAGATGTTGAGTGGTGGACCCCTACTTCGGGATTGTATTCCCAGCTTTGATGGGAATGACCTGCTTTTAGAGCCATGCAGCACCAGAGGCTGTGCTGGCGACCGAGCTCAAGGCACTATGCCGGCTGGACTCGGCGGGGCTGCTGCAGGGATCAGTGCAACTCACAGATCTTCTCCCCTCCAAAAGCCGCCAGGTGCTACACAGGGCAGTGCCCCGGACTTGCCAAAGCTTGTTCTTACGGGGGGCTCAGACAGCATCTCAAGGAGCACAGCTGCCCTGCCTCCTGCCCCAAGCCTTCCTTGCAGGTTCCCTTGCTGCTCCGTGAAGGTGGATGCGTTTGGGCAACTTGGGGGTGACAGCAGCTTTAGACAGGAGACCTTGTAGTAACTGATGCTGTCATTGTTGTGATTCCATGGCTCTCTCATACGGCAGTCAAAAAAACCTGCTATTTTTGGCTGCCTTCCAGGCTGTCCCCCTCTCTCAACAGCTCCCCAGAAGTTGTGCCCTTGGCCCGGCTGGGCTCATCCCAGGCTCCCTCAGCACTGCCAGGGAAATCCTTCTGCACTTCCCCATGGCAGGGAGGAAGGGAAAAGGGAGTGGAAGAAGGTGTCAGGGTCTGCGCAATTCGGATGCCTGCTCCAGCCCCGGCACAAGCCCTAGCACCAGGGCGATGTGCCGGAGGAGCGCTTGTGCCCCACAAGCCCTCCCTGGGGCCTGCCTGCACCAGGTCCAGCTACCGGCACCCTCTACCCCCAAAACTGATTCCCGCCAGCAAGGCTGTTTCCATGGAAACGGCAGAGTGACTCAGGACTTTGGGACCAGCTGGAAAACACAACTGTGAGCAGCGAACGCCTGGGAGGTGCCAGGTTCTCGGTCCGAAGAAGAAGGGTGGATGAGTGCAGGGACCGGGCAGGGCTGCCTGCCAGCCCGCATGCTTGGGCACACTCACACCGGTGCAGAGGGGCATGTGGGCAAAACCCGCGGGAGGCGAAGCCCACGCCAGGAGTTGTAAGCCAAAAAAGCTCTCTCCTGACACAAGTGTGACTGCAGCACTTGGAAGGCATCGCTNAACTGATGCTGTCATTGTTGTGATTCCATGGCTCTCTCATACGGCAGTCAAAAAAACCTGCTATTTTTGGCTGCCTTCCAGGCTGTCCCCCTCTCTCAACAGCTCCCCAGAAGTTGTGCCCTTGGCCCGGCTGGGCTCATCCCAGGCTCCCTCAGCACTGCCAGGGAAATCCTTCTGCACTTCCCCATGGCAGGGAGGAAGGGAAAAGGGAGTGGAAGAAGGTGTCAGGGTCTGCGCAATTCGGATGCCTGCTCCAGCCCCGGCACAAGCCCTAGCACCAGGGCGATGTGCCGGAGGAGCGCTTGTGCCCCACAAGCCCTCCCTGGGGCCTGCCTGCACCAGGTCCAGCTACCGGCACCCTCTACCCCCAAAACTGATTCCCGCCAGCAAGGCTGTTTCCATGGAAACGGCAGAGTGACTCAGGACTTTGGGACCAGCTGGAAAACACAACTGTGAGCAGCGAACGCCTGGGAGGTGCCAGGTTCTCGGTCCGAAGAAGAAGGGTGGATGAGTGCAGGGACCGGGCAGGGCTGCCTGCCAGCCCGCATGCTTGGGCACACTCACACCGGTGCAGAGGGGCATGTGGGCAAAACCCGCGGGAGGCGAAGCCCACGCCAGGAGTTGTAAGCCAAAAAAGCTCTCTCCTGACACAAGTGTGACTGCAGCACTTGGAAGGCATCGCTGCAGCACACTCGCTGAGGGACACATCCTAAAACATGCCTCGTCGCAGACAACCCCTCATCCCCGCCCCGAGGAGGAAGACCCACGTATGCACAGTCACCCACAGTACCAACTTCAGCATTCACTCAGCCCTGCACCCGTGTCCCCTGCCTGGCAAGCAACAGCCCTGGGTGCCCTGCCCAGGGCAGAGAAGCTTGTTGGAGAGCTGGTCAGGGAAGGGGGAGCCGCAGCCAGCACCCTGCGGTGCCTCTCTGCCCAGCCAGCCTGGCTCCTGCGGCCCCACTCCCCCTCAGCTTGCCACCCAGGCATGGAAATTAAGTCTCAGGGTTGCAAAACAACGCTGAGCCAGGGACCCACTGGCACGGGCTCTGCTGCTTCCCAGCATCCTCCCACTGAGCAAAGAGTTTATCTCATAAAACAACATGTTGTGACCACTGAGGTGGGGAAGACGGGCTCCTGACAGGGTTTAATGACAAGCATCCCACTCAGTCACAGTGGCTTAGTCATGCTGGTGGCTCTGCGAATCCAGGCAGGCACTGAGGACGCCTGTGGCCCAGCCACCATGGATGTGGGCAGGCTGCACCCCACCACTCCCCAGGGGAAAGGGGGACCGCTGTGAAAAGCAGCACCGAGCAGCCCCCTTCCCCCTCACCACAGGCACCACCTGATTTTGGGTACGACAACATGTGAGCAGTGCTGGTCTCTGTCCCCAAGCCTCACCCCCCAGCAAGGCCCACCAACATGAGATCCTCATGAGGTGGGAGTGAGACTTCAGCCTCGCCTCCTCTTCAGCTGTACAGCACTAAAGCTTCCCTACAGTCACAGCTTCGAATGCCAGCTGGAGACTCATGCCCGCCACCTTCCTCGGGTGACCATCGCACACCGTACGCTGAGTGGAAGTGCTTAATACCCCTAAGACCCAGACTCACTCTGCGCTCACCTCCTGGAGCACTTTTCCAATGGTAAGGCACAGGATCCCAGTGCTCAAAGCCCCTCCTGGCATGCCCCCTGCTCCCCTATCTCTGCCTATCCCCTTTGTGTTTCAGGGGGACCGAGAGATCCTTTGCAACCAAAAGATTACTGCCCACTTTGACCAGCACTTAAATCATCACAGAGCTTTCAACGGGGGTTTCATTTTTCCGTACTGGCGTTCAGCATACACATTTTGAGTTAATTAATCACTATCAAGTAATGCCAACCCCAGCCAGTCCAAGAGTTTTCGTATCGCAACATCCACCTGTGCCTGTTTATCCCTCATCTGCTGAGCTGCATCTGCCTCTTCCCGAGGACGCAAACGCCTGGGTAAATCCGGTACAATTTCTTGGTGCTCTCCACCTTCCCCTGAGCCATTCACCAGCCTGTTTGTGCATGCTCGCTCCCTCCTGGAGCGCTCCCCTGGCAGGAGCTGCAAGGCTCTTTTGGGATGAACGCGCTCATTCACCACCTCGAAACACTCTGCTTTGCAACGTACCGAGCCTGCGGCCGTGTCAGGAGCCCGAACCTCGAAGCGCGCAGCTTTCCTGTAGGACTGCTCCATGCCATGGCGTGCTTCAAGCGCGCTCTACGAGGTCTTCTCGCCAGCCTGCGTCCTCACGGCAGGTTTATCAGACCACTTTAAGGTCTGACAGCGAATGCTGGGGCATTTGCTCTGCCGGCTGGCGCGGCTCACACGGACAGGGCAGCTGGCCTCCCCTCTGCCACCGGGGACTTACTCACTTGTTCCAGCCGGCAGCTCCTCACCCAACAACAGCCCAAGTTTCGCCGCAGCTCGTTCCCCCCGCGGGTCTCGGGGACCAGGGCTGCCGCCCCCGCTCCCTCCTCCGCTAAGGCAGCCCC
>VZSC01013938.1:37077-57048 GCA_013398225.1 Steatornis caripensis | reverse complement strand
GCGGCGGAGGCCCCGGTGGGGCTCCCCCCCGGAGACACGTCCCCCGCCCCGCCGGGTGTTGGCAGGGGCGCGGGCATCCCTGGGGAGCGGGTCAGGCCACCCCGCAGACGGAGCTGGATGCAGGGCGGCCAGTGCCTCCCACCCTCCCCACGGCCCAGCGCGGGGGCCAAGCAGCACACACACACACACACCCGCCCCGCCGGGGTCCCGCCGGGTTTGGTAGCCATGGCGGTGTGCTCATTCGCTCATTTTCCGGTGGCCTTTGCTCATCACAAAAAATACTGTCATGGGGACAAGTTGTCCGCCGCCAGGAAACCTCCCTGCGGTGCCACGGCCAGGGCGCACCGCCACGGGCACGGACCAAAACCGCCCTCGGCGGTGCAGGAGCAGCGACGGACGAGTCCCGACCGCCAGGGGAGGTGGGCTGGGGCGCAGGAAACGAAACGCAGCGGGGTGTCAGGGCTGTTGAGGCGGCTGCGGCCTGATGGCCACGCTCCTGCCGGGTTCTGCTCCTGTTTGACCCCTCAAAACAGGTCGGACTTTGACTTTTGGCAACTTCGAATGTTTCCCTTTTGTCGGGCGCTTGCCAGCTAAGCTGCGTTTTTAGCATGTTCGCTGCACCTCCGCTGAAATGGCATCTGCCGACAAAAGCCAGCTTATGATTCTGGAGACACTACAATGGATATTCATTTTTTTATATCCCTCTTTTACTTTGTGCACGTTTGGTGCTGCCTGGACGTAATAAGGAATCGCAGCAGTTTTCTTCTTTTACGTTCATGTGAGCAACACCCAGCTCCTGAAAACCCCCTGAGCTCTGCAAAGAGATCCCTCCCCAGCTCAGGGATTTCCAAATCTTCATCTCAGACTCCAGGGTTTGCAAACTGTAACTGCAGGGTCACAGTACCAGCGTGTTCGTCAGCAGCTCGGAACAACTTCACTCGGCAGTGAGCAGGCTGCAAGAAACAGCAGAGCCCAGGTCCCTGCGCTGCAACTGCGTTGAGAGAAAAATAAATCCGTGGGAACGCTGGTCTCACCTCCGCTCTCAGAGGCCTGCCAGGCTGCGACAGTGAGTTCAGGGCTATATGAGGTTGCCTTTAAATCTTGGGAAGCACAACAGCAGAGTCGTCACTTTTGATGCTTAACATTTTGGACTTGCATTTGCTGTTTTAGGAATACTCAGATCTTGCGTGTTCAAAAATATCGATATTTCTCAAGTCTTTTACAATATCCTGACAGCCCTAGCCCCCTTAATCTAATTTTAGAAAACTTTGTAAGGATTTTATATTTATAAACAGTTGGTGCTTAAATATTATTTCCCTCACCATAGCAACAGCTCCCCATTGTAGCATTTTTTATACGGTGCTATTGCATTGGTGTAGCCTTGTTTTGAGTGAGAAAGCCCTGAAGCCACTCTCTCTCGTGCTTGTTGTCCTACACTTTGTGAAGGATAAGGACCGAGGCTCCTGCCTGTCCTGACTCTCTTCCCGGAGCTGGGGAAGAGCCGTACTGCCAGCTGCTGCTGGAAATGCACTGGGGGCCCTGGAGTTTCTGTCACTGGCACTCCTCAGGTGATGCGCCCACTCAAACCATCCCGTTCCACAGACACAAGCTGCTGATTCATCTGCCGTGGCATAGCTGACCTCATACCTATGGACACGTAGAACCTCCACAATAGCCCTGAGTGTTGTCCCCACATGGCACACAGGCCTTCGGCAGCTCTGGATGCCCGTGATGTGCACTCGAAGTATGCTCCCACTTGCTCAGCATCTCCAGGGAGTGGTGGGGAGGAGATGGGAACAGGCATCCAGCTGGCCTGTGACCGAGGCTGTGCTCCGCTCCCACTGGGGGCCAAGGCACTGGAAATGCAGCAATGGCTGGATTTCTACTTTGGCTAAGTGGGGCATAAACCGGGCCAGGGACCAGCGCCAGGAGGAAATCAAGGGGCTCATGGGAAGAATACTAGAGCAAACAGCAGTCACCTGCGTGCTTCCCAGTCTGTCCAAAGACTAAGGATTTTCTCCTCTCTTAGACACCAGTCCAGAAGAAGTCTGGGCACTGAGACACCTCCGAAGTCCATCTGCAAAAATGCAGGATGCCCCACAATTTGAGCAATCCCGGAGCTGCTTGGACACACATCTCCTGGTGCCGGGGGTTGTCCCCCCACCTGCGGGACTGGCATGGGTGCCTGGAGAACTTGTAAATACCAGCGATACAGATTGAGTGTCTATGCAACACCTGGTTTTAAAATGGTGATGTTGAACCCAGGGCAGTCAAAGTAAAACATGGGCGCAGACGCTGTCTCATACAAAGGAAAGAAATTTGAGAGAATGATGCAAAAAATGAGGAATAAATGCAGGTTTGAAGGACGAACAGAGGCTTCTGGTAATTTCAGCTGGGCACGGTCACATTTTCTGATGCTTCCTGGTATTTTAAGCATTAATCTAGAGAGATGCTGTTCATTTGAAAGTTTCCATATTATAACTCTGTATCTCTGACTGGTGAGTATTAAAATATTAGTTAGGCTCTGTGGTGTGTGTTTGTGGTCAATTTGTCTTTCAGGGGGAAGGACTGCCGTGGCTGTACCTCACCCTCATCAAGAAAATTTGCCTCTGTTTAAAAGGCATCCTTTTTCCCCTGTGTGGCTCTAGGTGGGAGAGCAGAGAGGCTGCTGGTGACCTGTACAGTCAAAAAAGCTCACCTTTTACAATTTTCATCTGAGCCCAAATGTAGTTTGAAAGCATCCAATTTCCATGCTCTCCAGCAACAGATTTCTGCGAAGACTTTTTATTTTCTCCTCTTGAGTTATGGTTCAAAAAATCTGCCTTAACAACATAATCTGTTTGGGAATATATGTAATAAATACCAATGTGGCTGTTAAGGTGATATGAAGGTTACTGTTCTAATCACTCAAAATACAGTCAGGAGAAAAGTTACCATTCTCACAGTAATCTGGCCACGTTACATCCCCTGTGCATCTTGTGACAAGCCATAACATAAAGAGCAATGTATTAAGGCACATAAATTTAAAGGCAGACTGATAGAAAATGCTATTTGTGTGCTTAAGCACAGCGTTTTGAGAGCCTGTGTCAGACCATACTGTAGCATTTGTAAACCCACCTGCATGCTACGTTTTTTCTGCCGGAGGAGAGGAGGCTTTCCCTGGGCTGCAGTGCCGGTGTGCCGCTCCGTCTGGCTCCCGGCGGCAATGGAGGTCCCTTCGCTGCCTGGCTGAGACTTGCCGTGCTGCAAGGAAGCTCTGCTCAGGGCCGAGATGATGAAAACTTTGCGGCTGCCCTGCAGGCCAAGTATGCGCAGAGGATCGCAAGGTATGTCGCAGAGAAAGAGCTGCTGTTTTGCTCACTGGCGGCTGCTCGGCAGCAGCTTGGCTACGGTAGGGGCATTGCAGCAGGATGGGAGCCGCAGGAGGGCTGTGCCAAAGCGGGGGCTGCCACTGCCTCTCCCCTGCCCCGTGGATCCCTTTGCAGGGTTGTGGGGTTCAAGCCTCCCCATGAGGAGTTCCTAAAGTCTGCTGGAGCCCAATGGTGGTCAAAGCCAGCGGGGTTACTGCAATCATTCCCAAGCCCTGTAGGAGCACCAGTCGAGATTTCTCACAGAGTGATTTTTTGATACCCTGGTCTTAAGGGACAGAGTCTGGAATATTTTGGGGACACTTGACTTTAGGAAAATGTCCTTTCCCATTGGTCTTCATGTAGAAGCTTTAACAAATGACTTCAGACTTGACATCCTTCTGCAGTTCAGAAGTGATGATAAACATCTCATGCAATAATGCCTTCTTTTGAGGAGCATGTAAACTCTCTGTGTGCAGGACTTGTCATGTAGCCAAGGATGTGTTTATTTACCCCAGCCCTTTGCTCCCCGCTTCCTGTTTGGTTTTCCTTCCAAAGAGCCATGACAAGTCGATATAACACATAACATAATGGAAATGAATGAGGACAAAAGTAACCATCTCAGTGTTATCACTTTTATATACTCACAGCACCGTGGCTACAGATCAGTTTTAAATTGCTGGGGGAGGGGGAAGGGGAGATTTTCCCCCTCTATACAAAAATAAACACGATCAACTATCCGTTTGTAAAATCCCATATTTCAAGGGCCAACTAGTTGTTGCGACTGGTCAGCCTTGCCCCTGTGGGTGACAGGCTACTTGTGTTGTCCCCAGTAATTCCTGCATCAGAGCCGTCGGTGGGGTGCAGGCACATCTTTATCTCAGGAGAGATGCCATCACTGCTGTGGGTGAGTTGTTAAGAGCTTGATGCGCCTGATGGTGAAACATGCCCCTTATTTCTAGTCTGGAGGCGTCGAGTTTTGGCTTCCAGCCACTGGATTGCATTATGCCTTTGCCTGTTAGATTAAAGAGCTATCTACTATCTGAACTATTTCTCTTGTGTAGGTATTAATAGATCATGATCAAGGCACCTCTTAACCTTCTCTGCGAGAAGTTAAATAAACTAAACTTCTTTATCTCTCACGACGAAGTGGGGGTTTCTGGGCCTTTCATCATTCTTGCCAGTCTCTTCAGCCTGCCCGATGTCTGTTTGGAAACACGGACCCCACAAGCGCAGAGAGTAACTTGGGATCGACCATGGGAGCAGCTGTGCTAGCCCATCTCAGCTAAGGATCCTGCCTTGGCTTGCCACACCTACTTAGCCCACTGTGATCCTCACACCCTTGTCACCAGCCTGGGCTGATGGTCCTCTTAACATCCTGTCTTACTCCTGGTAAATCTCCCAGGAAAAGGTCAAACCTTATGAGCTCCTGGGGTCTACGTTACTCCTAGCACAGAAAACAATGGAAATGGGATGCAGTGCACTTCTCCTCCAGCCTCACCGCTTGGTCCCCAGCCATAGTCATCCCTCCCAGGCCTGTTTCCACCTCCCTTGAGGTGAGATCGACAGGAAAATCACCTGCTGATAGAGACCCAAAGCCTGTAACAAAAGCCATATTGGGCTTTCACATATCGTTGTGGTTTTGCTTTCTTCTCTAAGAGTGTACATCAGGCTTCATAGTGTTAAACATGCCCCATAAATCACACTGTAGCCAAGTCAAAATTTCCACGTGCCCTCTCCCTTTTGTAGTCCCATTTTCTTAGGAATTCAAAATACAGTAGTAACTTTAATGCTGATTCTGGTATTTTTAAAAAGAAACATTCACACATTGTGAATTTACAGAGGAGTTGAGTAAGTGTTTACTAAGATACTCTGTTTCACTGGAGTGAAAAAGGGTGTGTGTGAAAGTGTCAGTGAAAAACAGAGATTTAAATTCTGGTTTAAAAACTGGGTAAGCAGTTTGCCTTTGGGACACCCCCCTCCCCAACCAGCCCTGTACCTCTGCCTCCCTGCCGGTCCCAGCCAGCCTCCCCGGCCTGCCCTGACAGGTAGAAAATCCCTCAGGAAACTGTTTCTCAGAGCTGCTTAGTGGTATCAGGTATGTGTGTTGCTTTCATCCCATAATGAATGATAGAGCCGTCAGACCCAGACATGTGTGCCACCTTCGTGCTGTGCCATGCCAGGGCAAGGTGCTCTGCGTTCCTATGCTTATGTGTCTTGAAAACTTCTGTAAATGGCTGAGGAGTAGGGGTCATTTAATCATGGTGTAAGATAACAAGATCTTACAGAAGGGGAAGCTTCTCTAAGCAAGTTGGTTTTACCCAATCATGCTCTCTTATGTACAAACAGCAAGATGCATGTCCCCAAGTGATCTTCAGGATCTCTGTGTTCCGGAGGACAGGAGATGCTGGTCACAGAGTCATCCCTGTAATTCCTGCATTCCTCTTGCCGGGCAATGATAAACTAGCTTTTTGGACCGTCGGTTCAGAGTTGTCTTTTGCAACTATGTTCCTCCTGGGTTAACGGAAAGTCATAGCACTCTGGTATCTTCTGCTGATGCGATGTGCTGGGAATTATCAGACCTGGGCTTGGTGGTGCTCAATTTGACTAGCTGGAAACACATCCTTGGTTAAGAATGCAGCCCTTCTTTTAGCCCTTGTTCTGCTGTCCGCCTGGTGCATACACACATGAGCTTGCATTTGTCCAGAATTCATACCAGTCTTAATATTTCCATTAAAAGCCTCTGCAAGGGCTAAAAAGGGGAACAGCATGCCACCTGCTAGGCCTGGATGCCAGGTGTCCTGCATGGAGGGGGAAATAAGAACCCCTCCTCGGTAACTGCTCAAGGCTGGGATGCTGGGCATAAAGGAGTAGGCTCTGCTGGGTTTTGAAGCAGGTCTGTCTCAGTATCCTGGGGGTTTGGCTCAGATTAGTTTCTCATTTTTGGAAGAGAAGGATGCAATATGTTAAATTTTGTGTGGTGCTGATTGTTCTTGCTGTTACTTCGGGGTTTTTTTAAGTTGCTCTGAGGTTGGTATGGCCATGTCCACCACGTCTGATAGGGGTCCCCTCAGAGTGGAGGGACCCTGGGAAGAACCAGTCAGTCCCCAGGGAAGACAGAGAGGCTGCTGGATCCTGTTTGCAGTGCTTGAGACTACAGAAAAGTCTGGCTGGAGGGCCGTAGTTCTGTCCAGAGATAGTGGTACCTCTGCCTCAACTCAGGGGATTGCACACAGTGAGGGGCATGGCAGCCAAAGAAGTGTGAGGGAGAGGGGTGCTCACGTGGGAAGTGGCTTACCTGCCTGGCCACACAATGGCAGGAGGCAACGAGACCTGTTGTGCCCACAGCCCCGACCCAAGAAAGCAAAGGGCTGTGGTGGAGGGCCTAGGGCAGAGGTGTTCCTAGCATCCCGGAGCCATGCCTCTGCTGGAGAGCCAAGCGTGACCCATGCCACTGGCACGCAAACTACCCGCTCCGCCTCCCCATCCCTTCTGATGCAGATGTTATGCTTCTGCAGAGCCTCAAATTAGCCCTCATTAAGTCCCTGGGGAACCAGGAGGCATCAGTGGAGTCTCTCATTTCATCCTAAACAGCCCGAATTTCACAAAGCCTCCGTGGGCGCACGTGCGCACCTGGGATGCACGTGAGTTGGTGCCATTCACACTGCAAGACCAGAAAGCACCCCCAGTGTCTATCTATCTGTCTCTCTAAGGATGGATGGGTCCCTGTCTATCCCCCAGGACACCCTGCCTCCTCCAGCCGCTGCTCAGAGGGAGGGGAGTGAACCTGTTCCCCACCAGCTCTGTGCTGGCAAAGGCAGGGAGCTGCCGCTTCACCCTGGCCTGACCCCCTCCCCACCCTCGTGTGGCTGGCAAAAGCCTCCCGGCTCCAGGGCCGGGAAAGAAAAGGTCATCCACCATCCGACAGGTTACATGGCCAGGTCACCTCGGAAGTAATTTTTCCTTCTACGCACCTCTTCGGTGCAGCGGGCTGGGAGAGGCCCAGAGGCTTTGCCTCCAGCACACTGCCACCGCTTGCAGGATACGGCCAGGCCCGCCCTGCGCGCCTGCAGGTGTGGCTGCTATGGCCGGATGTCTTAAGGCCAGCTTCCCCGGGAGGTGGCCTTCCTTCCTCTGTTTTGCTTGTTTCCTGGTGGCTGCAGCAGCTTCGTGTGTGTTTACTGGTGATGGCAGGAGCTGCTGAGGTCCAGGCAGAGCTGGAGTCCTGCCACTGTTCCCTCCCCAGCCAGGCTGGGTCCTGCTCAGCTCCGTCCCAAGAAGAGCTGGAGCAGAGAGCACAGGGACTGTCCAGCAGCTGCTTTGAGGAGCATTGGGGTGCGGTGGCCATGCTGAGCAGAGCTGCAGCATCGCCCCGAGGGGCTGGGGCCCGACTTGCGCAAGAAGGTCGGGTCTGGGGAGCTTGAAGAGATGGGATGCTGTGCCGGGGTGGTGGGGCCGGTGGAGAAGGGGTAAGATGGTAAGTGCAGTGATTCCTCTCATTTGGGCGCTCCAGAAGCACGTGCCAGGTGCCTCGTCCTCCTGCAGCTCCCAGCCGCAGGCAACGTTACAAACCAGCCTTTTATGGTGGCCTGGGAGGTCAGGGCTGCCAGCAGCCAGGCACAGGGAAGGCCAGCCCCTACTGACGGCTGGGAGCGTGGGGCACCCACTGCCCTCAATGCCGCCTGTGTCCCGGCTACTGCTGACAATGAGGCCTTTCAGGGAGCCGTGACCAGCCCAGCCGCGGCAGCCCTGCCTGCAAGCACAGCCAGTGGGGGTAAGCAGGCTGCAGGCAGCATGCTCGGGGCCCCAGGAATCAGGGTCTCCTCCTGCAAACTGGAGGGTGTCACCCACCCTGGCTGTGCCGCTCCAGTGTTGCAGCTTCCTCTGTTCCTGGGCATGCAGGTTGCTCTGTATCTGTGGGCTTCCCTTGCAAACCAGGCGGAGGAGGAGGGTGGAGGGCCGGGACTTTGGCTGAGATGCTGGTAGGGAGTCCTAGATGGCCCCAGTGGGGACCTGGGGACCATGTGAGAGCTGGGGGTGGGCACCAAGCAGCCAAAGAGCCCATAGCACCATGGCAGAGATCCAAGGCACGCTGGCTGAGGTGCACTGGGGTGTTTGCTGCAGGCTTCCTTCTTGGCTGCCTGTGACTACTGCTGTCAATATCAGAGCGACAAAATCCCAGATTAGCTCTATGATACAGATTCAGCAGGTGCTTTCCAAGGTCAGCCAGCTCCCCAAGCCCACCTGCTGCCTCCTGCTCCCCCTGCCCCTGCTCAGGGCTTGCCCACAGTCTTGGTTGCAGCATTTCAGCCTCTAGGGCTGGCTGCTCTGACGGACCTGCTGGAGGGGGAACAAGGGAGCAGCTCTTGTCCCTGTGAGGCACCTCTTCTGCTGAGTCTGCATGTCAGTGCTGCTTCTCCTCCAGGCTTAATGCTGGAACAGATCGCCAGGCTGCTGACCCAGCACGGGGACAGGAGCAGGCGAGGATGCTGGCTGGGGCAGGGACGCTGGCCAGTGTCCTCAGAGGACGGCAAGAAGATGCCCTGGAGCCTCTCTGGCCCGAAGCAGTGAGCAGGCAGAGTCTCTGGGCCAGGACTCCTGCGCTCTGCACGGGTACTGCCTGGCTCTTCCATGAGATGGCCATGGAAAAAGTTCATGGGCTGCAAAAGCAAATGGTGGTATAGATTTGTGTTTGTGCACTGCTATCACAAGACCAAGCGGCACATCTCGGGCCTGTCTCAGGGTCTGATCCTTCCCTGAGGAGCATGATTAGACGTCATGTACTGAAGCCGGAAAGAAGACAGGGTCACGGAGGGAGGAAGAGGCATCAGTGCAAGAGGCTGGCTGGGGCACAGGGGGTCTTGCTGGCTCCCCAGGCAGGCTGCAGGAGACCTCTGCAGAGAGAAGGGGCTTGAACTCCACTATAGGACACCATGGGGACTCAGTACTGAAAGTTTTATGTCTTGAGTCCTTTTGTAGTGCCATGTGTTTCAGACTCTGAGTCTATCCTTGTTCTTCCTCAGTGGCTTCTCCTGCTGTCCCAGGCAGCTGTCAAGCTCCTTGCTTGCATCTTCTGGTTTGATTTTGGTGGGCCACTTGCTTTTTTCACTTGCTCTTTTGTCATGCCTGTTTTAGAGCTGTATTGATTTCTCTCTTTGCGTGACTTCCACAAAAGCTGCTCTTTGCTCCCAGTCGAGAATGCTGCTTTTCACCATCTCTTTACTTCCCTTTGAAAACGTTCACCCTGCTAACCCTTGCAAGCAAGAAGACATCTCAGCCCCCTGAGTATGGGTAGATGAAAGGCCTGGATGTAGTCCTCAGTGTAAACTACAGCAGCTGTGGGTCTGCTGTAGTTTAAACAGCCTCCTCTGAGCTGGCTGTGCCTCATCTACAATACACTCTGTTCCTAATAGAGCTGGTCCAGGACTGGCAGCAGTTTGGTAGGAGCCAAGGGGGGACTATTTCAGGTATGATGAAACCGCCCTTGCCTGATGAGTGCACTGGATGCCATGTCATTTCACTATGGCTTTCACCTACCCATACACTACTCNAGCCTCCTCTGAGCTGGCTGTGCCTCATCTACAATACACTCTGTTCCTAATAGAGCTGGTCCAGGACTGGCAGCAGTTTGGTAGGAGCCAAGGGGGGACTATTTCAGGTATGATGAAACCGCCCTTGCCTGATGAGTGCACTGGATGCCATGTCATTTCACTATGGCTTTCACCTACCCATACGCTACTCCAGGACCCAGAGACCCTCCCTGTGACCTCCTCAAGATGGAATCTGAGACCACCATAGTCCCTGCAGAGTCAGGGTTTCTGCTGACATCCTGTAGCCTTTGGGGAGGCAGAGGAGACCTAGGGAGGGATTTCAGGCACTCACTGAGGATAACAAGTAGCCACCACCTTTGCCAGACAAAGAGGTGGAAATGGGAAGCCGCTCTGCGGAGGATTGTGGCGGTGCCTTCCAAGGGAAGGGACAATACCAGGCGGCTGGCTGAACCCAGTTGGAGATGCCAGTGCTGTGGGAAAGCATGTGGATTGCCCGGTACCTGCTGGAAACACATCCCCTCTTCCTTTTTACTGCAGGCAGGAGCCCCCTGAAGCCCTGGAGGCGGCAAGTGAGAGCGCTTGTTGCTTTCCCGCTGAGCTGGGGCAGCCTGAGCTGCCTAATGGTGGGGTTGCATCCAACCTGCGCAGGTGCCATCTACTCTGGTGCCATGCCACCTATCTCTGCTGCCCTCGCGGCTCTCNCCCTGAAGCCCTGGAGGCGGCAAGTGAGAGCGCTTGTTGCTTTCCCGCTGAGCTGGGGCAGCCTGAGCTGCCTAATGGTGGGGTTGCATCCAACCTGCGCAGGTGCCATCTACTCTGGTGCCATGCCACCTATCTCTGCTGCCCTCACGGCTCTCCCCTCTTCCCCTCTGCGATGCCTGCTCCAGCCACACTCTGAGCAAAGCCGACAAGCCAGGCATGTTAAAAACTTAATGCGAAACTAATTTGTCAGCCATAAATAAGTCGCGAAGGCTTTAGTGCATTTTCTGCTTGTTTTATTTGGCTCCCCTGGCTGAGGATGCATGCCTCCTGTCTCTGCCAAATGAGCTCTGACTCATTGGCACCATGGTTGGGAGCACGGTGCTGATGGGGAGAGAAGCGGTCCCCCCAGGGAGGCAGTAAGGGGGAAGTTTGGGAGGGTGTGAGGAGGAGAGAGATCTTGTGCACACCCTATGAGAAGGCTAAGGCATGGAGGACGGAGGCTGGCATGAGTGGCTGCTACTGGCTGTGAGAGGAGACCTTCGAAGAAGATGCTGCCACTGACCTGAGCCTGAGCAGAGTTTATCCCCTTGCAGCTTGGGAAAGGTCTGAGGCCACCCCTAAAGTGGGTGGGGGCAGGAGGTTATGGTCACAGGAAAACTCAGGCTGGAAGAGGGACCTTAGGAGGCCTCAAGCCCAACCTCCTGCTCAAAGCAGGGTCAGCTATGGGGTAAGACTGGCTTGCTCAGGGCTTCACCCAGTCAGGTCTTGCAAAATTCCAAGGATGGAGGATGCCTCGACATCTACGGGCTTTCTCTCTTCAAATAGTCCCGCCAGGCCCAGTTCCCAGGACTGTGAACTGTGTGGGGAAACTGGGCCTCCACCTGCCGTAGAAAGGGTAGGGTGAGGCATGGGAAGGGACCTGGCTGGTGGCCATGCTTCATGTCTGCTCAGGAGCAGGGATAGAAGGATGATGGGTCCCTACAGCTGCAGGTTGAAACTGAGAGTAGGATTTGAGGTTGGGCATGTCCTTAGCATGGCTGAGGCGATTGGTGGGCAATGCACGCCTCTCGAGAGCCCAACCAGTGTCCTGGGTCACCACATCCAGCCTAGGGTGGTTGCCAGAGGCTGAAACAGACTGGGGCAGTTTGTAGAAAAACAGGAGAACAGGCTGGAAACTTGTGGGTGAAGAGAGACTAAAAGAGCCTCATGTCTGGCTTGGCTAGATGGAGACAGGGTAGCAGGGTGCAAAATACTCAGGGGAGGAGGGAGACGAGGGATGAAGCTAGAGAAAAAGGGGTGAAAGTGGGTGGGAAGCTGCATGGTAATCCCAGGTCCGAGGCTGCAGAATGGTACTTGGGAAGGAAGTAGAAAGTTTTCACATCAGCCTGGACAAAACTCCTGGGGGAATCAAGTGCCAGCAAGCTGCTGGGGAGCTGCGCGCTGTGGCGGGTGCGCGTGGCGTGGCCTCTGCCCACGCTGCTGCAGGCAGAGTGGCAGCAAGGACCGGGTGACATCTCTAGAGGACTCCACTCTTCATGTGACACCGGTGACTCACTGGCATCTCCGAGCTAAGTGGCAGCCAGGACGAGCTGGCTGAGCGGCAGGAGCTGAGAGGTCTGTCCCCAGGAGGGAGCTGCTCAGAGGGGTCATGGGTGAGTTGGTCCCTTGGGATGCGTAGCAAGGGCAGCAGAGCTCCACTCGCAGCTGCACTTAGCCCTGGCAAGCCGGTGAGAGCCATCTGCACTGATGGCAGTGTAATGTCACCCCAAAAAGCATCATCTGAGAGCTGACACTGTTCGTACCTTCCTGCTCTTCCAAAACAGCAAGACCCACAAACAGGAGCCTGCAGGGCCTGACTGCCACTTAGCCCTCTGGTTATTGGGTGCTTCTCCAGAAACAGTGCTTTAGGGTCAGTTAAAGCTCTAAATCAGCATTGGCGTCTAAATATCTGCTGATACCTACACAGTCGACATTTAATATTAGCATGCATACAGAAACACAGCAATTCAATACAAACTAAATACTGCTGCATTATACTAAATGCATATTAATCCAAAGTGCTTCGTATTTCTGCATAGTTATGTACTGAGTGTGTGGTGAGGTATTTAAATTTGTAGCACCTATTACTACTGACTCACATTAAACCATATATTTATGAGAACTGGGTTTTTTAATGTATATAATATACCACGAGAAGCTGTGATTCTTCTTAGCATTCCAAAGCCTTTTTTCCCCTAGTTAACATGTCTGTGATACTAGGTCAGCGTGGGTCAAATCCTTAGGGGTTCTGAAACAGCAATGCCACCTCTTCGCCCCACGAACACATCCCTGTCACAGTGCTGGCACAGGGGGGTGTTATTGTGGAAATCTCAGAGGTGGAAGTACTGGGATTTCCCTGCTGTCATTTTAATGCTGGATCAGTCAGAGCAAATGCTGTTGTAACAATTTTTTTACTGTACTCCTGTGGCAGAACAGTGCATGTTTGCCTGCTTCTCCCTCCAGAGCACATGTCGATCAACATGGGAGGCAGCAGGGACTAGAGCTGCTCTGGGGGGTCTGGTTGCCAGGGAAGGAGGGATTGGTGAGTGGGGCTGTGGGCATGGGGGCTCAGGAGGGCAGCTCCAGCACTGCCCTCGCTGCGGGAGGGCTGTACAGGAAAGCCATACCCTGCCTGGCTGCTGGGCAAGGTACGCAGGGGAGCACGGGCAGGGCCGAGCCCTGGTGCCCCTGGGGCTGCAGGGATGCTGCATGTGAAAGCCCCTGCCTCTAGGAGTGGAAACAGTCAAAGAATGGGAGAAAAACTCAGCATTTGGGAGAAATCACAGAGTCAGGAATAGGCTTCAGCCTCAGAAACTTTATGGTCTCAGGCAAAACCATTCAAGCACTAGGCTAAAACTGGCCCCATCCTCTCTGCAGCCTGTGCCCCCATGCTGGGCTGCTGTGCACTCCCAGCCTCCCTGCTGCCCTCTGTCAAAGACAGGGCACTGCACTCTCTCCTGGCAGTTTATAACCTGTACTGCAGCCCTGGAGATGCTGGCCACGACACTGCAATGAGGATGGATTTAGCTGTGTGTCGTCCAACGCAGTGGTATTCAGATTGTCCTGTCTGCCACAACTTCTATCCCCAGGGATCACAGGTGGTGCCAACAACGGTGGGCAGCTCCGTGGACCTTGTTGGTCTTCAGAGAGTTTGAATCAGCAATGCTCCAGTCCCACAGCAGTCACACAGAGCCAAAGTGCGAGCGTGTCTGGGATTCAACAAAGTAAACTGCTTTGTCCCAGCTGCCTTCCTCGACTGCTGTCTGGAGAAGTGAAGGATAATGTGCTCAGGCAGTCGGTGATGGATGGCAGGGCGAGTCCTGAGATGAGGAGATGGATGGTCCCGCTTGCAGGAGGAGCAGGAGGGAGCCTGAAGGGCAGGGGCAGTCTGCGGTCACTGGAGCTGTGCAGAACCACTGATGTGGGGGTTACAAAGTCTCAGCATTGCAGCAAGGTCCCAGGAGGCTGGAGGTGTTGGGGAAAGGCATGGCCGCAGGAAGGGGAGGAGGTGGAGAAAGAGAATTGTTTGGGTTAAGTTGCCTTTGCATCTTCCACCTTGTCCCTGTTCTGAGAGGGTGGGATGGGGTGGGAGAGGAAGGAATACCACTGTCCTATGCCTACTGCTGCCCCAGGGAAACAGGCTTCGGTGATCTCCATCCCTGGGTGAGTCATTGCCACATTGTCATTACCAGGTTAGCTGAGCCCTCGGGGTCATGGGAGGCAGCGACTGTCATCTGCCTCTGGAGCGAGCTGAGCTGGCAACCCCCAGTGCTGGCTCCCCCAGCCCCCGCCATGCTAAAACCCAGGGAGCAAAGCACTGTTGCTGGTGGAGGCAGGAGGAAATCCCAGAGGAGAGGATGACAAATCATCTCTCTGTGTGGAGCCCATGGAGTCTGCATCTCCAAAGTCCCCCGCAGGGACGATGGCACCTGGGTACAGCAACAATTAGGAACAGCAGAGATATCTGAGGGGCTGCTTAGATCCCACTCCCAGCATCTTCTTGCTGGAGGTGTGGGAGACGCGGGGGGTTGAAGTCCATCCCACAGCACTGAGCTGCTCCGCCATCCCTGTCTCCAGCTGCAGAGAGCAACCTTCTGCCCTGGGGTACAGAAACACCATAAGCTTGTAAAGAGGGAGGAGAAGGAGGGAAGAGGTGGGAACCTGAACCACTTTCTCAGGAAGGCAGCAATTAAAGCCTGTCCCAGGAGGCCAGGGAGAAGTGGACTTTGCTCCCACATAGCACACCTCTAGTTGTACTTAGGCTTGCAGCATGGATGGGGGGTTGCCTTTATTTTGATGGGCAAAAAAGTGCAATACAGCAGCCTCTCTTCAAAGCATCAGGCAGCTCCTGAGCCTGCCTCCCGCTTGCAAGCTCTCCCTTCTCCCCAGGATTACAAATCATGCAATGCTTGTCAGGTGCAAAGAGAGACAGCAAGTCCATTACTGTCCACAGGACACCTGCTGTTTCTGTCATTTCTAACCAGCTCCATGAGAGGAGTGAGTGGGAGAGTCTCATTTCTGCAGTAATCCCTGTTTCCCAACAGCAGACAAATGCAGGCTGCATCCAAAAAAAAAGGCAGAGAAAAAAACCCAATGTGTCCTAGCTAAGGGCTGTGCTACATCTCAAAGCAGCTCCCTTCACAGCCACGGGGGATCTGTGGAAGGACAGAAGACACCCAAAATGAACCCAAACCCACCCAACAGCAAACTGCCATCCCCCCCTCTCTTATTCAAGGAGGAGGGAGAAAAGCTGTGCACTGGAACCTGGAGTTTCCAGGAGCATCATCCTCTGCTAGAGAGTCACAGCTGAGGCTACGGTCCAGCAAAGTGGGGAGAGGCTGCCCCTGGGAGTGACTGCAGCCTGCACACTCTCGGGTTAAACACAAATCCACGTAAGAGGGAAAGTGGGTCGGTGCGGGCTCCACTCATCTCACTATCAGGTTACTTTGATTCCTCGTTTAGTCGGAGCAGAAGGAAATTAGGGGCTCCAGCTCCAGCCCTTCACTTTGATCTGTTGTGATGCTGCAGGTGCTTGCTTCTTCCTGCAAGGACTGGATTCAGAGCCCCCAAAAGCTGCTGGTTGTTTGTGAGGTGAGGTGCTGGAGCATGGTGAGAAGCAGTTTGAGGAAGAGCCTGGGAGAGCCCCTTCCCTCAGCAGGGCAGTAGTGGGAAAGGAGTGCCGACCACGAAGGTCGGTGCTGAAATAACCTGTTCCCATATCTGCTTCTTTTTGTGAGCATCCAGGCAGGGGCTGGAGAAGGTGAAAGCCATCCCTCCCTGGACTGATGGAAAGGGGCCTCTCCTGCTTGCGCAGAGCCTGGGCAAATAGCAGCATGGTGCTGGCAGGTGGCTCTGGTACCTCTGCAGGCCAGGAGCTGTGCGCTTGTCCCATGTGCCACAGCTGCCCTCAACATGGCCAGTCCCAGCACAGCTACTGTGGTCTGGCCACAGCTTGCAGTGCCGCAGGTCACAGCTGCACGGGAGCTGTGGGATCCACCTGCCCAAGCGCTGGGCAGTGTGGGTCCATCCGTCCATCCGTCCTGCCGCTGCCAGGGCCTTGCCGCACATGCTTTGGGAGGGTGGGGTGCAGCCATCCGAGCGTTGTTGGCTTATTTTGCAGGCAACGAGGATAATTTTCTGCCTGCTGCACACTCTTTAATTAACAGTTCAGAGGATGCAGGGCGAGAGGCGTAATGAGTGCTCCGTTTGCATATCAAAAGGCAGCATCATTAATATCCCTGCACTCACAAGAGCTCTCAGAAGGCAAGTGGGTCGCAAGCATCCTGCTGGTGGCGGCTGGGGCTGAAAGCCCTGTTTGGTGTGCCAGGGGCCACTGTGCCGATGGGCGTGTGGGACGCGTAGGTGTGCAGCTGGGTGGTGGGCAGGGAGCAGGCAGCCTCCCGTCCTTGGCAAACAGAAGGGTTTTACCAAAGGGGCTGGGTAACAGGCCAGTTTCTAGGCAAAGGGGGGGTCACCAAGGATTTTTGGCTAAGTTGCCCAAATCCGGCAACATCCGAGGCTGCAGCTCCTTTTCTTGACTCTCCTCCCAGGCTGGAGGAGTTGTCCCCAGGCAACCTCTTGCTGGCTGGTGCCGGTGGCCCTGGAAGGCTGCGCTGAAGTGGCTGATTGTTCAGATAAAGCTTATCCTGTTACCCAGGCTGTTTGTCGCCGTACGGCATTTGCACAGAGAAGTCCCTGTAGATCTCAATTTGGCTGTGCTCAGCCAGCAGGATTAAATGTTCCTTTGCTTCTGTCTCCTGCATGGAGGAAATCAGCTACTCGGGTGACAGTTTACTTCTAACACATGCACTCATCTTTCTTTCCTTAACTCTCTTCTAATTAAATATAAAAATCTCCCAGAGGATTGAGGAGATGGCATGCCAGGGCATCCATGACTCTCCTTGCGTGTCCAGCTGTGGTGTGCTTACTGGGAGCCCGTCCTTACCAGGCTGATGAGGCTTTTTGTCAGCAAGAAGCTGGATTTGGGTACTTGGGTTAGCCCATCTCCTGCCCAAAGCCAGAGGCTGAGTGGGCAGGCCAAGGTGGGACTGGTCTGGCAGGCATTTGGTTTCCCCAGAGCAAAGCTGGGGGAAGTCTTCAGGGGATTTGCAAATTCCTGGGATGAGGAATGTGATGCCCAGGATTTCTTCTGCTCTACTCCCACTTTCTCTCAGCTCTTCCAGCTTCTTCTCAGGCTGCATTTGTGTGGGTAACCTCACCCATGTTGCCTCGAGGAGACAAGGATTTGCAGGCTCTGAAGGAAGGGGGCAACAATTTCTAGAGCCTGATTTTCTCCGTTGTTATCCAGTTAAGAGAGGGCATATCAGATGCTGTAAGGGGCTGCAGGCAGCTGCGTGGCAGACAAACTGAAAGACAAAGGGGGAAAAACGAGTTGGTAGAGGTGTAGCAAAAACCTGGCCCTCTGCCTCCCTGTCCAGCCACACTTGGAAATGCTTTTGGAGGAAGTAGCCATATCTGGGCAGAAATACCTGCACTCCCTCAGTTGAGGAGACTGCCTGGCTCGGCAGCAGGAATCTCTGCCTGAGCAACTCCATGGCCAGGGGAAGGGTGGGGCAGGCTTTATCAGGTACAGTAGCTCTAGTTTGGTAATGGAGCATATTACCAAAGGGACTTCTGCACCCCAAGTTCACTGTCCATGCTGCCAGTCAACAGAATAAACTGGTTTCTGTGCTCTTCCTCGCAAAACTTATACAAAGGCCGATCAAGTAAACGTACGCTTAAGTCAAGCACGTTGCAGGGCAAATTTACTACCAGATTCCTCTAAGCCAGTTAGAGGTGGAACAACACAATGATCAAATTAAGGGCACAATTAAGATTAAACTGATAGGTCTGAATGTCCAAGTGCCAAGTGAACACATCAGGTAATCACATCAAACGCTGAGGCTGATATTAGAAAGGATGACATGGTGTTCATCTTCCTTGTGCTGTGAGAGTCGAAGGAACAGCTGAATCACTTTCAGGTGCGGCTCCAGCAAGTGTCACACAGGGATGAAGCCAGGGAAGGAGATGTGGGACATGGAGGTCCCTAAGATCAAGCACCTGCTGCTAAAGGAAACTCCTGGTACCAGTCCTCCATCTCCTTGAAGCTGAAGGTACTCAGGGGGGAGTAGCATGGAGGTGCTACCAGACCGTTTGCATCTTGGATTTGGCTGTTGAAAGAAAACACACAGCAGAGCAAAATTAGAATGAAATTAGTATGATTTTGAAGAGCTGTTGACTGGGGCCACTGAACGTTTCCTTGGATTGACAGGTCCTCACAAAGTGTTGCATATGGACATTGAGCACTTGAATTTTAGTGTTTTCGGCCTGTCCAGCAAGCGGATATGCACTACCCGACACGCTGCCTTCCTTGTTTAGCTGGGATCAGAGCAAAAAGCTCAAGTAAACAAATTGTTATCCCAAAAGTTCTCACTTCCTTTTCTGGAGGATTTGTTGGGGTTTTTTTGTTTTATTTTATTTTGTTTCTTCCAGCAACACCGCTCTGTCCATAGCTCTTGGGAAGGAAAGGAGCTGCTGCCCATAAACCACCACAGGAAGGATGTATAGCTCGCACGGAGCCTGTGGTAGTTTGCGATTCGCAGCATGCATGGCTTTGGTTAGCAGATGTCTGGGAGGAGGAGGCGGCCAGGATCTTCCTTCACTTGCATAGCAAGGTCTTGGTACACCTCCTGTTTTGGAAATCACTTTCCTGAGGGGAGCATTCAACAACTTGTTTGTGCAGCAGGAGGAAGGATTAACGGTGAGCACCATCACTGGCACATCTGTCTGAAATCCAGGGACTCTTGATATTCAGACTCAAAAGGAGGAGCCATTACGGTGTGTGTCCCATGCAGGTGCTGGGAGTGCCTTACTCCTGTCCCTCATCACTTACCTCTGCTGCTTCAGTGCCCAATTCCTTCTCCGGTCCCCCCTTTCCTATGGAGGTCAGGGGTAGCCTGCCATGCCCAATGGCAGCACTGGCACACATTTGCATGGCATTAGGTAGGAGAAGAGGCTCCTTGCCCAGGCGGAGGGAACGCAGCTCTGCAGTTTGCCCACAGGTGACAGTCCAGGCACTGCACACTCCAGTAGGGAGGGCAGCCAGCACAGCACCACTGTTTGGGGGGAAAATCCTGACCATCCTTGGTTTTTTGCCACAACAGCTTAATTGAGTTTCATTGGGGAGAAGCATTTCCATCTAATTCAGCTCTTAATTAACCCTGTGTACCCCAAAGAAGCTCTGCAACCACTTGTAAATTAAATATGAAAAGCATTATTTATCTAGGAATAGCAGCCTAATGGCTGCAGCCCTGACATTTATAGTTGCTAATGATGATGGATCTGGGAGAGAGAAGTTGGGAAGGGAGTGGAGGGGGAGTTTCCTCTCTCTTAAAAGATACAGAGACAGATCTGTAAGGGCCATCTTCCTGGGGCACAAGCAGATTCTTTCTTCCTTTGATTAAAAATGAATGTGAAAGGAGCATGGGGAGGCTGGAGGAGTATATTCCCAGTGTAATAACTGGCATCCTATACTGTGTTTGGCAAGGTGAGCCATGAGGCTGCTGTCGCTAGGCTTGTGGGAAAGCGGACAGTTGAATCTGCTTGCTGCAATGGGAAATAATTTTGCAGCTGATAGGAGCCAAAGAGAGATGCCAGGAGCGTTTCAACCTTTCTCAAGGAGAAGATGAAGCGAGAAGGTGCCAAGGGCTGATGGTCTCGCCTCTCACTCCTGTAAGCCTGTCTCCAAATTTGGATTTCACCTCCAGTGGGGTGACTGCAGGGTTCACTCACTTAACACAGGCTCTGTTTGTTGGCATAACCCCCCCCCCCCC
>VZSC01013938.1:0-36929 GCA_013398225.1 Steatornis caripensis | reverse complement strand
TGGCATAACCCCCCCCCCCACCGCGTTCACAAGCAAAGCCATCTCTCAGGGGGCTTGGAGGGTGAGAAAAACCAGGAGAACAGCGGGTCAGGGCTGGGATATGTGGGGCTGGCTGGGGAGCGGCCGGCACAGCTGAGGAGCCGAGGTGCCAGGGCTGTGTATGAGCTGGACGGGTCTGGAGCAGTGCCAGGAGCCTCCAGCTCAGCATTTCCTTAAAGCATTCTACTTCCTATTTTGTCTCCACTCAAAGGTTTTGTCCTGTTTTGTGAAGCTGCCAGCCTTTCCAGCGTGCGCGAGGGCTGAAGCCAGCTGCCTGTCTTCTCTGGCGGAGAGGTTTCCTCCCGGCGCAGATGGAGGGTATTCCCAGTGCGGCATTCCCCCAGGGTCGGCATGGCTGGCGCTGCCAGGAGCGCTGATGGGTACGCAGACATTATTCGGACTGCGATGAGAGTGGGATAGTGCTGGTGGTGTGATGCAGGCCAGGTTTGAGGCAGTTCCCGTGCTATGGGGTGCTCTGTGCCAAGCAGCCTTACGACTGTCAAAAGTTTGCAGGTGTGGAGTGCCGAGGAGGAGAGTTTCTGCTCCTGAGAGATCTCCTTGTGCCTTCCTCCCATCAGACATCCATCAACCTGTTCAGCAGAGCGAAATTAACTCTTGCTAGCAACGCCCAGGCAGGTAGGAGTGGTCTTGCTGCCTCTGGGTTGATGCAGTCCCCTCCAGCAGCTGCTGGGGCAGGGAATGGAGCAAGGCTGGCAGAGCGGGCATGGGAGTCTGGCAGACGCTGCGTAGCTGGAGCCCCAGGCACAAGGCTTCTCATCTCTGTCACAGAATGTCGCTGATAATACTGATGCTCAGGGTTTCCTTGATATCTGTGTGTATCTAATCCAGCGTTGAATCTCATTGAGTTTCTGGTCTCAAACAGCTATTTCCTGGGGAAAAAACACCACCATTTAATCTCACGTTGGGCGATGTGGCATTTTCCTGCCTCGTCACTACATCTCACTGACCAACCTCCTGCTCTCCTGCTAGGTGACAAGGAAAATAGGGTTTTTCCATCTTCTCTCTGCCACCTGTTATTTTATAAGTCTCCCTTGTGCCTCCTTCCCAACGGTTATGGTACCCATCCCTTGGGCTCCCTGCTCCTCTGGCTGGCCCTCCGCAACCCTGTCATGGTCCCCCTGCAGCATTGTGCCCTGCACGATGTGCTACCCGCCACATGTTGCGCTGCCTGTTTCGGCTGCATCAAGGCTTCGCCAGCTGCTGCTGCACCTCGAGCAGGGAGTGTGGATCAAGCTGTTCCCAGGCCAGCCCCAGCCTCCTCTGGGGATGGTACAGAAACCCTCCTAGGTTTACTGAAATTGCACATTTTATGCTGCAAAGTGCATTTCTTTGCATTTATCAGCATCGATACAATTTGTCACTGCAGTACCCATCCATACAGTACATTTGGGACTCTCTAAAGCTCCTTGCTGTCTCCTGTGCTCATGAATCACCTGAGGAAGTTTGTGCTTGCTGCTATCTCCTGCCTCTGCTCCTTCATCCAAACCATTAATAACAGCCTTGCACAGCAGGAAGCGTAGCACGCATCCCGACTTCACTGCTGCTAATCTTTTGGCGTTATAAACCTCAACTATTTATCCTTTCTGGTTTGGGACTCCTTGCCGGTTTCCCACACAGGAAAAGACAGTGCCTTTTGCCCCCTGGCTAATTAGCTTTTTTAGCAACTGTCTGGACAATCTTTTGTCAGAGGAGTTCTAAACAAATAGCCACTTCATTGTTCTGCATCCACTGCTGGGCTGATAAGTTCAAGGAAATCTGTGAGATTAGTGAGACACAATTTTCCTCCGAGATATGCACACTGGGCTGTATTATGAGATGTTCTGTTTTTAATTATCATTCCAATCAATTTGTTGCACACAGATGTGCAATTTACTGATCTGTAATTCCCCAAATTACCCCTGGAGGCTTCATTTTTATTGTCAGTGTAACATTTGCTACCAACTATCTGTTGTTTGTTTTTTGGGGGGAAGGTTTTCTTCTTGTTGTTTTTTGTTTTTACACCTTTAGCCATCTGCTCTCCAGAAATCCATTTTGGCTCATTTTTTTATTTCTTGTTACCTGCTGTAATTTCTTGTTGCCAGGTGAGGTTGTGATTTCCCCTTTTGGGAGTATCCTCATGTGCTGCAACTGAGCTGCAGGAACCTGGAGTCTGTTCTGGGCTCTGGCAGTGATTTACTCTGCGGTCAAACCCTTTCTGCTATAACCCCATCTGGGTTTCCCTGCCATAGCAGGTAGACACCAATCTCACTGCAGCTCCAGGTATTTGGCTTAATTAATTAGTGTTTGTAGAGCGCAGTCAGGAGGTGCCAGGGAAGGTGAACATATCACAAGTGCCCTCTTTACAGAGATGGGTAATCACTCATTTTTGGGGAGCTGCCAGCGCAGGGTCAGGCAGCTCACGAGGCTGGCACAGGCGGAGGAAAGGAAGGTGATCGACTGCATCTCCTCGAGGAGACACGGTTTCCTCTTGGGAAATGGGAAAGCAAAGCCAAGAAACAGAGTGGGATAGGGGATGGGACATCTGGCCGGAGAGCCTGCTCTACCACCATGGGCACATCCCCTGCAGGGATGGGTTCCAGCCCAACAGACCCCTCTTCCAGCCATCCCTGGACCTAGCTGTGCCCTTGCCACCCAGGAAAGGCCTCTTTGCATCCCAGCTCTGCATCCATGTCCCCAGGGCATCCTGATCCCAAGCAGCTCTCCTCATACCCTGCCATGGCACAGCTCACTGGCTGCATGCTCAGCGCTGGCATCCTCCAGGGCATAGTTCATCGCGTGCTCCCGGGATGCCCTGGGTCCAGTGGGATACTGCAGCCTTCCTCTGCTTTACTCTGTGCGTGCTTAATTAGTAATATCAAATCCTTCCAGCCCCGCTCTGACATAGGGAGCAGCATATGAGCTTGTAGCCCCTTGGATCCCGGATATGGGGCCAAGGTGAGGGACGTGGGGGAGCTTTAAATCCAGTTCTTGTGATGATGGGGGACCTGGTCTGCCAGCACTGCTGGGGGTAGGGGACTGCCAGAGAGGGACATTTAACAAGCACAGCAACCTGGCTCTGGCAGTGTGTGCTAGGCTGGAGATAATCTCCATTTAATTCTCTTCCAGATAATCCAGTCTCGGATGTGGTCCCATGCTCCCTGACCCCTTAATCCTATTGCCACAGAGCCTGTTTAATGGGGAAGCTGGTGAGGGCTCCTGTGAAATGGCCTGGGGCATCCCTTCGGCTCCTGGCTCTTTGTCTGCCTGTCTTGCCTCCACCATTCCTGCCTGGCATGGGTCAGGCACCAAAATTCCCCCTTTCCCCCGTGTGTCCCCTTCCCAGGTCTCCTTCCTTCCCTCTGGCTGAGAGAGACCCTTGGCTGCCCAGAAGAGAGGAGCAGGCAGGGAAGGGGGATCCGGCTCCCAGGCACATTTACTGGGCATCTGCAAGGTGATCTACCTGGCAACACAAGCTAGATGCCAGTTTTGCAAGCCTTGCTCTGCTTTGGAAAGGGATGGTTGTGATGGGCACAGTGCGGGGGGCGGGGGGGGAGCAGAGCAGCCCTCCCTCGCATCCTGGCTTTTGGGTAGGAGGCTGGTGTGCGGGGAAGTGCCTGGACAGCAATTGTTAAGGAGAGTGCTGGGAGGAAATTGGAGTTATAAAAGTTAAGAGTGAAATCTGATGGAAAGGGAAGGGGTCTTATGGTAGTTCATCTGACATGCTCAGCCTCTCCAACCCACAGACACTGTGAGCTGCGTCCCCAGGTGATCCCCAGGGTCAGTACTGGGTGTGCATGGAGGAGAGAGCATGCTGGTCACTGAGCCCTTGCCATGTGTCTGGGTTTCCTCTGGACGAGTGAATAAAGACAGGTTTCAGACAGATCTTCTCCCTGTTAGGAGTGGTCTTTTTCTTCTGCCTTCCTGCAGGGCAAACCGTGCTGTGCTGCAACCCTGCTGCCATCCTCCTTGCTAGCGAGCATGTTGCCGTCCTGGTGCCAGAGCAGAGCACGGCCACATTGGCTGGGTCTTCCTCGCTTTGGTTAACTGGAAATGCAGCCATCCCTCCAGCCGTTCCTCACCATTCCTGCTGGTGCTTACACATGTGTTTGTGTTTTTGTATTTCCAGGGGAGTGGGATCGGAACCATTGACCCTGAGGGTCCAGAGACACATTCATGTTACTGAAGGTTACTTGAGCAGTTTCTCTGGGTGCTCGGTGAGCACTCTGAAGCTCGAAACCTTCCTTAGGGACAGGTTATCTCTGGCATCTGTGATAGCTCAGCTGGGCGGTGCTAGCTGTGTCTCCTGGTGACTTGCCAGGGCTCTCTGGGTGGCTGCCAGCCTGCGGAAGACTGACCCTCCTTTGTGGCTGTAAAAGCTATTTGATCATGAACAAGTTGTTCCTGGGAGGCACGCAGTCAAGCAATGTGGTCCTCAGGAGACGTGAGCTGTGCCTGACTGGCAGCCTCTACTCCCTTGTTGGCTTCCCACCATCCTCCTCTGAAATGCCAGTGGGGCTTGGATGCTGCCATGCCCTGCAGGTTCCCGGCTGGAGCCTTTACCCCACTACTGAATTTGGGAGCGAGAACACAGATGTTCAGCTCCTTGGGGTCAGACAACAGGAAAACAACCTGTTCCTGTTCCTCTTCATGCTTCCCTGGGCTGACACTAAGGGCAGATTCAATCATTTTGAGCCTGCAAAGGAAGCAGAAAGGTTAAGTGTCCTGAATTGCCTGAGAAGGGCAATTCACTACAGGCTCCAAGCGGCTCCCAAGATGCTGTTTCCCGTCACCTTTTCCTGCAGTGCCTCTTCTTGGCTCTCCAGCAGCACCCACGTTGCTGGAGCCCTACGGAGGTGGAGGATGGCTCTGCTAAAACTGTCTTTTGAAGCTGAAGTTTTGCAGGGAGGCCCTTCATCTCTTGCTCTTTTGCTCTCACATGCATATTCAGCCAGAGAAAGTGCTGTTCCCCTAAGGTGAAATGCTAGGATATTAATTTTCTGAAGTTCTCAATAAGCTATTGAAGATTAATTTTGGGGAAAGCCAGAGGATATGATGGATTGGAGCCCAAGCCTGCTTAAATATGCAATATTAAAAATTGATCGTTGTCTCTCCTTGTCATACACCTTGCCCTGGTGTCTGGGGCAATCCCACAGTCTGACAAAAAGCCAGGAAAATGCTTAATAAGCCCCACACCCAACTGAGTGTAGATTCTAATAACTTGTATTGCCATTATTATTTTTAAAATAACTTTTATGAGTTTCTGTTTTGTTTAATGCCTGGCTCTGGTGTGCAGATTGGTAGCTGGGATCTTGGGGATCCTCCTCTACCTGCCGGGCTGTGAGGTGTCACTGCCCAGCACAAGCTGCTTCACTGTCCTCGCTGCCAGCCCTTGCCGTGGGAATGATGCTCCGGGTGACCGTGGCCCCATGGCGAGGGCACCCCGGGGTGGGGAGGCTTGGCCAGGGAGGNGGGGGGGGAGCAGAGCAGCCCTCCCTCGCATCCTGGCTTTTGGGTAGGAGGCTGGTGTGCGGGGAAGTGCCTGGACAGCAATTGTTAAGGAGAGTGCTGGGAGGAAATTGGAGTTATAAAAGTTAAGAGTGAAATCTGATGGAAAGGGAAGGGGTCTTATGGTAGTTCATCTGACATGCTCAGCCTCTCCAACCCACAGACACCGTGAGCTGCGTCCCCAGGTGATCCCCAGGGTCAATACTGGGTGTGCATGGAGGAGAGAGCATGCTGGTCACTGAGCCCTTGCCATGTGTCTGGGTTTCCTCTGGACGACAGGTTTCAGACAGATCTTCTCCCTGTTAGGAGTGGTCTTTTTCTTCTGCCTTCCTGCAGGGCAAACCGTGCTGTGCTGCAACCCTGCTGCCATCCTCCTTGCTAGCGAGCATGTTGCCGTCCTGGTGCCAGAGCAGAGCACGGCCACATTGGCTGGGTCTTCCTCGCTTTGGTTAACTGGAAATGCAGCCATCCCTCCAGCCGTTCCTCACCATTCCTGCTGGTGCTTACACATGTGTTTGTGTTTTTGTATTTCCAGGGGAGTGGGATCGGAACCATTGACCCTGAGGGTCCAGAGACACATTCATGTTACTGAAGGTTACTTGAGCAGTTTCTCTGGGTGCTCGGTGAGCACTCTGAAGCTCGAAACCTTCCTTAGGGACAGGTTATCTCTGGCATCTGTGATAGCTCAGCTGGGCGGTGCTAGCTGTGTCTCCTGGTGACTTGCCAGGGCTCTCTGGGTGGCTGCCAGCCTGCGGAAGACTGACCCTCCTTTGTGGCTGTAAAAGCTATTTGATCATGAACAAGTTGTTCCTGGGAGGCACGCAGTCAAGCAATGTGGTCCTCAGGAGACGTGAGCTGTGCCTGACTGGCAGCCTCTACTCCCTTGTTGGCTTCCCACCATCCTCCTCTGAAATGCCAGTGGGGCTTGGATGCTGCCATGCCCTGCAGGTTCCCGGCTGGAGCCTTTACCCCACTACTGAATTTGGGAGTGAGAACGCAGATGTTCAGCTCCTTGGGGTCAGACAACAGGAAAACAACCTGTTCCTGTTCCTCTTCATGCTTCCCTGGGCTGACACTAAGGGCAGATTCAATCATTTTGAGCCTGCAAAGGAAGCAGAAAGGTTAAGTGTCCTGAATTGCCTGAGAAGGGCAATTCACTACAGGCTCCAAGCGGCTCCCAAGATGCTGTTTCCCATCGCCTTTTCCTGCAGTGCCTCTTCTTGGCTCTCCAGCAGCACCCACGTTGCTGGAGCCCTACGGAGGTGGAGGATGGCTCTGCTAAAACTGTCTTTTGAAGCTGAAGTTTTGCAGGGAGGCCCTTCATCTCTTGCTCTTTTGCTCTCACATGCATATTCAGCCAGAGAAAGTGCTGTTCCCCTAAGGTGAAATGCTAGGATATTAATTTTCTGAAGTTCTCAATAAGCTATTGAAGATTAATTTTGGGGAAAGCCAGAGGATATGATGGATTGGAGCCCAAGCCTGCTTAAATATGCAATATTAAAAATTGATCGTTGTCTCTCCTTGTCATACACCTTGCCCTGGTGTCTGGGGCAATCCCACAGTCTGACAAAAAGCCAGGAAAATGCTTAATAAGCCCCACACCCAACTGAGTGTAGATTCTAATAACTTGTATTGCCATTATTATTTTTAAAATAACTTTTATGAGTTTCTGTTTTGTTTAATGCCTGGCTCTGGTGTGCAGATTGGTAGCTGGGATCTTGGGGATCCTCCTCTACCTGCCGGGCTGTGAGGTGTCACTGCCCAGCACAAGCTGCTTCACTGTCCTCGCTGCCAGCCCTTGCCGTGGGAATGATGCTCCGGGTGACCGTGGCCCCATGGCGAGGGCACCCCGGGGTGGGGAGGCTTGGCCAGGGAGGCTGGCAGGTGCGGGAAGCTGGTTTGGCCTGGAAGACATCCAGGCACCGTGCAGCATCGTTCATGCTTTAGAGGCTTGCCCAGACCTTGACTGCAGCGAGCAGCACTTGGTGCACAGAGGGGAAGTTGCACCTCTTGGTTTTACCTTGCTTAGTAGGGACTCTGGGGCTGTTAATCCCTTTGCATCAACACAGCATTGTAAGCATTGACTGTGATGTTTCTCACTTGCAGAGAAACAACAAAATCTTGCTAAAATTTTGGAGTTCATCAAAGCAGCGATGAACTCTTACAAGTATTTTTGAAGTTGGCTGCAAAGCCATGGTCCCTCTAAAGTGTAAGGCCCAAGATTACTCTATTGGGGCACTCAGCAGTAAGGGAAAGTTCTGTGGGATTCCTCTTCATCCTTGTCTGGCTGAGGGGATTCGAGGCAAAGTCCATCTGATCCACTCTGATCAGAAAGCTGCTGACATTTTTTTCCTCCTTGCAGTTAATCACTGCAGGAGCAGAGATTTGCTGGCATTCGGACTTCACAGAGAGCTGTGAGCGGAGAAAGCAGGACCTACAGAGCGTGCAGGGAGAACAAGAGGCATGGTGTAATCTGGCATCAGGCTTTTCTAGCCAAGTTCCATTTTCTACTAGATAAGCAGTGTAGCAATACTGAATGACTGCAGTTACGGACTGGACGTAACCATCTTCAGGGCCAGTTTGACCACTAGCCACTCCTTTGCTGTCCATCAGGGTGACGGAGTTGCAGCTGGACTGCAGAAGCACGTGTGCAGGACCCTAAGGGGTAGCAATGTGACCCCTTTTGCCATGCATCCCCTGCAGTGGGTTTAGCATGAGGAGCCAGAGTTGAATACAGAAGAGCAGCACACTTGAGCAAGGAGCTATTATTTGCCAAAGGTCCAATCTTCCCTGATTTGCACTTGGGCTGTAGTAGTACTTGTCCTAATGATTCATCTGTGCTCTTCATTGCAGCAGGCTGACAGTGAGGAATGAGTGTGTTTCTGCAGCTCCCAGGGGTGTGCAGGCTGTGCTCGGAGTGCTATGCCCCTCGTTAGCAGCCCCTGCAAAGAGGTATGTCCAAAACAGCTGTCTGGCCAGTCTGGAACTGATTCCACCTGGCCTCCATGGCTGTGCTCAGTGGTGGCCACCTCCTCCTCCACGTCCAGAGGACTAGGAATGAGGAGGCCCAGTAGAAAGCCATGATAAGGGGGAGAGCACACCAGCAGCAAGCCCAAGCTTGAACTGGCAATCAAAAAATGATCAAGGGCAGCGATACCCTGGCCTGTGGGATGGGGAACAGTGACAGGTTCTCTGCTACTGACACCACTGGGATGTGATGGTGCAGGTGGCTCACACGGTTGCTGCTGTTGGTTTTGCCACACTCTGCCTGGAGCTTGGGGTACCAGCGTGGTGGCCACAGCTGCGGTGTGAAACCCACAGCAATGCTTGCTGCTGGTTTTGTTAGGTCCAACATGTGTTACCCATGGGAGCAGGAGGCATCTGAGCACTTCTCAAAACCCTTTGAGAGAGACTTAGAGCTGCCCTAAATGTGCAAGGAGCACTTCTAGCCCTCGCCAAGGTCTTCTCAGAGAATTTGGGAGACCTGTTGTTACACCTGTGCACCACACATGCAGGTCAGCCGCCTCTATGGGACTGATTAGTCCTGTACAAAACTGAATTTGGACCAAATATGTACCAGCTGGCTTGAAGCAAGTACTGAAGAACAGTGCCGGGCACAGATGTTACACGGGCAGTGGTTCCAGGTCACTTTGGATGGTACTAGTTCAGGACACAGCATTTTTACGATTTAATGTAAAGACACAACAGAGCGCGATGCTCTGCAGTGTGACCTCCTCAATACCTGGCAAGTTAGGCAGGTGTGCTAATGATGTACCCTTGCGCAGATAAAACCACCTGCGAGCACCCTGCAGAAACATCAACTCTGTCTTCACACTAGCAGCTGTGGGACTGAGTGCAATGCTGTTTTTCACCATTGGCAAGGCCAGGGAAAGGAAGACAACAGAAAGCGTTGAGGAGTGGGGTTGGTTTTTTTCTCCACCAAATGCAGTTTTATTTCTGTGTTAAAAATTTATGGACCCCTTCATTTAATATTTATAAAGAGAGTGTCTTGGTGATGAATTACTAAGGAATACAACAGGGCAGCCTTGCTGCTCATGCAGGAGGGCCCGATGGGGACTGGGAGCTCCTCCTTCATCCAGTCTGCCCATGCCTTTCGTCACAACATCCCGGAGTGTGGCCAGGTTTGTGGGACTGATAGGGCGCAGGGCTGGGAAGCAGGCTCCCTCCTTCCACCAGCCAAACTTCAGGGTGTCTGGACTGAGCTGGTGTCTGAGCTGGGCATCTTTAACCAGGGAGGTGAAATGGGAACCTACAGAGTGAAACCTGAAGGGGCTGCACACCAGGTGGCACTGATAAACTCAGTACCAAGAAAGACATGCAGCTAAGCCGGTGGCTCCCAGGTCCTGGCCCTCATCTTGGCACAGCGGTGGAGGCTGTTATTAGTCAGCTAGTCGTTTCTGCAGCTGGGAATCAACCTTGGGCTCCATGCTGAGGGTTCTGTTGCTGAGACCTAGAGCTCAGCAGCGTGAGATTGTGTCGCCACTGACTACAGCATCCTGCACGGAAACACTGCTAGGGACCGGCATCTGTCATCTCCAGTAAAGCTCCTGCTTTCTCCCCTCCACTCACAGCTGTCAGAGAGGGGCTGACCTCTCACCGTCCACTGTGAGCAATGAAGTGCTGTGAGAAACCCCGGAATGGGATTGCGATTGGTTTCCAGGCATCCTGCAGCACCTGCTGGGGACAAGGGAAGTAGGGGTCCAGGTGAGACGACTGCAGAGCAACTGTGAGGGGCTCTGGCTGCAGAGAGACTGCCACGGGCTAAGACAATGAGCATCTCAAGGTGACCTGAGCATCCTTTGAAAACTGGGCCGGATCAAAGCAATCAATCCTCCTAATCATTTCTTCTCCAGCAAAGCGCAGAGCAAAACCCCTGAGCTCACAGACAGCCCCTCGGCCTCCTGCCAGGGTGTCTCAGGGACCAGCCAGGAGCCCAGGGGCCCCCATTTGGGAGACGGGAGCCCTTCCTGGTGGATGGAATCCTGTGAGACCCCCTCTGGCTCCTTGCTGGTGTGCCAGAGCCTGCGGGCCAAGGGGAAGGGGCACAGGGCAGCGTGGGGTGGCTGCCACCGCGCTAGGGAAAGAACATCACTTCCACGCTGCTTCCTCCATCCCCAAGATGGGGTTCCTAGCCTGGGTTTCCTGGCAGGCGAAGGGGGTGGCTGTGACATGTTACCTGAGCTCTGTCCCAGACCTCGCACGCAGCAGCTGCCTGTCCCTAAATTTTCATCCGTCTGCTGCAGATGTAACGCCCTGAGCCAGTGCAACAGTGAAAGCACCAGTGTAGGCAAAATATCAGAAACTACCTGTGTTTCAGCTACATAGTTGACAGCTGCTCTGGACGGGGTTAAATGACACTTCCCCAGGGCATTTCAGGATCATTTGCTCCCTCGATCAAGCTCCCTAACTAGCCCAAGGAGGGAGCGAGGGAGCTGACGAGGTGGCCGAAAGCAATTTCAGCCCTACGAAAGAAATAACTGGCATGTAACAGTGACAGGAAATTGTGCAATTAGTACAACAGGGCAATGTCAACAAGCTCTTAATGCCAGTTGTTATGGCAACACCAGGGAAAGCAATGTCAGTGCTGGAAAAATCGAGAGACTGAGAAATAACAACCACAGCAGCGGCAGCCGGGACGGATCTCGCTTTGCTTGTGGGGGTCCAGGGCACGGCAGCATCCCAGCGGCACTGCAGGGCCACGGCCGCCACCTCGCAGCCAGCCCCAGGCCTGTGCTGGGAAGGGGATGGGCAGAGGTAAGGGATCTGCTCCAGCAAGCAAGAAACAGGAGCCATCAGCAGGGACTGGGAAAGGCTTTCCCACGTGCAGCCCCGTGAAGCTTTTCCCTGCTGTGCTGCCCTGCCAGGGCCGCCCACGTCATCCCTGGACATGAGCGTCGAGCATCAAATGGCTTCGAGCTGGCAGCCCTGGCTTGGCTTGTCATGCTAATAAAGTAGCATTGAGTGAATTGCATGAGAGAGAATATTGAGTGTTTTTCTGCTAGCAAATTTATGGTGCTTTGGGTCTGGCAGCACGTTCACTGATCCTGGGCAAACATACGGCTAGGCATGTTGGCAAGGTGCATCTCGTTTGGCTTTGCAGGCAGCTGCCTCCTTCACATACGCACTGGGCACGGCCAGGCCTTTGCAGCCCCCCGTGTGCCCCCACTTCAGGCAGCCACCTGCCCACCGTGCCCACAGCGGGGCTGGCACAGCGGAGAGGAGGGAGGCAGAGGGCTGCCCGGAAAGCAGCTCAGCCCTCAACCCCTGCCTCAGCTTCGCTGCGGCCGTGCCTGCAGCAGCCTATGCACCCTGAGCCACTGGCTTTACTTTCCAGCTTGAGCCTGGACTTGCCTCTCCCCACTTGGTGTCACCGGCCTGGCTCTGAGCCCCTGGCTCACCTGCAGTGGGGTGCTCGGCCGTCTGGAGGGGCTGTGATTTTTGGGGTGCATGTGGAGGGGGTTTGTGGTACTGCGGGAGAGAGCCATTCATGCTGGAGCTCAGGGTGTATGCAAGCCTCTGCGGTGCTCACCAGTAAAAAGGTGGGGAATCTCTCAACATGCACAAAATGTGCCTCTTGTACCCTGTCCCAAATATGTCAAAATGGAAAGGATTTTATTTCAGCTTACTGGGGTGTACAGTGGCTCACTGCCTTCCTCTCTCTCTGTGCTCCTGCCTGCCAGGGCAAGTCCCTGCAGCAGGGTACCCCCAGGAGCCATCCAGACTCCTTTACAGTTGTGCCCTCTGGTTTACCTCAGCATAAGTCAGCGTATTCTCCTTTCTCAGCATCACTATAGCTCTCTCAGTACCAAATCTGGTGCCTACAAAGCGAAGCAAAGGATTCAGGTTACTCTCAGCTCTGTTTTGTGTAACATTAGATCTTTTCTGGGGAAAAAAGCCTTTGCAGTAGGAGCAGGAGAGATCACGCAATGCTTTCAGAGAAAGCCAGAGCTCCCAGAGTCACAGGGAGCATCATCGCTCGCAGCTAAGCTCTGTTGTTACAGGGTTCCCAGGTCTGCTCCAAGGCTTCAGAAGCCAGAGGGGCAACTAAGACCCTGACGCATCGGAAGAATGCCAATCCAGGGGAAGCTGCTGCAGCATACCTGTGAAAGCTAAAAGTATATGGCTTCAAAGAGAGAAACATCCTGAGCACTTCGGAAAGAGCTGAGTGATGGGAGGATCAAAGCACTAGAGAGAATTGTGTTTTGTTTAAAACTGAGGTCTTACAGCAGCTTTTGGGTGAATCTTAAGAAAACTTAATAGGATCTTTTAGAAAACAGCAGTGTGAGCCCTGCAGCTGGTACAATGAAGAAGAGAGAAGAACTCTGTGTGTTATTTGTGAAATGTTATTGCCCTTGTAGCAATAGTTGAGCTAGTCATTCAGGTAAGTTAGGATGTTGGTGACTGAGTTTTCGAATGCGGTGGCGTGCTTTTCTGCCGGCAGAGAGCTCTGTGTTTTTCTTCCATCTGGCCAGATGGTAACACCTTTCCTCATTCCACAAAGCATCTTGCCATGGGAATGCTCTTATTGATTTTACTGGAGCAGTTTGCAGAGCAAACACTGTAACGTGTCTGTAAGGAGGCACAACTGAGTCCGCAGTGAGGAGGAAGCTTCCGTAAAGCTAATGAGCTCCTAACAAACGTGACTGATTACCTGATGTTTGTGCCTGTAAATGCAATAACAGCATGTGTGCAATGGTAGATGACTATAGCATTGCTTTGGAAAACCTCTAGCATTAATTCTTCCCAAAGATGGCAGAACCATCAGGTCTCTGCACTTTTGGGCCTGGTGGGGTGCAGCGTGGTCCATTGGTCCACTGTGCAAGTCAGAGCTGCGTGACGGAGCACGATGGCACAGCGCAGGTGGGTGGGGAAGGAATTGTGCTGCCTCTGCACCTCTTTTCAGCTGCCATGTGCATTTCAGAAAGGAGAAAATATTCTAGGAAGGTAACAGGGAGCTTTGATGAGCTAATTTCCCATCCCAGCCCACCTGCTAGGAAACATCTGGAGAGCTGCAGCGTGACTTTCCCTCCAGTCCAACTGGCTAGCTCCTTGCTGAGGAGCATGGTGAGCATTCCACATTGCCTGTGGCCGTTTGGTCCCTCACTGGTCTCCTGCCTGGGTTCAGAAGTGAGGCAGGAGCGATCCCATGTCTCACCCTGACCCCCAGCTTTGTCTCATCTTTGCCTTCCTCCTTCTCTTTGTCTGCTTGTGCCTTGACCCCAAGTTATCTGCTGGGGGTGTTTAGAACTAAGAGAGGGAAGTTTTCTCTCCCTCCTGGTGAGTGTGGCCACTCTCCAGCCCGTGCTGAGCAGCAGTGGACAAGAGACACTGCAGCCACTCCAGGAGAGGAGATCCAGCCTGTTAACCCATTTTTCTCATCCTTGATCCTAGTCAGACACTGAAGAGAGCCGGGCTCTGATGCCATAAGCAGCCCCTGGGACACCTATCCCAACCTGTGGGAAACAGGTCTCATCGTCTTCCTCCTGAAGACACCAGGGTTGTCCTGCTTCTTTACATCTGTACCAACTCTCTAGTCTGCATGAATAGACAGTGTAAAGAAACTGGCAGTTTTGGAGCACAGCTCGTTTGACTTCCTGAAATGTCTGCACTGGGTGACATCATGCTTCTCTGGTGGGAGCAAGGTGAGATGAGTCGGCTGGAGAACACGCGTGACAGAAACCTGGGCAGGAGGAGGCACACTAGCAACACAGGAGGCAGGGGTTCTCCAGCAGCAATCCCGAGTTCACCTGATCCCTGACATGCTTGAGCTCACTGCAGAAAGGAAAGGAGAAAAAACGTTTATCAAGGTGGTTAATAAGAGTTAAGCCCAGAAATTCCTGCACTGCTGTTGCCTGCATTCCTTCTCTCAAAGACAGCGACTCAGTCTGTGCTCTTGGTGTGCTGACACAACACACGCATACTGAAGGTGAGTGTGGCACAAGGCTCTGTTCAAGCAGCTGATGCCTCTTTGTGCTCAACTCTAAGCCTGGGAGAGGGCAGAAGCATGGGGCACCTGGAAGGCTGGAAAGGACTTGCTTCTCTGGCAGGAGAATCTCAGCAAGAGCTTTTGAATATGAACAGTTACTGTCAGGGCAGAGGAAGAATGTGCAGAGAGCACCAGAAATAGGATATAGGACAGGGCCTGTTGCCCTGACAGTTTTTCAGGATCATTTTGCACCCTTGTGTGAAGTTGTCCGCAGGCCGCAGTAAATCTGCGGATGAAGGGAACGATATCCCTGAATCACTGTCTTGTCAAGGGCCAGGAAATGCAAGGTGAAAATATATGGTGCAAATAGTGCACCCAGTAGGACTTCTCTTTATGAGTGATGCAGAGGAGCAGCAAGAAACTAATATGATTTACCCATCACAGCGTATTTCAGCATCCCTGCTTTTGTGCCTCTGAGGCATGCACCTTGCCTCCCTCTCCTTGCTCCAGTGGTCAAGGTTTCTGATGTCCTGGCTTTCCCTCTTGCTCCCAGCTCAGTTATTCAAGTCCTTTGATCAGCCAAGGCTGACCTCTCCTCCTCCCTCCTTTCTTTGTGTTGTTACTTGGATGATACCTGCAGGTAGCAGAGAGAAGGCATGTCTTCTCCCAGCCCCATTCCTGAGTGTTGTAAGTTTAGCTCACTTGGCTTCCGTTCACAGTCTTCTTGCTCCTTGGCCATACTGAATATATACCATTTCTGCGATGCCTCCTTTGATTTCTACAGGGGAAGCCTTTGCCAGCAGTGGATGTGTCTGATTTTTCTCACTCTGCCACAGCAGCTTTGGAGCTGTCGAGATCCCTGGAGACTCAGCGAGCCTTCAAATAGTCAGAGGAGCTGAGATCCAGTCTCCTGAGACATCTGAGCACAGCACAGCATCAGTTTTTTGATACAATGCTATCAAGACATTTCTCTGTGTTTCTTTTTTTGCAAATCAATAGAAAGGAACTTGCTTCCCTCCTGCTGTTGTCGGGGGCTGTTGGAGAAGGAGGTGTTTTCATTTCAGCTCTTGAGTCAAAGAATAAAGGAGGAGGAGAAGGTAGGGGATAGGAGGAAAGAAATATCAGAGAGTATGATAGAAGGGTGTCCTGGTTTGGGCTAGAACAGGACCGATTTTCTACTCACAGCTTTTCCATAGGGCTGGCCCTCTCGGCTGTGGGAGGAGGCAATCAAAGGGCTCTTGCTGGACGAAGGGGAAGGTGCTGGAAAGAAAATGCTGAGTGGCTGCAGGTGAATAAGAGCGGGCAGAGGGTCTGCAGGGGACTGGGACACACCAGCGAGCCCAGCGGGGGCCTTTGCGCCAACGGACAGCAGGACTGGGCAGGACAGGGCCAAAGGACCCGGCTGGCTTTGCCGAGCCTCCGACCAGACGCCTTGCCCCTTTGGCAAATAAACTGGTGTGGCACAGGCTGATTTCCTCCTCCCACTGGTGCAAGCGAGGTATTGGCCTTTCCCCCTCCCAGCTCTGTGGGGGCACCCCGAGAGGTGCCCTGCGAAGCCAGCCGCAGGGTTTCCCACCAGGCTGCAGGCTCCTGACCTGCTCTGCCCTGCTGCCCCAGCCCACCCTGCAGGGACCCCAGCTCCCTTGGTACAGGGGCCACCTCTGTCAGTGCTTCCCTGGTCTCAGTCCCCACTCGTGCCCTGGACGCTCTCCATCGGGGACTGCCCCAGGGATCGGACTGTTCACATACGGGGATGCTCCAGGTTATCTGAATGCACATCCCCATTAGCCCCTGATAGTACCTGCCAAGCAGCTGGGCCTGGAGCAGAATCTGGCCCTGTGCTGCCTTGGGTCATAAGGCCAATGTATTATTTCTAATCCCTACTGAGCTCTTTCTTTGGCCTGTGATCATTAGTATAAAAAATACCCTCAGCACACGGTGCCCGCCGCAGAGATAATCCTTCCCTCCCACTTGGCTCGGCTCCGAACTGCTGCCCCACCGGACATCTCAGAGCCATCTGCAAAAGTGTGTTTTGTCCCAGTTCTGCTTTGCCTGGATTTAATCTCTGCCCCATTAAAAGCACCTTGAAGTCAGACCCCTGCTGAAGCCCTCCAGGCATGATTTGTGTCCATGCAGACACTCCCTATTCTCTCTCCTGGCATGTCCCTTGGCACCAGTGGAACACAGGATCTTCAGCCAAGCTGCTGCTGACCCTGTGGGGCATCTTAGCAGGGACCTCATCTTCCCTTGGAGCTGTCTGGAAGTGCAGTGCCACCTGTAATGGGTCCTCAAAATCTTGCCTGTACGTGCAGAGATCATGCCAGTTGTTATCACCCGTGTTTCCCATACTGCACATAATTCTTCCCTGCTCCCACATGCATACTGTCCTCCAAGCTCCCTTTGTTCTGCCCATAGCACGTTCATTTTAAATTCATCTGTGATTTCCTCTTGCAGCTTGGGGCACCCACCAAGACCCTCCTGCTCCATCCTCACTTCAGAGGGAAGGGAGGGATGAAGGATGCCGATGCTTCCCCTTCTGCCTCTCTGCATTTGATCCCAGCATCTTCTGAGAGGATCTCTCCCTCATCCTCCCCACAGAGGGTCTAAGAGGCTTTTAAGCGCCCCCCTCACATACACATGCACTCAACTCTCCACTAACCCACGGTGCCATTTAACAGCAGACCCGGCAAGGGCTGGGAGAAACTTGTGAGTCATTAATTCAGCTGGAACGATGAGCTAATGAGAGGAATCTTGTGAGCTTCCCTCCCTAGTCCTGGTTGCTCAGTGCATATTAATCTTCCTGAGCGTATGTGCCGGCAGCATCCCTGGCAGCTGAGCACACCGCTGCATGTTTGCTTTATGGGCCGTTGTTTCTTGTGCCCAAGACCTGTGCTTGACTTGCTATAGTTCTTCCCAGTGAATTTGTTCCAAACCGGATGATTTAGTGGCACACAGAGACCTGGAGATGGCAGGAGGAGGTCACGCACATTAATGAAGTCCCTGTTAGTACTCCGTGCTACCGCCTGGGCAGGGACACAGCTAAGTCCCCAGTTCCTCTTTGCCTGGTGGGACTGAGCGTGGTCCCTCCTTCTGCGGGTGGTGAGGGGCTCTGGGGTATGGAGTTGTCCAGCAGGGCTGGATGACGGCAACTCAGCTGTTGCGGGGCAATGCTGGCTTCGCTGAAGTGTAATTAATTCTGCACACTACTCAGGGGATAAAGGGGAGTTGGAATATGGAGGCTGTAAGTCTCTCCTGGGTGAATGCATCCATCTTGGTTTGAGCTTTGTGAATTTTCCCAGTTGTATACCTCCTAAAAATATTCCCATGGAGCCACAAATTCCTGTAGAGTTGGCTGCTCGCTTTTCTTCGTTACATTTAGAAATAGTCCACAGCACCCTTGGGATCCATTGACCCCTGGCTGCAAACCACTGACTTGCAGCTTGTAGAGGAGGGAAATGAGAGGGCAGCACTATGATTTCCACCGAGATAAAGCCGTGCACACCAAAGGTGCCAGGGCAGGTTATTGTTTTAAAAACTGCTGCCTGCCATTATAAATCTGGCACTGTCAGGCCAAGGGCTGTGTGGTCCCTGGGATGCCAGGAGCATCCTAAGGGGGAGCGGGCAGCTGCCCCATCCCCGTCAGGCTCCAGCGCGGGATGAGGCTTGGCACGTGGCAGCCTCCATACACGTGTTGTCTACAGCACGGTTTTCAGTTTGTCTTCCCATCGTAAATGTTTGATTTCTCTTTAAAGGGAAATTTTGGAGGGCTTGGTCAGTGCGCCAGTGGCTGTCATCACTGGAAGGACTGCCACCAGGTTGCAGCCCAGGCTGAGGGGACAGAAGTGAGTGTGATTTGATGCCATCAAGCAACAACCCAGTTTTAGGTTTGAGCGTGGGAGGACTCTGCTTCTTCCTCGAGCTCAGATGGCTGCTGGTGCCTGAGCCCTAGAAGCAAGATATCTTTAAATATTACTGCTAATTGAGAGTATTTTAGGTCTGTATTTCTCCTAAAAATTAACTCTCTTGATTCGAAACTCTAAGTCGAGGCATAAAATTACCATAGGTTATTAAACCTATGTAAATGTAAGCACTCACAAAATGTACGTTTGTTGCTCAAAAGTTAACGCTAAGCCAGCAAGTCAGGAGGGACCCAAACCCTGGAATGAAATACAAAACCAGACTTTGGCAAGAGCAAGGGGCTCTGTAAGTGCAGAGAAAACAATGTCTTCAGCTCAAGGATAAGCTTGGTCACATTTGAGGAACTGCAAACCCCAAAAAGCAGAAAGGCTCATTTTCCACCCTTGTCTTAGCAGTGACATCTGCAAGGTTGAAATCTATACTGCTGAAAATCCTCAAGGACCCCAGAGCCAGAAACCAAGCTGAATTCATTAACTACCTCTAATGCTGACTTTAATAAATTGTATGACTTTTAAATACGAACGTATTTTGAGAGAGCTTTTTTGTCCTGTATCTAGGACAGGTAAGGCAGGCTTATAAAACCAAGTGTAATTCTGAGCTTGCGCATGTTTCAGTTAATTACCATCCAAATTAAAGCTTATTCAACTGATGAATTTAAAAAAAAATTAATCAGCTAGTGAATAAATGCAATATTAAGCCTTTCAACACAAAGTGAAAAAAAATTCCGAATAAATGTTAATTACATAATAGCTCTAATAAGCTGGTTCAACTGCAATGGAAGCTGGCGAAAAACAAGTACTGGGTTTTGCTGACCAGTGCCAGTCAGCTTGCTTTAGGAAAACGGTGAAGAAGCTCAAATGTGGAACGAGATTAGAGTGGATTATTTAAAGGCTTCCTGTTTACAGATTTAGATCAACTTGAACTGAAATCAATCCATCCTTCCTGCCTGGAAGGAGCTTGCTTGGTAAGACGACGACGGCAGCAGATCAGGGATCGTGGCAGGTGTTGTCCCCCTTATTCCCTCTTCACCTCTCTCCATAGAGGGCTGTTTCACACAGTTTATATTTTAAAAAAAAACAGATTGTGAGGTGAGTGGATCATCTATTAGGATTTCTCTGGAGGAGACATTATTTAGCAGGGCATTTCCATTTAAAGGATGAAGCCGTAGCGGCTGGATCATGCCATGGTGCCACACCACTGGCGATACCCTCACACCGAGGATGCTGCTGTCGTGGCATGACAAAGGCAGTCCTTGCCTTCACGAGGAGGGAAGAAGGATGCTGGGCACATGCCACTGTGTACCCCAAAGTTGTAGCGGAACAGCAAGACCATCACCCCCCGTGTGCTTGGCCAGGAAAGGGCCCCCTCCTCACTCCCCTTGCAGCACTGCTACAGATGGGACTGGTGTGACAGGCAAATCCCCGGCGCCCCAGCAGTGCCAGATGTCTGGCACATCAGTGTTGCTAAGCGAGGAGAAGTTTTAAGGCGTTGATTAATGCCCTGACTCTGGGTGAGTAATTAGAATTAATGTGGGATATCAAATCAGGAAATCAGGCATTATTAGGAGGAATTAGTGATTTATTTTCATTTTACGCCTGGCTCACCCCAATCCCCCAACACAGACAGGGGATTTGGCAAGAGACAAAGCTCCTTACTTACAGCACGAGGAGGGAGAAGTAAGTGGTGATGGGAGGAGGAGGAAGAAGTGGGAGAGCACAGTTCCTATGCGGTTAATCACAGTCTCATCGCAGCCTGCGTTTGCTGTGAGCGAAGTGCAGAGCAGCACTGAGGAGCCATCACTGTGACTGCCACTCGGGGTCCTGGCTGGCTGCAGCTGAGGGGACAGCGGGAGCCCAGCAGATGCTTTAGCAGGGAAGTGGCGTCCTGGCACGAACTCAGGTTTTCTAGAAGTGCCATCCTGGCACTTCCCTGCTCTGATTTGCTTTTGGTCTTATAGACCATGGATGGGAAAGAACATGCCAAAGGCAAATCTATGCCTCTACAACAGGGACATGGCAGCAGGGCAAGGCAAGGGTGAACGTCACTGGTGCTAATGCTGGGGGTCTTGCTCCTCAGAGGGGTCCTGCTCTGGCACAGCAACGGGGACCAAGCAGTTTGAAGCCACACCGGGCTGCCAAGCCTTTGCCCAAGCAGCCTGACACATCGCAGCTGGTTGCTCCAAAGCTGCTGTCAGTCAGCACGTGGTTGCAAGCTAACACACGTGGCTGACAAATGGCTTGCGGCAGATAGATAGCTTCCCAAGCTGCCGTGGGATGGGGTAGACTGGAAATCCCAAGCATGCAGCCTGCCTTTTCTGGTGCATGGGAAACAAAAGTGGTAAGGGAGTGAAACAGCGTAATTTGGGACCCATGGCACCCAAGTGGCTTGACAGCAGTTGCTCTGAAAGGGGAGAAGCGACCCAAAGGATGGAAGTAGAGGAGCCCATTTGACCACAAGGCCAGCCTGCCTCAGCCTGCAGCAGGGCAGCTGATGGGAATGCCACGGCAGCATGCCTGCTGCAAGGGCAGTTACCGCTCCAGGTGCCCCAGGAGGCAGGGATGGGGTATGAGCCTTCCCAGCCACAGTGGGTTCTTCAATCACACAAATAAGAAGACGGTATCTCTCCATGGCTCATTGACTGTGTGTGAGAATGAATTTTAATTACACTGCTCAGGTTCAATAAATCACAGGGGCAATTAAAATCCTGGTTTGCACTAATTGCTCTGGAGCATGGGTTGTGGTAAGATGTTAAGCTGCTTAGCTGTGGTACAAGGCGGAGATGCAAAGGAGTAGGGTGGATTTAAGAGGGAGTAGGGAAGGGGGATGTGGGTGGGGAGGATGGAGCCCACTCGTCTTCCCCAGTCCACACCCCACATTCTTGGCTGACCGTGTGATTTGATGGCTAGTTAGGAAAAAGCCCAGGAAAATCTCTGCAGGTGGCAAGACCTTCAATATGCTTGGCTCAGGTGCAATGGATAAGCAAACCCTGTGCCCTGGTCTACCTTCTGCCCACACCTCTCCATACGTCCCTCACAGCTCCAGCAAACACACTCTAGAGCTCATCCCTTCTCCCAGGGGTCTGGCTCAAGTCACCCCAGCCGGTGGCTGGCTGGCAGAACTGCGCTGCTCTCTCCCTGCACCAGCATCATCACTCCGCCAGCCCTGGCACAGAAAGGAGAGTGTGAGGCAGAGGAAGGGCCAGCCAGGGGTATTTGCCGCTGAGACCCAACTGCTGCATAGGCCGGGAGTGGGGAAGAGGAGCACTAGTAGCTGTACCCCCAGGAAGGACAGCGAGAGCATTGCCTCCTTGGGAGAGAGGACGCTCCTCAGCAACCATCCTGTGCAGGATCCCGAGCCCATGGGTTTACTGCTGGCCAAGCCCAGGAGGCCATGGAGGCATTCTTGGGGTTGCATGGGACTGTGAATGTCTGAAAGCAACAGCTCCTGCAGGACTTGGTGGATGCCATTTGGTGGGCTACCCCATGTGCCTGCCCTTACAGCAGATGAAGCTCTGACTTGCTGCAGCCCTGCAGGGTGCCTCCCTCCAAGGAGCTTGAGGTGGTCTTGGCCCAATGAGGTAAAATGGCCTATGCTTTGCTGCGATGGGGAGGTGGGAGGTACTCGGGGAGCAGGGAAACAGATGAGCTCCCAGGCTGCCCAGAGGGCCTGTGTCATGGCTGAGACATACCGTCACAGCCTGCTAGGTGCAGGAGATGGCCTGGAGCAGGGCATGCTTGCTTGGCAGAGCAGCAATGACGCTGTCTCAGATGGCTTCAGCATCTCCAAACGGGGCTCCCTTTCTGGTTTGCATGACCTCGAGGTTTCACTGCAGTTTAACTGGGACCTAACTGGGCTGCTGCTATTGCAGAGGCCAAGGTAGAGCTTCATCATAGGTTTGGCACAGGGTCCCTCTGCCTGTGCCCCACGGGTGGGAGGTGAGGTAGGTGTACCGACTCCCTTCTCACCCTGCCCCAGCAAATCTCTCCAGGAGCCGTGCAGATCAGCACCGTTGTTACACCCAGCTGAAGCACAGGATCGTCTTCCACGGGTCTCTCTCTCCTCCTAGATGCCTTCTGCTGCACAGACACTGTTGTGACAGGTTGAGCCCCAGACAAAGAAGCCAGCACGTGTCTGATGTTAAAATCTCCAAGATGGTGCAGACAGATGGAAACTTCCCCCGATTCCTACCTGCTGGGGAAAAAACAGGGTAAGTGGAGGAAAAGTCTGCCTCTCCCAGGGTGCTAGCTATGGGCCAGAAACACCCCGGTACGGTAACACTGCCATGAGGGATGATCATCTCAGTTGCACTTTTGCATCTCAGTGCTGGTTTGAGGGAGGGAAGAAGCCCCAGGGGGCTGGTAGCAGCAGCCAACTCAGCCTTTCTTTCTGTGGAAGAGTGAGGACCTGGCCAGAGGAGACATGGGTGCAAGGCTGGGGGTGCCCAGCATTGCAATGGAGCCTGGGCAGGGGGCGCAGCTGAGGGCAGCAGCTCTGGCCAGGTAGGACTTTCCCACGGCTTCACACTCACCACCTTAGCATCCCCTCGCAGCACCCCGAGCACAGCCTGCCTTGCTTGTCATCACACAGTATCTAGCCTGCCCTAGCAAAGCTGACACTCGTGGGATGCCCAGGCAGATCCAGAGTCCATGGCACCTGGGGTCGTCTGGGATGGGAGGAGATGGGGGTGAGCAAGCAGGATGAATCCATAGCCATTCAAGTCCTCCGCATCTCTGCAGTGACACATAGTGGAGCACCAGCTGCCAGGCCAGGGGAAGCACACTGAACACCGTCACCTCGGGCCGCTGAAGGCTGCAACAGGCACAGAGCTAATGAAATACAGCAATGGGAGTGGTGGAGGGACCAGGAATTCTTGGAGCGGCATGGCAGGAGAGAAGGAGCCAGCTGCTGTCCTCCTCCTCAGGGGCCTGAGCAAGGACAAACAGCAGCAGCAGCACCCCACTGGCCTTTCATCATCCAAGTTCTGTATTTGCGAGAAGAGTTTAAATGCTAACGAGCCCTGAGCTGGTGGTGGAGTAGGAGACCCAGCACCACTGGTGCTCAGGCCAGTGCTGGAGGAGCCCCACTGAGAAGGAGAAGGTGTTAACCTCAGGTGGTAGTGCCCCAAAGAGCTCCCCTCTGTGAACAAACCCATTTGCAAAGTCATCTTCTCAGGCAGGAATTTTAAGCAGAATTTTTTTCACTCTTTCTTTTTTTTCCCCAAGATGAAAATGTCATTGGTGTAGTTCATCATGCCCCCTGTAGCATCTCAGCCATATTATTTTGCCTTTGATAAATCTCATGTGCAGAGTGCATCCCAGTAGCAGAGGGAGGAAGCTTCAAGAGCAGTGTTGAATATGCACAAAGGATGCCTCTCAAGAAGTTTATCTTCACCAAAAAGGGTAGGCAGCCTTTCTACTTCTGCTTACTTTGACCCTATAAATAGGTAAAATAGCTCTCCCACCATCTCTCTCCTATCTGTTCATTCACCAGAGAAGAGAGAAAAGCAAATAAGCATAACAAGAGATTCAAAGACTGGGTGGCACAGTCAGACTGTGTAGTGCAAAAACCAGGTGCTGTTCTGGAGTCCCTGGGCATTGCTGATGGAGCCTGACTGGCACGGCTCAGCCTTTACCTCGTACCTGGGTTTTTCATCCCAGCTGAAGAGGCGGTCGATCTCTTGCTCTTGCACAAGGCAAAGCAAGGCTCAGTCAGTGAGATGCCCCAGGAAACCAGTCCCTGCCCTGGCACGCAGTCCTGTGCAGGGACACAAGGAGGAAGAGCTGGGTTTGGCAGGGTGTGAAGAGAGCAAGAGTGCTGTCTCCCAAGCAGGAGGGCTTGGGAGCTGTCAGCTCCCATTAAGGTTCATTGACCATGCAGCCACACTCTCCGAGGAGTCGTAAGAGATTGCAGAGCTGACTGCTAAAACGCAGCCTGCTGTGAAGCATCACAAGGATTTACATGTAGATTTTCATCGGAATTGAGATGTATTTGTTTAATTAGCACAACTATAACACAGGCTTGGATGGAAAAGCTTCACGGGGGAATCAGGTTAACATAGAAATGGACTCCAGGAGAACAGGCTGCAGCTGGAGAGCCCGCTGCGCTGGGACGGCTTGATCACCCCTGCACAAGCAGCCAGGAGAGGCTTTCCAATGTGGTACCTACCAGGCAATCAGCTCTTGGCTTTGACAGAAGATGCTTCAGCCTGAGGAAGAAAAGCTAGGGGCCATTGCAGCAGGCTGCAATTCCAGCTCAACTGCAGCAGAAAACAGTTTTTTCACCAAGAGCAGCACCTGTCACTCACTCGAGTTAAATGAAGCTTGGGGAGGGGAAAAAAAAAAAGACAAAGAGAAAGAAACAAAATGTCTTAAGAATAGTCTTCTCTCCCAGATGGTGTCTGGGATGTTTCATCTCTGCCTGACGATACCCCAGCCAAACCAGGAGCAGGACCAAAGGGGTGAGTGCCCTAGCATTGATGTGCCAGCCAGCACCTGCCAGCCCAAACACCCGGACACTCTCTGGAGCGAAACCAGGAGTTGCCGCAGCTCTGTCTGAAGGGGCAGGTTTGTCCAGCTGGGGTTGCAACACGCTCCCAGCCACTCTGTGGTGGCACCAACAGCCCTGTTATGCAGTCACACTTGCCAGCCGTACCAACAGCAAACAGACACTGAAGATACCATAAAAAACCCGCAGATGTCTGTATGCAAATGTTTACCACATCAGGTGTTTCCAGCTTTGCAGAAGGAAATGGGGCATCTGCTCTGATCTGCTGGCAGAGCAGTGGGATTCCTGGGGCTTGGGAGCAGATGGTGAGGGATGCTGGTGACAAGGAGCTGGTGAGGGGCACCGATGGCAAGGAGCACAGCTGAGGCTGGGGAGAGGGACGGAGGCAGTCCCGTATGGAGCAGAAAGCCCATCACGGGAGGATGTGAAAGCACCAGTGGGACAGGGCGGAGGGCAAGGGATAGCAGTGCTGGTCCCAGCTGGTGGTTGCCTGCTGGCTCTGGGACAGTCACCACATCCTCTTCTGTCCATTTGCAAGGAGCAGCAGAGGGGCAGTGACTTTTCCTGGCCACTTGGGAGGGTGGACTTGGGTTTCTGCAGGTGCTTGGTTTCAGTGCTGACTCCTGTAGAGGGTAGGAGCAGGGCAGACTGGTCATCTTGCCCTGAGAGTTTTAAGTAATGAAGCAAGATACGGACTGTGAGTTCTGTGATGGATAGAGAGTGGCATTAAATGGAACTCGGTGCCTGTCTTTATCTTGTCTCTAGCAATCACGGAGAGGAGTGAGCTAAATGCTGAGCATGGAGGACCTGGAGCTGCTCCCTTTGCTGGCCTGGGGGCAGGTAACACCAGCAGAAGAGTGCAGGAGAGGCTGGGGCATCGCAGACCCCACAGCCCTTTTTGCTCCATAGCCCTCTGGAAGCTTCCTTCTGACACGAAATGTATTTGGAGGTCTTGTTGCCCAGGCTTACTAAAATCTGAGTCATGAGTCCTCTTACATACACCCAGAAGCCGTTGAAAATGCAAAAGTATTTGAGGAAGCAGAAGGCAAATCAAACCTAGCTTTTTTTTATCTGAGATATTCTACCTCATTACATGGGGCTAAAAGAGGTTTCCCATGCCACTAATGTCCTTGTAACCACCTCCTCCCAGTGCTGTCAGCCACAATGATGCCACGGGGATGGGCTTGGGTCACCCTGTCTGGGGCTGCAGCTCCTTGCAGGGCAGCTCTCTGAGGGCAGAGGGTGGATGAGGCAACCCCCAGTGCAATCCGAAATGCCAGCCATAACACTGGGCTCTACAGAGCTTGTCTCAGGGGCTGCCATCCCACCTGGGACTTAGGCTGCCATGCTGCCTGCCCTGTGCCCCTCTGCTCCTCCTCGTCGAGGGGTTGGGATGGATTTGCCCGCTGTCAAACACCAGCACCCTCCTCCTCCTTGTCCCCTGGGACCTGCAGGGCACACCTCAGCTGTTTCAAAGCAGGGGGCTGCTGGAAACAAAGCCCTAAGGAAGGGAGCAGCAAACACCATGTGGGAACAAGCAAGGGGCCAGCAGAAGCACAGATGTCCCCAGCTGCATCCCAATGCCTTGCCTGCTCTTTCAGCCCCGGGGATGAAGCCCCACACTGGCTCCCTCCTGCTCCGGCACAGCAGGGGAGAAGGCACCGCAGCGGGCTTGTCAGGCTGCAGGCAGGCTTTGGCACCGGCAGGCACACAGACAAGGCTGGGCTCCACCGCAGCAGATTGATAGGTGTCTGGCAGAAAACGTCCTGCTGATAGCCCGAGAACAAAACGCAAACAGGGAGAAATGACAGCTGTTCCTGTAGCTTTTCCATCATCTCTGCCGATAGCAGCCGTGGCGCCTGCAGCTCTGCGATTGATGCATCCCCGGGGACTCTGGGAGTGTGGATGCCACAATCAGGAAGGATAAAAGAATTGCTGCTGGAACCCAGAGGAGACTTCAGATCCTCATCAGGAACAAAAAGGACATCAATCTGGTGCCAGCACAGACCTGTCAGACGCAACCGCACACTCAGCAGCCAGCGCAGCAAGGCTGGCAAGAAACGTCCGTCGCCGCCGGGCCCTCCTCCCAACCCAGGGTAGCTGTTGCGTAGCACAGGGCAGAGGCACTGAAACCCTGTCAGTTCTTGGCCAAGAGGTCACCAAGAAAACCGTTGGCAGGGAAGATTTGGAAAAGTGAGCAGGAGGTGAGGCTCTTCGGAGTCCCAGCTGGCTCTGGCGCGGTTGGTGCTGCAGCCTCACGCAGCTTGACAGCCCAGCTGGCCACCCTGCCTTTCTGCACCATGCGAGCCCCAACCTGAGCCGTGACGCCTCATGGTGGATCCCCTGCTGTCTGGCCCACTGCAATCCCACTACCCAAAATCTATGGGGCTACTTTGTACAGCACTGGCAGCAGTAAGCATCAACCCCTCAAAGACAGATGAATCAAACATTTCCCTTTTAGGTCTAGCTTCTTGATATGGGAGGCACAAGGACGAGGCACATAGTGCTGTTGGTTGGCAAGCACCCTGGTGATGTGTAAACTGTTCTTCTGGGGCTTCCAGCCAAACCCTGCAGCAGGAAGCCCAGCTCCTGCAGCTCTGACCTGTGCAAGGGGCCTGCTACTCACATATCATAGCAAAAAGACACAGCATCCCTTTGGCTGCCATGCTCAGCAGGTGGGTGGGATCTCACCGCCTGGGAACACAGCAGCCTGCTGTCTAAAAGGACCCTGCTGCTGCCTCTTCCGATGCGACCCACTGCCCAGGAGCCCCATGGCCAGCACTGCCTCCAGCCTCTTCTGGGGCAGAGCACACCAGCCACTGGATAACCACACCGCTCCAAACACAGAGAGGTTAAAGACAGCCTCGCAGCATGGTCTGTCCCCTGGGCACAGTCAGGTCCCAGGCGCCTGTGTCATGGGTGGCCAGGACAGCTAGACTGGTGGGAGCTGGTGCTCGCCATGAGGGTGGAGACTGCTGGTGCTGTGTCTGAAGCTACTTGCTGCAGCATCCACGCCTCCTGCAGAGATCTCCCATCCCCAGAGCCAGGCAAGGACCTTCTCCACTCACCAGTGGGCCAGGACAGGGCTCGGAAGAGCACAGCTGCCTCACGGCCATGCTGCACCACATCATCCACTGTCCTTCACCCCAGAGGAGGTGCATGCCACGAGGACCACCATCCCCATAAATCCAAGGAGAGTTGAGGGGCATTGCCATTCAAAGAGCTATTGCCTAATGGTCCTGTGACAGCTTTCTTTGAAACAACAGCTGTTTCTTAAAGTTCATTCATTCCCTGCCTGGCAGAGGCAGTAGGACAGCACATCAGCAGCCTGCTCTCAGCTACTCCCCAGCCTGCAGGCTGGCTCCGGGACCATGAAGTGCCGTGGCACAGGGGCATCTTGGGATGTGCAGGTACCGCAAACCTCTTATTTAAAGTTTCCTGGTTATGGTGATCAGTAGCAAAATTGTAAGACTCGGGTAGCAATAAGGAGCTCTGATTTTCAGCAACGGAGGTGTTTTGTTTGGCTCAGTGCACACACATACGTACACACAGCCCTCATGCGTGCACAGCCAAAGGGGAAACTGCGCTGATTAAGTTAAGTGTGGTGAGACCTTGCTACGGTGCGGAGTAAATACTAATGCTGTGTAAAGAGCTCTAATTAGTTTAGAAGCGAAGCTCGGTAACGGTTTTCTACATCTTGAGGAAATTGCATTGTGGCTGTTTAAATCTCCACTGCTGCTGCCCTCTGGAGAAGGCTGGTGATGTTTCTCCCTCTCCTGGAATAACGTTTGTCTCTGTGACTCTATTTTGTGTGACTACTTCAGCTGACGCAGGGCTACGGGAGAGCTGAGCTCCGGGCAAGGAAGGGTTTTCGGATGGGCTTGGCATGCTGCAGCCCATGTAGGGACACGCACGGCAAGACACTGTGGGGAAATAAGACAGTAGGAGATATTTGGAAAAATATGAGGATTTTGGAACAAGGCCTTAAGGCTTGCAGTAAGCTGGAGAGCTGCGAAGGGTGGATCTGGGGAGGGCTGAGGTCTTACATGTGTATCCCCGGTGCTGTGCCTTTCTCAGGACTTGCTGTTGCCACTGCAAACCCAGCTCCGGATGGCAGAAGATCCTTGGCTTGCTTTTCTCTCTCTCCCATCTCACTTCACTTTTTTAAATAAGATCCTATCCCTCACTGCTCGGAGGAACACTTTGAAAGCCTGACCCCAGTGCACCCTAAAAGCTTGGAAAGCAGCAAGTAAATAAAAAGAGCACTTTCTCTTCTGACTTAAAAAAATCACATTTAAGAAAAAAACTCAGCAATTTCCTAACCCTTTTTGCCCTGATTCAGGAGAAGATTTTTTTCCTCTCTTCTTTTCAGGCTGGTGCCTCTGGGAGATTTGGGGTTGCGGTGCCAGTGCAGAAGCAGCCCGTATGGCCTCTGTGCGCCTTCCTGAGGATGCTCGGTTGCTCTGGGTGGCTGGCTACTGCTGTCACCCACCCATCAGCACTCAGTGGCTGGGGGGGACCGTAGCACTGCTCTTGCTGACACCTTTTCCTGATGGAGAGCTTCATCATAAGCATGGGACACAGCCACAGAAGCCGTGCCTGTGCCGAGAGCCTTGCCACCCTTCTCTGGCCAGGGTGACTTTGCTCCTTGGAGCCATTAGCCAGGGGCTAATGCACTCACCTCAAGCTATCTGGTAGCCTGCTGTTCCCTGTCCTAGTCCCAGGTGCACGTCCCAAGTATGCAGAAGCCTCTGGCAGAGAGGGCATCCAACCCTCAGGGCATCCAGGATCCAGGCAAAGCTGAATGAAGGTGCCCTCCATGTCTGCTCCCCACTTCTGCTCGTCAGCTGTAAATGCTGCAGAAGATCTCCAGCTGGAAGTGGGCTGCGAGCCACTGGCAGGTAATTGCTAAAGCCAGCAGGGCTGCATTAATTGAGACGACGGCAGCCAGCAATGTGCTCTCAGTTAGTCTTGGCTCTGCAGTAGCCAGTGGGGACTCAGAAAACCCAGGGGGATGGGAGATGGCGTGCATTTTGCTAGAGTGATACTCCAGGCAAGGGCCTGTGAGGGTGCAGGAGGGAAATCTGCCTTTCCCCCGCACTGATGATCTGAGCGCTCATTAGCTGCATATCTGCCATTCACTGTGGCTCTACAGGACCCTGGTGTGGGCTGTGCCATGTCCAGCACTGGAACTGACTTTGCTGACGTGCGCTGGGAGATCCCTGCCCCGTGGACCATCCTGCCAAAGATGCGAGAGCCTGACACAGCCACAGGGTGGAAGGCAGGCAGGCAGCCGTCTGGGACAGGCATGTGCATGCCCAGCAGGGAAGTGGGGAGGGAGCTGCAGCCCCCACTTCCCCCCCACCTCCTCCCACCTGTGCTAGAATCATGCCTGGATGTACCATGAGCCCTGGAGGGGTTGCAGCACCCTGTCCCCAAACAACTTACTGCACAAAGGGAAGATGTTGCTTGAGCTACACATGGGAGTGGGAGAAGAGGGGGGCGATGCAGGCCAGGAGTGACAGGCATTAGCAGAGCTGAGCGGGGAGCCCAGGGCTGCCAAGGCAGAAATTTGGTCCCATAGANGTTGCAGCACCCTGTCCCCAAACAACTTACTGCACAAAGGGAAGATGTTGCTTGAGCTACACATGGGAGTGGGAGAAGAGGGGGGCGATGCAGGCCAGGAGTGACAGGCATTAGCAGAGCTGAGCGGGGAGCCCAGGGCTGCCAAGGCAGAAATTTGGTCCCGTAGAGCCGGGAGGTGGCCACAGACCTGGCTAGCTGAAGGCGGAGCGGGACAGAGGAGCACAACACAACTAGATATGGTCAAGGTCCTGCTTTGTGTCACTTCACAGCCTCCTCACTGTGACCCCCAGATCCTGCCTAGGGTCGTGCAGCCAAGCTGCTAGAGCAAAGATGATGCCACTCACTTCGTCTCCACCACCACTGGTAAGCTTGGGCTTGCCAGCTCACACCCCCAAGCCTGCCAGGGCAGGATTCAAAGTGTAGTCCAAAGCTGCTCAGCTGCTGGGAGGAACCAGAAGCTGCAGCCACAGCAGGTGCTGTCTGCAAAATAAATCGGAAAGAAACAGGTTAGTTGCTGTGATTTTCTTGCGGCAGCAACGAGATGAGCAGGGCTATTGCAGGGTGCCCAGAGGGTGGGCAGCAACCAGCGACCACCTGTGCCACACTCCCTGCTGGGTGTTATGGGCTGGGGTGCCCTGGAGATGGGTGCTCACAGAGCAAGCATGTCCCGCCTTACCTGCACCACTGCCCGGGGAAGGCTGGCACTGAGATGAGGGACCCTGTCCTCTGTGGAAGAAGAAAATAGTCCCAGCTACCCAACGCTGGGTGCCACAGAGATCAAAGCCACCCTAACAGCAGATGTTCCTTTGAGCTCAGCCACCATGCCTCCCGCTGAGCTGTAGGGGAATTGTTCGGTCAAGGACTTTAGGATAAATGGTGCAGAAAAACACCTGGTGTTATCATCATGGGGCTTGGGGGCCAGGGGTGAGGGCAGAGCCCCTCTGATGTGTAAGCAAAGGGCTTGCAAGCAGCAGCGTGGCTCAGAGATGCTCTTCTAGCAGGCTGCCCCTTCCACACCCCACACGTGTGAGCATGAGGAGAGATACCAACCACCTGTGGGAGTACAGGCACCTCCTCTGGCCCTGACCACAGCAGGTTCAGGGACCCCAAAGGCAGAACCCACCGCACCCCGTAGTGGCACAGCTGGTGGGGAGAAGGGAGGAGTCGGATGCAGCTGTTATGGCAACAGAAGCTCTCAAGATGAAGGGAAGGGAAAGGGGAATCTTTAAAGCATGTTTCCATAGCAACAGGCATCTTCAGAGGCCTCTATAAAAAAATGAAATACAAAAAAAAAGAGGAGGTTTCTCTAGAGGTGGGGACTTCTGCAAGCTGAGCTGCTGCAAGTGCTTTGGGAGTTAAACTAAGAGCCTGGACCCGCCTGGGAGGGGATGGGGCCAGCCCTGCAAGGCAGAAAGAGTTGGAGGAGATGAGTTTTGCAGCTCAGGGGCTGTGCTGTGCCTCCTTCCTCCCCCACATATTTTTTTTTGCTGGCTGGGCCTTTACTCCATAAGATGGCCAAGCCCAGCAAAGTGGGCAGCAAACAAATAGCATGGTGGAAGCCAAGGGCAAAGAAATGCCTGTGCTCTTGTCCTGGCTCTTCCAGCCTTGCCTTCCCCACCAAACGGAGGACAACCCCACAACATCCGCGCTGCAAGGGCTTGTCAGCTCTGCGCCTCCGAGGGTCAGGAGGCTGTAGGCAATGAGCTCTGGGTCAGTACCGCAGCAGGGAGTGTGCAGCATGAATGCCTGCTGGAGACGAAGATGTGACAGCATGGCCATGGCTCATGTGACAGCAAAGGGCCAGCTACCCATGGGAGCAGCAGCAACAGCCTGCTCTGCCTGCGGGTGAGGTGGGATGGGATAGGATGGAATGGGACAGAGCCAGCATGGTCAGGCACCAGCTCTGTCCTGCATGATGCCGAAGCTGCTTTGGGCCACGTGTGTTCTGATGATACAGGATCTCTGCAAGGATGGCCCAAAAGACTGTTCTTTCTTCTTAGCATGTGCTCCCTGACTAGCGAAGCATCAGATGTTCCTGGAGGGGCACAAGCTGCTGACAAAGGCTGTAGTCAGCCCTGGCCCCGGCTCCATCGTGTGCTGGGGGTGTAGGCTAGCTGGACTGGGCATCACAGCAAAACGCTCTCGGAAGAAGGCTTCAACCTGCTTTGCCTTCTTCCCCTCCCTCTCCCCAAAGGCAGATTTGCCCCAGCTTTCTCCACTGTATGATCACAAGCCTTGGGATCACTTTCCTTGTTCCCCAGGGGTGCTGCCTGGTCTGCGGCACGGGCCGGAAGGGATGAGACACCCCCATACGCACTGCCGCCAGCAGAAACAGGTGTCACATAGGGCTGGCTTTAGAGTCATGAAGCTTGTTAGTGGGTGCTGAGCTGCAGCCCCTTTCTCTGCTCTTACACAGTATAAAGCTATAACCACTGACCTCACAACCTCATTACCAGGGACACCAAGCACCACTATGGCTGTCAAATCATAAAAACGAAATCTCTCTTTGCTCACTCAGCAATGGTGAGCACTGACTTTTCCTTACTTTGGGATGGGGGAGGGCAGACAGGTGGTGGGTAGCAGAAATGCCCTGATGTTGAACAGGTCTTGGACGGAGTAGTTTTTGAGCCTGTGGAAAACCACAGGGGCTCCAAATCTGTAAGCTGTTCAATAAAACAGATTAAAAGACTTGTTCCAGATGGCCTATCCATCTTGGATATCTTCAGTGTGGGATGCATTCAATTTTAGCTGATATAATTTCATCTGTGGGCATTCTTCGCTTCAACAAAAGAGCTCGCAATTAAAAGGAGGGACAATACTAGTTGCCAGAGCCCTGGCTGTGCGACAGTCACTGGTTTTCTATCAGAGTACTCTCTGAGAGGTAATCGACCACCCTGAGAGGTGATCAATCACCCTATCACGCCCGTCTCCACATTGGCAAGGGGTCACTCTGCTCCCCTGGTCCAGCCCAGCCCAGACCCTTCTCTGCAGAAATCTGGACCTCCATGCCTTATTTTAAGGCTGCTACTCAGTTTGATGACTAACAAATTCTATGCTCAAATGATCGTGCTGCAGAATAACACTCCTAATCCTGCCAGTAGCCCCTTGGGATGCTGGAGAACAAGCACTTCCCCAAAGCCACGCGCTCTGCAATCACATACCTCCACTCACTGATGCAGTAACCCTGCGATGCTCCAGTCTCCTGTTTTACTGATGGATTTTGAGATGTAACCTTACCTGGAGAATCCTTCGAGAGGCACCTTTGCCTAATTGCCTGCAACAACACAATATTCTTGGCAAGCAGTGCAAGAGAATCTGGCCTTACACAGCGTAACTGTCTAGAGGTAAATTGAAAAGGACAAGTAATAAAGCAGAAATGCATTTAAGGGCCTCCTTCATGTGTACTAGTGAGGGGAAGATTCTGCACAACCAGAAAGGTGCAGATTAAAGGACTGTGTGAGCTGGCTGGACACAGCAGGGCTGTGCGGCAGAGCATTTCCCTAGATCGGAGGTGGCAGCACAGGAGCGACCCAGAGTACAGCACTGACGGTCTGGGAGTCCTGTGTGCTGCAACAAGTGCAGGAGGCACCACAGCTGTGCTCTGGCTACCATTAACTCCTGTCACCAGCTCCATGTAGTAACACCAGGGTAAGCCAGAGGCTTCAATTACATTTATCAGGCAATCACAGTTACAGGAGCCCCGTTAGCACAAAACAAGCACTGGGGACCCATGTGCTGCGGAACACGGAGCTCATCTCTGGGTGTGTAATGAGGGGCCTGGCTGGTGATTCTGGGGGGTTAGGGGTGATGCCATTCCTGGTGCACTGGGAGTCATGGGCAGAGGATGGGCTGGGGACAAGTGGCACATTGATAGGCCTCTCTCCTCTTCCTCCTGGCCCCCAGCCACCCGTTGGACCAGTTACCACGGAACCTGTTATTGTGGGACTGGCTATGCCCATGAGATGATTCCTCTCCAGCCTTTGCTGCTTGCTTTTCTCCAGCCTGCCTGCTACAGCTGGCAACCTGTGGCTCAGAGCGAACCAAGGTGGGGGCTCAGGGCAGAAGTTGTGTGGGTGCTTGTGTCTAGTGAGCAGCTGGGAAGGGTCTTTATACCCTGTGAGGAATAGGCGGAAGCAAGGAAGGGATGCCTGCTGAGGAGGGGGAGTTTTTCTTACCAGAAAGGATATGTATATGATTTTTTTTTTTAAAAGAAAAAAGATTGGTTCTGACTATATGGACCTTGTGCTAACCCATGCAGAATGGGACGGCAGAGACGCAACGGCCGAAGATGTGCCTCTGCCATCACCAGACTACAGGCTGCTCTGAACAGCCCTGCAGCTCCTGGGTAAGGTTACAGCAGCCAACAGCTCCTCTGTGAGGCGTAAGATGGCCCTTCTCTGCCTTCCTCCATGGGGTGATTTGCAGGGTACAACCTGCTCTGTGCATTGGAGCACTGCCAGCAGCCCTCTTACTGCTTCTATTCTGTGTTGGAGATGACCACAAGATGAAAGGGATTGCCTCGGTTGCACCGCAGCTGGAGCACTGAGCCACCTTCCCGTCCCTGTGCCTGGCCTGAGCATGTTTCTCAGCCTCACACACGCTTCTCGTCCTTGGCTGTCCGAGGCTCACAGCCGGATGCCCAGCAGCAACTCCCAGCTGTGGGCTGCCCTTACCTGCTTTCCGTCTGTTCCAAGCGGTATGGGAGGTTGGGGCTCCTTGCCCTGTTTTCTCCTGCTTGTTCATGGGCGCTGGGCTCCTGTGGGTCCTGCAATCCCCTTGTCAATACTCCGTGTGTGAGAGCATCGAGCACCGTGCCAACAGGAGCCAGAGGTTAAAAAGTACAAATATAATTATGGTGATAATGCTCCTGTGCAGTCAGCTGGAATGGCAGGGGAGGAGGCAGCTGGAGAGGGCTTTGCCGTCAGTCTCCTCTCTGCCCTGGCTTCCTCTGACCCGGTATTTTTCTTCTCTGCTTGGGGTAATGCATCCTCAGTACTAAGATCCCAGGCCACAGGGAGGCTGAGGGTTTCAACTTACTAGTTTTGGGAGACATGGCTCACAAGCATATTTGTTCCCCCACACTCTGTGCCAGCTCCTTTCCCCCCGCTCCATCGCTCACAGGCCCTTCAGGTGCAACAGAGCTGGGTGCTGGCCTTAAAGCATCCATGCTTGCATTTGCAATGTGGTCTTCATTCTAACCATACTCATTTAATAATAGCCAAAGCCCTGGGTATTCCCTGGCAAGCTTGACCTAAATTCGGCAGCAAGGTTTGTTCTGCAGCTTGCACTGCAGCGAATGGGAGAGTCTGTAGCAGCTGGGGGAAAAAAACAAGCCTTAAAGGGAGAAGCTTGGATTGAATTAAATCTGAATCGAATCACAGCCATCTCCTCTGTGTTTCTTTAATTGGAAGTTCAAATTCAGTTTATTGTTTCCAGTGTGCTGCAGGATTTGCAATCTCAAATGGTTGGGATTGTTGCCCAGGGAAATTTTGACTGCTGTGGTTGCTAGAAATTGGGCAAGGGGTGTGGCATAGTTTGGGTGATGGTTTATTTGGTTTCAGAGTTAGCCCTGAGCAGAAGGTTTCCACCTCTGTGAGGCATTACTGGCTGCTTCTTTCATCACCTGTGGAAGGTATTCACTGGGCTGATTTATTTTGTGTTACTACAGTGAGACTCAGGCATGAAGGGTGTAAAGAGGTGGCTTCAGCAAACTCCATTCTTGGGGAACAAGAAAACAGCCAGAGCTTGATAATGACAAGCTAAACAGGTCTCACGCATATGCCTTTAACCATCGTAACCTCAGGAGGGTTAGAGCAATGATATGGTTAATCCTGGAAGTTTGGCCAACTCTTAACTTTATTAGTCAGCTCCCTGGAGGAGGAACAAAGCTGCTCATGTATTTACAGCTCTAGGCCATTGGCTATGTTCCAGAAAACAGTCCTCTCTACTGCTGGAGAAGGATCCTCACCAAAGCTTTGCTTGCGCTCATTCAGACATATTCCCTGAAGGGATTAATGCTCAGCAGACGCCACCTGAAACACGCAGAGAAAGGGAAATGCCACTTTTCCCTGGAGAGTGACAACAGGTGTGCTGTTGGCTTCAGGTATGGGCAGGAGCCAACGGTGGGAGCCTTCTGGTACTGCCTTGTGCTCCTGCACAAGCTCAGGCTCTGGCACCCTCCTCAGCAAGGTCTAACGCCCACCTCTGCCATCGCCCAAGCAGGCAGCTCAGCAGTGTTGTAAGAGACTGGGAACGGAGCTGGATGGAGGAGGATGAGGAGGACAGCTGCACTCACATTTCCTGATCAGAGCTTTACCCCATCTTTGGCATAGCTGTCTCATTACTATTCCGTTACAACCCTCCTGCTCAGCCTCTGGGAAATGCCTCTTCCCTGCTGGAGAGACCACCCCTGCCCCACTACTCCTGCCTG